>JAXQQM020070892.1:0-80617 GCA_034641835.2 Pinus albicaulis
GTAAAACACCCATAGGATTTCCCATGAGCATTGCGCAGTTTTGGAAGGCTAAATTTCCTAAAGAATGGGTATTTTATTCCACATTAATTTCACAAGCAATGCAGGCTGACCAGAGGTTGAAAATTGGCTGAGTGTTGGTCGATTTTGTCTAGATCAGTGTGAGACAATTGTGAGAGTGCAGGAGAATCTTGTGAGAAAAGTGCATTGTAATCTTTTCATGATTCCTTGGTGAATATACAATAGAAGATAGAGGGGTTTTGAGCAATAATATTTCCCTGGGAAAATATCTTTGTTTTCGTTTGATTTTCTTCTTTCTTTACTTGTTGTGATTAGCGATCATGTTTATTTTCCACAATTAATTTGTAGAAGGATTTAGTACCTTGATTTAGCATATCGCATAATCAAATTGAATCCATTGATATACATATTGTTTGTATAATTTCTACATGGTATCAGAGCACAAGAAATCACTATAGTGGAGAATAAATTGATTTTTTGCTTAATAGCATTCAAATTTGCATAAATATTCTTTGGTGTGGCAGGCGGATCAAGATGGCTTTCAATGGCTTGAGATTGGAATATGCACTTGAGGGCAGTTCCAATTATATTGCATGGAAATATAGGATGGAGGCAGTTCTAGAGGACAATGAGTTGAAAGAATTCATTGATAATGATATTCCAAAACCCACAACAGCAGATGCCGCTCTTCTTGATGCTTGGCAAAAGAAGGTTGGAAAGGCAAGGAGGATATTATTGGATGAAGTACGAGACCACATTGTCTCAAGCTCCATGGAAAAGTGACTCCATATGCAATGTGGAAGGCTTTGACAGATCTGTTTCAAAGTAGTAGTGACCACAAAAAATTGGAAATGAAGGACAAGCTCAAGAAAATCAAATGGAGAAAGGCGACACAATTTTGAAATATTTAACTAAGTATTTCCAATGTCGAGATGAGCTTGGGAGTGTCAGAATTACTGTAGCGGATGATGACTTAGTGAGCCTAGGTCTTCTAGGCCTTCCCAAGAGTTGGCATAGTTATCAGGACTCTGTCAATGGGAGCGAGAAACTTCTACATTGGGAGTGAGTTTGGTCGGATTTGGTACAAGAATAATTCAAGTGGAATACCAGGGATGGATCCTCATCTAGGACAGAAGATGGGGAAAATTGTGCCTTGGCTGGTAAGGCAAAGAAGGGGAAGGGAAATAAATCCTATTCCAAATCTAAGACCGGAAAATAAGGCAAGAAGTGTGACATGTCCAGAGTGAAATGTTTTCACTATCACGAGCATGGAAATTATGCCACTAATTGTCCACATAAGAAGAAGAACGAGAAGGCTTCAAGATTTGTAGCTGGTGAGGCTTTGACCTAGAAATTTGAGTTGGACTTCTCACTCATCACATGCATGGTGTCTAGTGTGATGGGATCAATGTGGTACTTGGATAGTGGTGCATATTTCCACATGATAGGAGACAATGAAATTTTTAGTATCTTGGAGGAGAAGGATCTCTAGATGCATATCGAAATGGGTGATGACAGGAGGTATATCACTACTGGGATTGGTATAGTTATTTCCAAAGATATTCAGGTAAACCCTTCTTATTAAAATATAGTCAGGTAAACCAGGCTTGAAAAATAATTTAATTTCAGTTGCTATGTTGGAGGATAGAGGTTATGATGTGGTTTTCAGTGAAGGGAAAGCATTCCTTCGTCACAAAGTCATAGGAAAAGCCAAGAATATTGTGATTTGTGTGAAGAATCTCTAAAAATTTGATGTAGATGGTTGTGAAGAAAAAATGGGTAAAGCACACAAAGTGGTGAGCCTGAATGAGGGTGCGTTATGGCACAGGAGATTGGGCCATCTACACCACCGAGATTTGAAGGTCATGCAGCAGATAGACACATGCAATGTATGTACCATGGGGAAGTATGCAAAGGCCAATTTTCACAAGAAGGAGAACCGAGCAGCGGGAATCCTTGAGAGAGTTCACTCAGATGTGTGTGGACCATTATCTACAACTTCGACAGAAAATCAAAGGTATTATGTGATCTTTGTTGATGATTTCTCTAGAAATTGTTGGATATACTTCATGCAGAAGAAATATCAGACCTTCTCAAAATTTTGTGAGTTCAAAGCACTTGTTGAGAAAGACACGACGAAACATGTGAAGGCTTTGAGGAGCGACAATGGTGGTGAGTACATATCCAATGAAATAAAGAAATTTTGTAGAAAAGAAGGAATTCAGAGAGAGTTTATTCTGCCTCATAACCCACAACAGAGTGGGGTCGCAGAAAGAAAGAATAGAACAATTGTGGGTGTAGCATGAGTGATGTTGCATGATCAGGGCCTATTTTTGCATCTGTGGGCAAAGGCATGCAACACAACAGTATTTGTGCAGAACCGTAGTCCTCATCAGATACTTGGCATGAGTACACTAGAGGAGGCTTTTTCTGGTAAGAAACCTGATGTTTCATATTTTAAAATTTTTGGCTCATCTGTCTATTGCCATGTGACCAAAGATTCCAGGAAGAAGATGGAACCAAAAACTAAGATTGGGATATTTTTGGGGTACGCTGATACTCCCATAATTATCGGGTGTATTTTCCAAACAATAGGATGACTGTTGTGAGATGGGATATAAAATTTGATGAGGAGAAAGCCACGTGATTTTCCCTTGAGAGGGAGCTTGATTTGCATGCAGATGAGGAACTCTTGGCTCCAAAGGATTAACCTCAAGATGTCAAGCAACCACATGTGGAGGATCATGGAGTGGAAGAATCCACTCATGCAGAGCCATCCACCAGAAATGGTAGAAGGTGCACCACGGAAGCTGATAGATTGAGACTTGATGAGGCAGAACATGTAGGAGCACCTACATCACTGCGCAAACAGAGACAGTCTCCAAACAGGTTTACTGGATAGATGGCTCTTATGAGAAAGTGTATTGTGAAATAACCATCATCTTTTGAGGAATCAGTACAACAACCAATTTGGTTTGATGCATTGGTTGAGGATTATGAATCCATCGCCATGAACAGTGCCTGGGAATTATCCCAAGAATAGTCAAAAAATCAATGGTTGGATCTAGATGGATCTATAAGGTGAAGCAAGTAGCAGATGGGAGTGTGGAGAAGTACAAGGTTAAATTTGTAGCTCAGGGATTCTCACAATTTTAGGGGATTGACTATGAGGATAATTTCGCACTGGTTGCGAGGTACTCATCGATTAGATCTATCCTTGCACTCTCCATGCATATGGGGTGGAAGATACATTAGATGGATGTGAAAACTACATTTCTCATTGGAGTTATTGAGGAAGAAGTGTACATAGAGCAGCCATAAGGTTTTGAGATATTTGACAGTGAGTCGCATGTGTGTAGACTCAAGAGAGCATTGTATGTGTTGAAGCAAGCACCTCGTTCTTGGTACACTATAATTGACAACTATTTCACCGGGTTGGGCTTCACGAAGAGTGAAGTAGATGAAAACCTATACCATTTGTGGTTGATGGTAAGCTCTTGATTATCGTACTTTATGTTGATGATATAATTTTGACAGGTTATGAGAAACTCATAATTTCTTAAGAGGATCTTGCAAGATATTTTGAGATGAAGGACATGGGACTCCTTCATTATTTCCTTGGTTTGGAGATATGGCAGTGTGATGGTGAGCTATTTGTTTCTCAAGGAAAGTATGCCAAAGAGATTTTGATAAAGTTTCACATGGAGAGTTGTAATACCATGGAGACGCCTCTTCCAAGAAACTAGAAGAAGGAAGATGATACTTTAGGTGAGGTAGTGGACATTATTGTTTACAGGAAGCTTGTGGGTTCACTGATGTACTTGGTGAACACCAGACCAGAAATTTGCTACGCAGTTAACCAGCTGAGTCAAGCTATGGTTAAGCTAACCAAGCTCTTTTGGAAGGGGGGGAAACATGTATTGAGATATCTCAAGGGCACTACAGAGTATGGATTATGGTACAAACGAACAGAGGGAGTGAAGCTTCAAGGCTTCACCGATGTAGATTGGGCAGACAGTGCATCAGACAGAAAGAGCACATCAGATGGGATCTTTAGCATAGGATTGACATCAGTTTCTTGGTACATCAGGAAGAAAATATATGTGGCACTTAGTTCAACCGAGGTAGATTACATGGCAGCCAGTCAGGTTGTATGTGAGGCCATCTGGATGAGGAAGATTCTGGTCGGTTTGTTTGGTCATTAGATGGATCCAACGGTGATACATTGTGATAACTAGAGTTGCATAAAACTCTTCGTTAATCCGATATTCCATGATAGGTCCAAGCATATAGACATATGGTAACACCATCTCAGACATTGTGTTTAGAGGCCTATTATGTTACTTCGGTACATTCCCACAGAAGATCAGGATGTAGATATTCTAACGAAGGCTCTTGCCAAGAGAAAATTCGAATACCATAGAGAAAGGATAGGGGTAGCTGATAATCCCTTTCTTGTTGAGAGGGAGTGTTGAAAATTCAACAAGAAATGTGTGTCTAATTTAATTTTCCCTTAATTAAGTTGGACAATAAAATGTAATCTTATCTCATAATCACTTGTAATATTTAACTGACTGTGATAAAATCAATTAGCTCATAAATTTTGAGTTGAGGGTTGTTGGTGAGGCATGTAGAGTGATTCTATTAGTTATTGAGTCCAAGTTGCAGTTAATGCATTAGTTTAATGCATGAGAAATCAGTTAACTCAATTAATTGAGTTAAAATCAGTTTAACTAGTTGTAATTGTTTGTTGCACTAGTGAGAGGTCAAGTGAATTAAATCATATTTAATTCACATGCAGTGATCTGTCATGTCGCTAATGATTTTCTATTAATATTTGCATGCATGTCAGTTCTAGTGGAGACCCAGTTGAGACAAAAGTTAAAGGGATGTTAACTATCAGTTGTATTATTAGTAGGTTTCCCGCATGCAATAAAACACCTATAGGATTGGTCATGAGCATTGTGCAATTTTGGAAGGCTGAATTTCCTAAATAATAGGGATTGCATTCCACATGAATTGTGCAAACAAGGCAGGCTGAGCAGAGGATGAAAATTGGCTAAGTGTTGGTCGATTTTTTCTGGATCAGTGTGAGATGGTTGTGAGAGTGCAAGAGACTCTTGTGAGAAGAGTGCATTGTAATTGTTTCATGATTCCTTGGTGAATATGCAATATAATGTAGAGGGGTTTTGAGTAGTAAGCTTTCCCTGGGAAAATATCTGTGTTGTGGTTTGATTTACTTCTTTATTTACTTGTTGTGATTGGCGATCATGTTTATTTTCCGCAATTAATTTGTAGAAGGACTCAGTATCTTGCTTTAGCATATCGCATGATCGGATTTAATACATTGATATACATATTGTTTGTATAATTTCTATAGTGTCTTTGTGAGAATGAATGAGCAAAGAGAGATAATTCCCCCACCATAAGTGATAAAATACTAAAGAGAAAATAGATAGAGCACATGCTTATGGACCTGTGTGGAATAGTCTATGGAAATGTGGAAGCATTAAATAGCCTTAACTAGAGTGTTAGATACCTCAAATTGACATATAATTTTTCAATACATAGTCTGATACTGGCAGACTAAAGGCTAAACATAACATAGTATGCATTTAAATAATTAAAGAATCCAACATGCGTTACATAGTCAGGTAATATATTCTGTGTTGGTGTTCCAGATAGTAGTTTCATAGTTAGGGAGTCCACTATTAGTTACATAATCTCGTAATCAAAAGTGGAAGGCAGAGAAACTAATTTCAGAGATGCCAAAAATACCAGAGATGAAGTTGTAAGAGCAGACTTGAGGTATAGCTTATATAGTCAGAGTAGTTACAAAATGGAAATAACAATAGAGATTTTATGTATGTGGATTCTAGAACAAAGTAATTTTCTGTACCTGTTAGCTTAATTGTTGGACTTGTAAGGCAGAGCAGATGACAAGGAACCTAGCCTACGAGCTAGAGCAGTTACAAGTTACAAGTGTAGATGCCTGAGAGTATTAAGTAATGAATGTGAATATTTTTCAACCCATTTCCAATGATTTCAAAGGGTGAGGTAATATATATCCACGAGAAATAAGGATAAATAACAAAGGGGGAGGACTGAATCAGTAAGACTAAGTAATTTTTACGTTGCCATCAATGTCGAGGGAGCGGGGATTGTGGCGATGTTGATTTTTATGTCAAAAGAGTTTTGATTTTGTGATGTAATGGGATTGGTGAGGAAATATATTATTTTTTTTGAATATGGTATATGTTAATTATTTTCATATTTATTGATATTTTCAAGGTAGCGGAGAGTTTATAAGCATTACTATTTTGAAAAAATTGGGATACTTGAATTGCAATGGCAAGACAATATTTGGAAGATCTTCCTTATTGGGGTTTCTTCTCATCCCGATGATTCCTTCTCCAAATATGGATGGGTTGCGAGTATATATTTTTAATTTTGATATGAAACCCATAGAGGATCAAGTGATCCAAACAGATCCAGCCAACATTTTAATCAGGTCACTCACTCTTAACAAGGAAATTGTAGAACCTAAACCAAGGGACAAGAAAAGGAAGAGTGTAGATGAAAATGAAAAATAAAAAGGCTTTTAGAAAGACTAATAGATGATAAGCTTCCAAAAAGTATATCCAATAATGCCATAGTTAGTTCACAGAAATATGAAAGTTCAAATTATTTTCCAAAAAGTGAACTTCAATGCATATCAAGCTCCTATAGACCACCTAGCTTCTCTGTGTGCGAGTAGTTTTGTTTTATTACTTGGAAGCACATCACAATTATTCTCACTAGATTAAACTGCTTATTTTGAAACTTCTTAAAGGCTATCCTATTGAACTTGTATCAAATAAGTTATGATTTTGTCACTACATAACATAACAAAAAAAAATCAACCAAATTTAATCATAGACCTTCCCTCCTAATCTAAAAATATTAAGAAAAATAATTCCTCATAATATTATAGCCTAGCTAATTAATTTCTAGAGGAAGTGTTTCTAAAATATAAATTACATTAATTTTTTTGTAAAAATTACTTCCTTCATAGACAATAGAAGACAAAAATATACACTTAAACAATTCCATTGTTACCTTGGATTTGGAGATCCAATACTATTTATAGAATTTTATTTCATTCATAAATTAAGCCCATATTCTTTCAAAACGAGAGACCTTTATAGCATCATTTATCACCATTATATACTTGATGACTTATGCATTGGCCTTGGGCAGCCCTTCCATTTAGACTTGGTCATATTTCTCAAAAAATAGGATTTCAAAACCCATACGCGACTCTGCCCAGACTTTTCTACATATACACGCAGGTCCATACATAGCAATCCCACGTATGCTATTTAAAGTATTAAAAAAATATAAAATTTCCCTATTTTTGAGGTAGGGTTTACGGTTGTTCATGTAACTTAACTACCCAGCCCATGGCCTAACTGTTCCCCAACTGAAAAAACTAATTCAAGGAGGTATAAGTACCCTTCAAGGGAATGTCCTAAGGGAGGAAGAGAGAGAATTATAGATATTATACCCTATTATAGCCTTGAAGAAGTCTGATATTTCCCCTGTGCCTCCTGCAATTCCCATATTTTCAGGAAACCCTTATTTCCTTGAGATGTTCACCTTCATCCTATGTGATATCCATTGTGCCTTGCTCTTGGAAGACGTTTTGCGAGGCTAGGGCTGGACGAATCCAGAGGACGGTTTCCTCAAGGCCATGGCATATTTCAAGTGATCTCTCCACTATTTATTTATTGTACATGTTATGAATAAAATAAGTCTCATCTTATTCCTGATGTTCATGCGTCATATATCTCTTATACATGCTTAATGATCTTAAATAGTTCATTTATTGTTATTTCTACGAGATAATGTATGCTTTTTTCTAACATCTAGATCATATATACGTTGTACAACTAGGCTTTTGTGCTTGTTCTTTGCTGGTTCGCAAGTTTTGGAGCACAAGGAGTTGCAAGGGGTTTGAACCCCATGGGATCTACTACAACCAAAGGATAAACGGGTAAGATCTCCAATCCTTATTTTCTAGTTTAAAGCGTAGAAGTTGGTTAATTGAGTCCTTCTTGTGATGACATGCCCCTAATCTGTGAAGGTTTATCAACCCAATACCTTATGGTAACATTGCCCATAATAGAACTGGCAATCCACTAGGGATTACATCCGTGTAATTCCTAGTTTGGGTTGTTTTATCTGTCTTGTAGGTTCCCTGACAGGTTTATCACTTTTTACAGTCTAGTAAGTCTTTTTTCAATCAGAAATAAGTCCTTGTCTCTTTATCAAGCTTGACTTTTTCTTTTTTCCTTATTTATATTTACATACGGTACTTAGTCTGTACACAGTCACGTATACCCCCTGTATCTTCTAAAATAACTCGTGTATGCGTGATTTTATTTAGTTACAGTCACATATAAAATGCTTGTTGCATATATTAGAACCGACGTATGCCTCGAAAAATTTGAAAATTTGAGTTTTGAATCCCTGTCACATTTTTCTGTTTGTGGTTGACCACTCTTGTGGTGTATTTAAGGTGTCTGGACTTTCTTTATTGTGGTTTCATATCCATTTCTCTCTTGTTCTTGTGAAAACCTAGCCATTTGGTAAATTGCCTATTTTGTGTGATTTCAATTGCGGTTGTAGCACCAAGATATTTTTCTGGAGTTCTTGGATGTTCTGACCATTCAGAACAGTGAGCCTCTACTTGCTTCCTCTTCTTGGCCTTATGCATTGCTTCAATTTTGGTTTTTGTCTTTCTGACTTCCTCGGTTTTCTTAATTTCTTGGACTAGCCTTGTAGCGAATCTTGAAGAGACCTTTCTTGGTTTTTTATGAGTTTTTGTTCGTTGAAAGAGTGTGATACTCTTCTGAAATAGTTGTTTGAATTTTTTCTTCTTCTTGCTTATTTGGGTCCTACTACGAAAGTAGCATAGTTGGCTTGAGCACTTTGAAGCCCTTTTAAGACTCATTTTCTTGGTTCCGGTTCTTGGGTAGTTTTATGCTTGTCTTCTTCAAATATTTTTTCTTTCCATTATAAATGAAAATCCTAAAAAAAAAAATTGTTTTCTGTTCCTTTTTCTTTGATTTCATTTTTACGGTTTTTTCATATGTTTTGAAGATTTTTTGTTGGTTTCTAGTCTTTGGTTCTTGGCTTGGTTTTGAAGGAAGTCTTTTCTAGATTTCTCTCTTTCGCATCAAGTACATTTTGAAATTTCTTATGCATAGAAGTTATTGATTAGGACTAGCCTTTATTTTATGTCAAAAGTGATTGAACCATTTCTCTCTAGAGACTCTTTTCGCTTCTTCAAAGTTAGCAATCTTAGAATTTGCATGTCATAGGTAGTTTTGCATTAAGTGCATTGAAGCATTTTAGAATTTTTCATAGTTTTCTGGAGTGTGTGGAGTGTGAGTAACTGAAAAGAAAAACAAATATTTTTCTTATTTAGTTTCGTAGAGCCCATATAGAGATCTATTTTCATCGAAAGGAAAATATTTCACTTGCATGTAGTAGGTTTTCATTGGGTTAGAGTCGGTATGTTCATCCCTCCGTCAGAGATCATTTCTCTTGTTGCATTTCATTTTAGGTGTCCCATTTAGTTCATTCATCTGCATTCCGTTAGGGGCATGCCATTATCTGACGGGAGGGCCTTGTCATTCATTCCCCTCATGCCTTATCTTGCTGGCTCAGGTCTGTCCATAAAATCAATTTTAAAGTCATTCATAGTCCTGTTTTGGTCTTTTGGTCAGCAAAGAGTTTTTAGGGTTTTTCAGTCATTAGGTCTAGGGTTTAGTCTTCAAAATGTTTAATAACGCCAGCAGGCCAGAGGGAGGATCAGAATAAGTTTCCATCTCAAGAAATTTCATCGTTATAATGATTGATCGTGACTTTTCGTCAAAACTCTATTTTGAAGAAAATCGTCATTTTGTTCTTTGTAATAAATTGCCATGTATATTTTCAAGGCTTTTCAGTTGAAAATGTTCAGGCGCAGCCCTGGTCATCCTTTGCCGAATTCAACGCCAGCTATCCCTGCAAAAATTAGCCAAGAGTTTCGTCATTCAGCCAAAAAATCAAAGTGGAAGCAGAAAACAGAGTTATGAGCAAAGTGCCAAAGTCTGCAAAATTAGAAAGAGAGTTTGGCAAATCAAAAATCAAATTTCATGCCATAAGAGACATGTTTGTATTTCAATAATTCAATTACATGCCAAATACATCAGTGAAACAAAGAGAAAATTATGGAGGAAAGAAAAAGTAGTGTGAAAAGCTGAAGTTGTGGTTGAGTTTGCCTGCGCGGCGCGTTGGGCTGTTACGCGGCACACACAGCCTGCGTGGTGCATAGAGCCACTTTTCACAGTGTAAAATTACACTGGCGCGGCGTACACAGCCTGCGCGGCGCACAGGGCCAGAACCAAATTTTTGCCACTGTTTTATGAAATTACAAATCGACTTAACTTCCTATGATTCAAATAAGTTTGTGAGCCCTTACAATTTCTTGTAAATAGTGTCGGTGTGGTTCAAAGGGAGGAATATAAGAGTTTGGATGATGAAAATCATAAACCCTCGTGTTTGGTCAAGAAATGCTTCTTAGGGTTTTATAATTGGTGTTTGAAATTGATTTTGGGTGCCAAGTGCTCTAACTCTTTCCCCACCTCCGGTCCCTTTTCCGTCAGTTTTATATGATCATTATAATTCATTTTCCATTTCCCTATCTCAAGTCATCTCCCATCATTACTGTCCCTCCACTTTTCCTTGATGTCCCAAAACCACTCATATCACTTATTCCCATTTGTCCTTATCCCTCAATCCTTTCATGCCCTATCATTATCCCTTTCCTCATATCACTTATAAAATTCCCAAAATCCAAAAATTCAAGTAGTTGTCCCATTTTCTCTACATTGTCAAATCAAAATTTTTAAAAGGGAAAATTATCACTTGACAGGATCCCAGGGTCCACACTGCCTTATCTTCACAGTCCCTTCTCTTTGGCACACATTTGGCAATCGGAGGCAAATACACCAAATTTTTTTTTTCCATCTCATACAGGTCAAACATTCACTTGACATATACTTTCTACAGCATGGAGGCAGGCACCGATACATTATATGACTGAGACAGTGGCTCTACAGCTGAAGCTGCATGCACCAGGAGGATACTGAAACATCGCAAAATGCATGATAGGCTCCAAATATTGGCCAAAGTTTCTTTGGATGAGCATGATACTTAATGGGGGACCTTCACTCCAAATTTCAGCAAATTGGGAGAAAATTTTGTCATTTTGAATTTTTTTTGGTCGCAAAACAAATTTTTCCGCTCGACGCGTCGCGCCACTTCGCGCGTGCTTATGATTGGGACATCTTCTGGAGGAAAAATTGATATTTTTGAGTTTTTTATGATAAATTATGCATCCTCAGGAATGGATGAGAGATTTCATCAAGTTGTGAGTGGTTTAAAAGGTCAAAAACACTCCAAAAATGACCTTTCTGCCACCTTTTGCACCAGCAGGAACCAGTATTGGGAGATTGTAGTTTTGGAGGGGAAAATTAACTCCAAATTGAAAAATTCCACTTGGTTTGGATAGCCGAAAGACAGGGCTTTCCAACAAGCTATCACAAGCTCAATTTGGACTTTAGGAAGTGCCCAAAAAATAGGCTCAAAGTGGCGCGGCACATTGAGTTTTCTGGCGCGGCGCATAGAGGATTTTGGTCCAATTTTTACTTTTTAGCTCAGAAATTCGGCCAGTTTGACTAGTTTCACTTCTTGATGTAATTATTGATCTATATTGATGTAATTCTATGGCTATGATGTAAATTTGGCTCACATTTACTTGTTCTAGAGGATTCATTCACTAAAAAGTGAAAATTAAATGAATGGATCCGTTTCCTAGCATATAGAGGCAAGTTGTTTGATTGCCTAGATTTCAGTTCCTTGTTTAGAATTGGTTGAAACTGCTCCTAGAAGGATGAGCTCGACCCCTAGAGGCATGGGAAGGGGTTAGGCTGGTCCATATCATGTATTTTCTGAGACATTTTTAGGGTTGGACTCTTGGGAATAGTTTGGCACCTCATTGTATATTCATTTCAAATTTTTGGCAAAGGAAAGACCAGAGTTTTGCAGCACTTGTTGGGATCCTTGTGGCTCTGAGTTTTGATGATGTTTTTCTCCATGTATCTGTAAGTTTCATTAATTTTATATGTATGCCATTTCCATTCTCTTTGCTTCTGAATTAAACAAATGAGTAACTAAGGTAGAATTCATTAGTTTGCTGGTGCTCTGCCTTAAAATTTTGTTTAGTTTTTCATGTTTTCGTCAGTTTGAAGAGGATCCTTGCATCTCCTTGCCCTGTTCATCTCCTCAGCAGTCTTTTATATCCATTCATTGAATCTAAGACATCAAAGTCATTGCCTTCCCTACCCCAACTTGAACTCTGCAAGAATTTGGCCTCATCCCCAAGCCCAAGACTGCTTTTCCCTTTTTCCAACAAAAAACCCCTAAAAATCATTCCAACTCCTTGATTAATATACCTAGCCTAAAATTAGCACTCATTTTAGTCATCTCAAGCCCTATTGATACATTTTTACTGAGATTGACCCGGAGAGAGCCCTCTCCTGTTCTGGTAGGGCTAGCTACCAAACTGAGCGTGGTTTGATGTTACCCTGAATCCCACCTTCTTTCAGCCTGAGGTGGATTTAGGCAATAACATAGTGGTGACCATACTGGGGAACAAAATGGTTTGCTTATTGGTGTTATTTCTTTCATAAGCTACAGACGGAGCCTGAAGTTATGCCAGGTAGCCTTCGAAACACTTTTTCTTTGCATTAGCGAAAGTAGATAAACGATGCTTCAGTCAATCTCTGGTCTAGCTTGTGAACGTGACACTTGACTCATAGATTGTCTTGCCCCAGTACATGTATCATGTTCAGATCTGATTGTTGATGGTGGAAAATGATCAGACATAAGAAGGCTGAAATCATTCACCTGGTGACTCCAATTCAATGTAGAGACTCCACTGAAGGACTAACTCTTTCTCTGAGAAAATGGAAGGATCTTACACAAAGTTCAGATATCTAAAGTGGAATGGTATTCAGGATCTAGTCTGCTTTCTTGTAAATTACTTCTTTGCTGTTCTTGAAGCTATCCTGAAAGTTTTTCAGAATTTGTTGTATGATAAAGGTGATCAAAATCTTCACTCGACCTATTCAAAAAGTGTAAATACTAAGTTTCCCTTTGATCCTGGCCTCCTTACTTTTCCCACATCTTATGTTGACTCTCTTCAGATTGATGACCCTAAACAAAACAAAACCGATCCCGTAGCTCTTGTATATACTCCTACACCTTATATAGTCCCAGATAGGTATAAACCTCTTGTTTTACGTTCTGTTTGTCATGCTTTCCCAAAAAATTATGACCTATATCTACCGAGATTTGACGATGAATGTAACAATGTCAACGCTGAGCAACATGTGCAGAATGTGGAGACTTTCCTAGATATTTTTGAAGTTGATGAAGAGAATGTTAGTATTAGGCTTTTTGCTCTTTCTTTGCAAGGCAAAGTGAAGAGTTGGTTCAAAGCCCTGCCTGATGCGAGCATCTCAGATTTCCAGCAGTTCGTCAAAGTTTTCCTCAACAGATGGGTGATCGGACAGAACCTTTTCTTGATTATAGAATAGTATAACCAGCTGAAAAGACTGCCAGGGGAGACAGTGCAACAATTTTCTGCCAGATTTAACCAAGTTTATTAGTCGATGCTAGCTGATATAAGACCTTCTCCTAGATCTTCTCTCTTGCACTACCCGGGTGCCTTTGATCTGGAAATGGAGTTTTAGTTGAGAGAAAGGAATATTGCAACACTTGTAGAGATACAAAACACTGTAGTAAATGTAGAGGCTCATTTGCTGATCTGAAGAGCAAGGTTGAAGGAAGAAGATATGAAAAACATAGATCCGGATAAATCGACATCTCTAGAGGTAAAGCTTGACATGTTGGTAAGTGCAGTAGAAGAGATAATGCAAAAGAACACCACAAGGAATGAGTATAATGTAAAAACCCATGACTTGCTGATTGAAGAAGAACAAGTTGCTGATCCAAAACATTCTGTTTCTTATTCCAGTTGTCATAGTGATTGCTTTATAGATCATCTTGAAGAAGAGGGAGCTATTGATATGACGTGTATGTTTGATGATGTGTTTTATACCGATGATTTGCCTCAGTTTGATCAGTATGATGATGATTATGTTCTCCAAACATAAACTAATCTTGCAGACAAATCAGTAGCTAGTGTGTGGAAGGAGGAAGTTCACTTTCAGCAGCTTGAGTACAGTGATCAACCGATGCATATCAGCTATGACAATGATGAGGAAAGTACAACAAATTTTGAATTAAGTGAAGGATCTTTGCCTTTTTTTTTATATTTGTTTCAGTACATCAGAGATAACTTCCATGCAATCAGAAATCAACTGTCAACAAGCCTTGATTTGGACCATATTGAGGGCAATAAAAAACTTGTTCAAGAATTCTCATATTCAGATTTGCGGTCCCCGAAAGCCATTTATTATCAAGTTTCAGATGAAGAGATGGAAGCTGGCACATATGATCAAATGCTACAAGATGACTTCGTACCATTTTTTTTTGAATCATTCCAGTTTTTGAAGGGTAAATTGCATAGTAAATCTTCAAATGAGCAGCCTATAGGAAACCAACAATCGGTCAGTTTTAATGTTGAGGATGAGACAGATAACGAAATTCTTGAGCAGCCTGTAGCATTAGATTTGCAGCCACCAAACAAAATTGAAGGTCAGATTGTAGATGAAGGTGTGGAAGATGAAGTACATGATTTAATGATGCAAAAGGATTCTTTACCATTTTGTTTCGAACCATTTCAGTTTATAAAGAAGAATCTTCATAATATCTCTAAAGAAAAAGATGAACAGCCAGTAGGATGTCATATAGTTTCAATGGATACATCGCAGCAGTATTCTCAAGGTTTTGATGATCCTATTGCTCGTGTGTTGGATGATGTTTGCTATAATAATTCTTCTTCATTAGCTAACCTTGTGACAGAAAAGAATGTTGATAATAATATTATTCAAAAGTCACCTTCATTGTCTTGTCTAACAGATTTTTCATTACAAAGCTCATTTCGAGGTTTGCAGTCATATGAGGAGGTTGATAAAGGAGAATTTTGTTTTATTTGGAATCAGCAACAGAGTTTGGTTATTCATGAATTTCAGGATCCTTTTGACAGCTTGCTGCAATCACTAAAGAAATACAACACAGATGTGAGGAAAATCTTAATATCTAGCTATGAAGAGTACTTGGACCAGAACAGTAATGTGTTAATGGAAATCAATATCTATGTTTATGAAGATCCTTTCGCAGTTTTTTTGAAGTCATCCAATCAATTCATGCTTTGCAAGTTTATCAGCGGTCAACTTGATTCCGAGTTTCCATGGGAGTTGCCTTTCAATTCTTCCCTTTTCCTGCACATCAGAAAGAATTTGGGAAGAAATCAAATAGCAGTCAGGATGCTTACATGGTTACATTGGCTGTTCCATTTCACTTGATCGGGTGGTGAAAAGAACAATTAGAGTAGGTTTGATGAATAAGCTCAATTGTGAGCATCTTTCCAGTTTGTTAGTTATGTTTCAGTCATGTTTGGTTTATTATGGTTTTCAGTTTAGTCTTAAGTCTGAGTCAGTCTGCGTAATGTCAGTTTTCGTGTTTTGACTCCATTTCCCAATGGATAAGGCACTGGTCTGCTCTCCTAAAGATCTGTAGTTCTTGGCACCTCCAAGGAGCTACCATCCCCATTGGAGCCAATGTTAGAGTCGGTATGTTCATCCCTCCGTCAGAGATCATTTCTCTTGTTGCATTTCATTTTAGGTGTCCCATTCATTTCATTCATCTGCATTCCGTTAGGGGCATGCCATTATCTGACGGGAGGGCCTTGTCATTCATTCCCCTCATGCCTTATCGTGCTGGCTCAGGTATGTCCATAAAATCAATTTTAAAGTCATTCATAGTCCTGTTTTGGTCTTTTGGTCAGCAAATAGTTTTTAGGGTTTTTCAGTCATTAGGTCTAGGGTTCAGTCTTCAAAATGTTTAATAACGCCAACAGGCCAGAGGGAGGATCAGAATAAGTTTCCATCTCAAGAAATTTCATCGTTATAATGATTGATCGTGACTTTTCTTCAAAACTCTATTTTGAAGAAAATCGTCATTTTGTTCTTTGTAATAAATTGCCATGTATATTTTCAAGGTTTTTCAGTTGAAAATGTTTAGGCGCAGCCCTGGTCATCCTTTTCTGAATTCAACGCCATCTATCCCTACAAAAAGTAGCCAAGAGTTTCGTCATTCAGCCAAAAAATCAAAGTGGAAGCAGAAAACAGAGTTATGAGCAAAGTGCCAAAGTCTGCAAAATTAGAAAGAGAGTTTGGCAAATCAAAAATCAAAGTTCATGCCATAAGAGACATGTTTGTATTTCAATAATTCAATTACACGGAAAATACATCAATGAAACAAAGAGAAAATCATGGAGGAAAGCAAAAGCAGTGTGAAAAGCCGAAGCTGTGGTTGAGTTTGCCTGCGCGGTGCGTTGGGCTGTTGCACGATGCACACAGCCTGCGCGGTGCATAGAGCCACTTTGCACAGTGTAAAATTACACTGGCACGGCGCACACAACCTGCGCGGTGTGTTGGGCTGGTGCGCGGCGCACAGGGCTAGAACCAAATTTTTGCCACTGTTTTATGAAATTACAAATCGACTTAACTTCCTATGATTCAAATAAGTTTGTGAGCCCTTACAATTTCTTGTAAATAGTGTCAGTGTGGTTCAAAGGGAGGAATATAAGAGTTTGGATGATGAAAATCATAAACCCTCTTGTTTGGTCAAGAAATGCTTCTGAGGGTTTTATAATTGGTGTTTGAAATTGATTTTGGGTGCCAAGTGCTCTAACTCTTTCCCCACCTCCGGTCCCTTTTCCATCAGTGTTATATGATCATTATAATTCATTTTCCATTTCCCTATCTCAATTCATCTCCCATCATTACTGTCCCTCCACTTTTCCTTGATGTCCCAAAACCACTCATATCACTTATTCCCATTTGTCCCTATCCCTCAATCCTTTCATGCCCTATCATTATCCCTTTCCTCATATCACTTATAAAATTCCAAAAATCCAAAAATTCAAGTAGATGTCCCATTTTCTCTACATTGTCAAATAAAAAGTTTTAAAAGGGAAAATTATCACTTGACAGGATCCCACGGTCCACACTGCCTTATCTTCACAGTCCCTTCCCTTTGGCACACATTTGGAAATCGGAGGCAAATACACAAATTTTTTTTTTCCATCTCATACAGGTCAAACATTCACTTGACATAGACTTTCTACACCATGGAGGCGGGCACCGATACATTATATGACTGAGATAGTGGCTCTACAGCTGAAACTGCATGCACCAGGAGGATACTGAAACGTCGCAAAACGCATTATAGGATCCAAATATTGGCCAAATATTCTTTGGCTGAGCATGATACTTAATGGGGGACCTTCACTCCAAATTTCAGCAAATTTGGAGAAAATTTTGTCATTTTGAATTTTTTTTGGTCGCAAAACAGATTTTTCCGCTCGACGCGTCGCGCCACTTGGCGCGCGCTTATGATTGGGTCATCTTCTGGACGAAAACTTGATATTTTTGAGTTTTTTATGATAAATTATGCATCCTAAGAAATGGATGAGAGATTTCATCAAATTCTGGGTGGTTTAAAAGGTCAAAAACACTCCAAAAATGACCTTTCTGCCACCTTTTGCACCAGTAGGAACCAGTCTTGGGAGATTGCAGTTGTGGAGTGGAAAATGAACTCCAAATTGAAAAATTCCACTTGGTTTGGATAGCATACAGACAGGGCTTTCCAACGAGCTATCACAAGCTCAATTTGGACTTCAGGAAGTGCCCAAAAAATAGGCTCAAAGTGGCGCGGCGCATTGAGTTTTCTGGCGCGGCGCATAGAGGATTTTGGTCCAATTTTTACTTTTTAGCTCAGAAATTCGGCCAGTTTGACTAGTTTCACTTCTTGATGTAATTATTGATATATCTTGATGTAATTTTATGGCTATGATGTAAATTTGGCTCACATTTACTTGTTCTAGAGGATTCATTCACTAAAAAGTGAAAATTAAATGAATGGATCAGTTTCCTAGCATATAGAGGCAAGTTGTTTGTTTGCCTAGATTTCAGTTCCTTGTTTGGAATTGGTTGAAACTGCTCCTAGAAGGATGAGATCGACCCCTAGAGGCATGGGAAGGGGTTAGGCTGGTCTATATCATGTATTTTCTGAGACATTTTCAGGGTTGGACTCTTGGGAATAGTTTGGCACCTCATTGTATATTCATTTCAAATTTTTGGCAAAGGAAAGACCAGAGTTTTGTAGCACTTGTTGGGATCCTTGTGGCTCTAAGTTTTGATGATGTTTTTCTCCATGTATCTGTAAGTTTCATTAGTTTTATATGTATGCCATTTCCCTTCTCTTTGCTTCTGAATTAAAAAAATGAGTAACTAAGGTAGAATTCATTAGTTTGCTGGTGCTCTGCCTTAAACTTTTGTTTAGTTTTTCATGTTTTCGTCAGTTTGAAGAGGATCCTTGCATCTCCTTTCCCTCTTCAGCTCCTCAGCAGTCTTTTCTATCCATTCATTGAATCTAAGACATCAAATTCATTGCCTTCCCTGCCCCAACTTGAACTCTGCAAGAATTTAGCCTCATCCCCAAGCCCAAGACTGCTTTTCCCTTTTTCCAACAAAAAAACCCTAAAAATCATTCTAACTCCTTGATTAATATACCTAGCCTAAAATTAGCACTCATTTTAGTCATCTCAAGCCCTATTGATACATTTTTACTGATATTGACCCGGAGAGAGCCCTCTCCTGTTCTGGTAGGGCTAGCTACCAGACTGAGCGTGGTTTGATGTTACCTTGAATCCCGCCTTCTTTCAGCGTGAGGTGGATTTAGGCAATAACACATTGACTTATTTTGTGTCGACAAACATCATTAGTTTCACTTCTTTATACCTTTGACTTAAGTAACATCCAATTTAAAATCAAGCGCTATAATTAAAATAAACTAGACATTTTTGTATCATTTTCATTAATCATACACCAACTAGATAGGTTTTAGGGCCTTGGAATAGGTGAGTGGAGAGTTAACTCTTCAAGGCCACTCAAACTGTTAAACGTAGAAAGTTTATTAAGGAGAGAAATTGAACTCCGTTAAGTGGAGCAGGAAAGCTCTCCTTGAGAGAGTCAAGCATGAGGGAGAGTGCAGGCAGAGATGAGAGATACCCCCTCTCCTATTTGCTGAATCTTGACCTAAGACCATTCCACCCGACAGCCAATATGGATTCGTGCCCTTAGTTGCCTCTCCTAGGTATCACACAGGTGACTACGGGGGGGAATACCCGTGTTACCTGATACAAACATTGCATCAATTTCGTCAGTACTTCTGGAGGGTGCCGTTGTGAAGCTTGGGGACTTGCATCAGCAAAGGCTGTTGTCGAGAGGTCAGCGTAACTATTTATGTTACCTTTGCTAGTAGACCTGGGGCGTAATTACCCTAGACTATTTTCAGAAGGTCCTCTTATTTCGATTTCTTGTATTTTGGTGTCCGGTCCTCATCACCTGGAGCAGAAATACCTAAAAGCCGCTTGATTGACTGTATCTTAGGAACTTTTTTAGAGTGTTCTCTTTGCTCCTAGATTGCTTAGCTTCTTGTATTTTTTGACTCTAAAATTAATCTCTTAAAGTGGCTAACCGATCACCTCATCGATCGAGGAGGCTTCATGGGCTTTCTCCCGCGAGTGCCAAGCCTTCTTCAAGAAGGTGTAGGAGTAATTCAGTGGGTGATTTTTACTTGGTGGTTTTGAACGCAGCGAAGAGTGATCCTCCATCTGGGCTTGCTGTTTTTGTAGGTGGTTCTGATGTTAGTGTCAGTTTAGAGAGGAGTGCTCCACTCATCTCTAGATTCTTGTTTCCAGCAGAAGAAGTTGAAGTAGAGGAAGTTCCTTAGCCTCCTAAGTCTCTTCTATCTCCTCTTCCTACTATTTTTCCTAACGTCCTTTTGTACATCGAGCCTAAGTCTCGGAGACCGGCTAGCCCTTTTTTGTCATATCCCTTTCTTTCGATGGCCACAACTGGGAACACAACTTCGACTATGAGCACTGCAAGTGTTCATACTCCTCTTTCATTCGAAGGAGGAGGAACTATTTCCATATCGATAATCACTTCTAGTGTTACTATGCTTGGCGCTGCTTCTACTCCATCTTCGATTTTAAACACTCATGCCAATGCTTCTCAATTTGCCCCTTTTCTTATGGAATTCCCTACAGTGGAATTCCTTCTTTCTCCTTTTCTATTGTTTCAACTGTTTCCACACCCATACCTTCTATGGCTAGTGTATTGGCTTCATTTAAAGGGTTCCCCTTTGGAACTGGGCATATCCTTCATTTGAACCCTTCCTTAGGATCAATGCCCTTCGCCTCTCAGAGTCAAGGTTTCAATCCTTTTTCCGAGGGTCAAGGCTCTAAGGTTTTTTCTAGATGGAACCCTGCTTTTACAACATTGGGAGCAGGGAGTTAGTTTTTACTTGGTCAGCAAGGGAGTGTTCCTTTCCCTTCAGCGGGTGCTTCTCAGGATTTTTCTCTACTTGCAAATGCTTGGAACCCTTATGAAGGGGTTTCTTCTTCATTCAATACCTCAGTTGGAGGGAATGTTCATGTTTATAGTAACCCTATGTTGGGAGGGGGTCCTTCTCCGAAACCTGGGTCACAAGGTTTTTCCTATGGTTTAGCATTTTCTACGAACAATATCTGGCAACCTGGTGCCTCAAAAAATCCAGGTTATTATTTTCAGAATATAGGAAATCCTTCCTATGGGGGATGGAATTGCCAGGCTCCTCCATGCTTACCATTTATAGCAATGTTAAACTTGCCACATCTATCAAAATTGACTAGATATCCTATTCGATATACTCCAGGTTGGCCTCCGGTCCCCACCAAACTGCCCTCAGACATTCCAAAGTTTGAAGGGAAGACTGGTGAGGATCAGAAAAATCATGTCACCACTTTCCATTTATGGTTTTCTTCGAACTCCCTTATCAATGATTCTATTAGGTTGAGATTATTTCAATGAACCTTAACTAGAAATGCAGAAAAATGGTACATCAAGCTGACTGGGGGCAGTTTTTCTACTTTTGGTGAGTTGGATACAATGTTCCTAAACCATTTTCAGTTGCTGGTTCATTATGACATCGAGACTGACCTCCTGGCCAATTTTCAGCAATACAAAGAAACTCCCATTTCTGATCATATTCAGGAATGGAGAAGAAGGAAGAGGCTCATTAAAGCCCAAATCCCGAATGAATTCCTTATTGAATGGTTTTTGAAATCTCTGCAGCCAGAAATATCAAAGCATGTATCCTTTTCAAGGGTATTTTCTGAAGAGCAAGCTATTTTTAGGGCTCAGTAGTTAGAACTGATCTATTCTCAGTCTGGAGTCAATAAATTTTTTCCAGATGCTCCTCACTCTAAGTTAGATTTAGCCAGAACTAAACCTGGTCCTCACGGTGACAGACTTATTGGTTTGATTGATAGCGGTACGACTAACCTGTTAAATCAATTGCAGCAGTTGTTTATACAATCTGCTTCTTCTGGTCATGATGTGCCTTTAGTATCAACTCCTTCTCAATCCTTGGAAATTAATGTTGTTCAAACTTCTAACCCCAAAGGAAATCAACAATCCAATGGGAAGAAGAAGGGACAAAATAATAAGAAAAGGACAAGGATGGGAAGGGGAATGCAAACAAATCCAACGATCATGTTGGAGAGGGTAAGGATAATAAAAGGAAAGTTAAGTTTCCATGCAAGTTGTGCATTGGAGACCATCTTACGCACCTTTGTCCTAAAATTAAAGATGCATAGCGCTTGCTAGCTCAACAAAGTTCTTCTAGTTCCCAGTTTGTGCTGACAAAACCTTTTCCCCAAAGGCAGAAATTACTTGCTGGCGTGAATGAAAATATTGGGGCTCCCTCTGGGGGTAACTAGGAAAGAGAAAATCCATCAAACATATACATGATTAGTGCTCCGGCAGATATCACTACGAGATCTTGTGATTATGGTGATGTTGAGTCTTCGAAAGCTAGGGGTGCTCCTAATAATGCTGAGCTACTCCATATAGAGAGGCCTGCATTTAAGCCTATACCTCGGATGCCGAAAGGGTCTACAAAATGTACGATGATCAATCCCAATGCCAAGGCTACCCAGAACTACTCAATTGTAGAAGATCTAGCTCAAAGTCCTTGTGTTATGTTTGCATTAGAGGTACTCCAGTCATGTCCCACATAAAGGAGTGCATTGCTCACTGCCATTGGGGTTGTTGATTAGTAGAATTCTCTGATTATCACATATGATATTTCAACTTTTAAAAAGATACTTCCTCATCATATGGATTTCCATATCAAGTCAACATATCGTAAATTTAATATTTTTTGAATGGTTGTTGATGAGGGCACTTCCACGTGTGTAATTTCTCTTAAATGCTGGAAGGCTATTGGATCTCCTTCAGCTGTCACTTCAGCCACTCTTCTAACTACATTTGATGGTCATTATCACAGGCCGCATGGAATTGTTCCAGCTTTACCCATCTGTGTTGGGGGTAAGACTGTCAATATTAAAGTTGAGACAGTTGATGTAAGCTTAGACTATAACCTTCTGTTGGGGCGAAACAGGATCTATGAGATGGATGCTATTTCATCCTCGTTATTCGTATTGTATGTTTCCCTCACAAAGGGAGAATCGTCACAGTTGATCAGCTAGATTTTTCTCCTGTAGATCTGAATGCATCTTCTGACTGAACCGTTCCCTTGGTGAATGATACCAAGCAACCTGTTGAGAATTTGGGGGTTGGAATGTATACATCCTTGATGGGCACTTTTGATTTTCCACCTCCTTTGGTTCATATCAATGTTATTTCATCCTCCAAGGTTCCTACTCAGAAAGAGTTCTTTCGAACTCACTATTTTTTGGACCCTTGGACCTTACCTTCTCCTACCTCCACATTAGCAGAAGGCCAAGTGGGTGGAATGGCATTTCCTATGTCTGCAGCTAAGATTTTTTATAGATCTATTGTTGACTTTGCATATTCCATGCCAGTTTCGCTTTCACTGTTGGAATTGGATGGAGATGTGGCTTCGGCTTGGACTCTTAGTTCATCTTATGCTCAATATTTCCTTGATACCACTCTTTCGTCTGAAGAGGCCATCCCCGAAGCAATGAGTGGTGTAGAGAGACCATGGGATGATTTGCATCATCAGTCTTATTTTCTACCAGACTTGGAAGAAGTTGAATCAAGTTTCTCTAGCCTTCAGTCTTCTGGTCCTGTTCACCCAGTCCTGAACCCTTTAGCTACAACACAGGTATTTGATGAAGGGAACATGGTTTTTATTTCTACTACTACCCCGTTGAACATCTCTAGAGATCCCAACATTATTGAGAACGTCTTCATTGGAGCCAAGTGTTCCCCTGAAGAAATTCATACTTACACCAATCTATTTCAAGAATTTAGGGATGTGTTTGCTTGGTCTTATGAGGAAATGCCTGGTATAGATCCATCTATTGTCCAACATGAGATCAAGACATACAAAAATGCTAAGCCTATCAGGCAGAAGCTTCACCCGGTCAACCCTAGGAAGGCAGGAGCTATCAAAGCCAAGGTGGAGAAGTTGCTTAAGGCGGGTTTCATTTACCCCATTCCATTAACTGAGTGGCTTTCAAATCTAGTTCTTGTGGACAAGAAACAAGGAACGATCTGAGTTTGCATCGATTTCAGGGACCTAAATAATGCATGTCCTAAAGATAATTACCCCACACCATTTATAGATCAGATCATCGATGAGTGTGCAGGGAATGAGATTTTCTCCTTCATGGATGGTTTCTCGGGATATAATAAAATAACTATCTGTCCTGAAGATTAGCATAAGACTCTGTTTATTTGTCCCTGGGGTACCTTTGTTTACAAGAAGATTCATTTGGGCCTTAAAAATCGTGGAGCTACCTTTCAATGAGCCATTTCTTATGCCTTCAACAAAATCAAACATACTGTCAAGGCATATTTGGATGATTTAGATGCTCGTTCTCGCAAGAGAATTGATCATCCTTCTCACCTCCGTCAATTTTTTGAATGATGTTGATATTACAAAATTCGTTTGAACCCTAATAAGTGTGTTTTCGTTGTCACATTCGGTCAGTTGTTAGGATTCATCATTTCTATGGAAGGTATTCTGGTAGATCCCTTCAAGGTTGAGGAAATACTTCAGTTGCCTCCCCTGTCTTCGATTCGTCAACTTCAAAGTCTGCAAGGAAAAGCTAATATCCTGTAGAGATTTATCTTGAATTATTTCGAGATTACAAATGGATTTATGAGATTGTTAAATAAAGTAGTTCCATTATTTTGGAATGAATTTGCTCAACGTTCATTTGATGCTTTGAAAAAAACATTCACCTCTACTCCATTACTGAGTCCACCCGATTATAGCAGGGATTTTCTCTTGTATCTCGCTGTAGTAGAATCTACCATTGGTATGGTTTTGGTTCAGTAAGATGATGCTCTTTCTGATCATGTTATATACTACCTTAGTCGAGGCTTGGTAGGTCCTAAAATCCAGAATTCTTTGATAGAGAAACTTTCTTTGGCAGTTGTTCATGTTGTTCTGCGGCTCAGACATTACATTCTCCTTCGCCAAACATATGTTTTGGTAGCAGTCAATCCATTTCAATTTGTTCTTAGTAGGTGAGTGATTGGGGGTAAATACAATCAATGGTTTGTTAGTTTGTAGGAATTTTATCTTGAATTTTTGTCTGCCAAGTCCAAGAAATGATTAGTATTTGTAGAGTTGATTTCTGAGTTGTCCTGTGGAGAAGAGATTGTTTATAAAGAATCATTTCCTGATGAACATATTTTTCTCATTTCTTCACAGGATCCTTGGTATGGATATCTCATAGTTTATCTCCAGACTACGAAGTTTCCCTTAGCTTTTTCGAAAGATGAGGGCTGAAAGTTGCGTCACTTAGCCAAAAGTTATTTGATTATTAGTGACACTCTATTTCGTCGCGGGGTTGATTTGATTCTTAAATGCTGCTTAAATCTCAAAGAACCTAAGGTTGTGCTGAATGATTTCCATAGTGGAGCTTGTGGTGGTCAATTATCTGGGCTTTCTAAAGCCCAAAAAATCTTGCGTGCAGGATACTTTTGGCCTTTGATTTTCAAAGATTGTATTGAAGCGGTCAAAAATTTTCATCCTTATCAGGTTTATACTCAAAAGATGCACGTTTATCCATCTCTTCTCTTTCCTGTCATCACTGTTGGTCCTTTCATAAAGTGGGGTATTGATTATACTACTTGTAACATCCCTTTGGCTAAAGGTCACAAGTACATTATCATAGCTGTAGAATACTTCACGAAATGGATTGAGGCAATGCCCAATTTTGTGAATGACGGTGAGACAACAGTCTTGTTCCTTTTCAATCAAGTCATTTATCACTTTGGTATCCCCAAAGAGATTGTCACTGACCATGGTAGTGATTTTCATAACAACATGATGGCTGAATTGGCTCTAAAATTAGGTTTTCGACAGGAGCATTCATCTCCTTATTATCCTCAAGCCAATGGGAAAGTTGAAGCCATTAAAAAATCCTTGAAGACAATTCTTCAATGGACAATTGATAGAGCCATATCCAATTGGTATGTCATGTTGTATCCTACACTTTGGGCATATCAGATGTCTGTAAAGACTGCAACCGATTTCTCTCTGTTTCAACTAGCTTATGGATTGGAATCTATATTTCCTATTGAATGTGAAATCCCTTCCCTTAAGTTAGCAATTGAGCTTCTTCCCGACACTTCCAATCTCGAAGAACATCTTATCCATCTAGAAAATCTCGATGAGCAGCACCGAGATGTAGCTACGATGAATGAGGCGTATAAGAAATGGGTGAAGGTTCAATATGATAAGGCAGTCAAGCCTAGGGTTTTCTCTGAAGGTGACCTTGTCTTGGTTTACTCCCAAGAGAAGGATTCCTTGGGGGTAGGCAAGTTCAAATCTATGTGGTATGGCCCCTTTATCGTCAAAAATGTCTTCAAGAAAGGAGCTTATGCCTTTGAATTTCATGGGAAGAAGTTGGTGGAGCCCAGAAATGGGCTCTACTTGAAAAAGTACTATGCTTAGGCTTAGGCCTAGCATTTGATTTGTTGTATATATTGTATTTTTGTACATATATGTGTTTCAATTTTTGGTGTGGTTTTGATGATTTGGATCTGCTTTGGTAGGTAATATTGGATGAAACGAGACACTTTGACTTTGTCAATGGTGCTTGTAGACATACTCGGAACCTAGCTTCCGCGGCTTGGGTAATCCACTATCCATTCGGTCAGTTGTTAGTTTCAAAAGGTTTCTGCATTGGTCCTACTTCAAACAATGTAGTAGAGTACACTGCAGTGGTAAATCTACTCTCGGAGGCAATATATTTTGGTGTTGATTCGTTATTAGTTTACTTGGATTCACAACTGGTGGTCTCGTAATTGAACAATACCTATCATGTGAAAGACCCATTTTTGCATTGATTTTTTTTAGGGTAAGTTTGTTACAATGTTCATTCATATTCCTCGATCTAATAATTGGATGGCAGACTCATTATCTAATCAAGCACTTTATTGGCATATTGATCATTCAATACTTTAAAAACATCAAAAACATCATTCATTATTATACATTTGGGACATCACATCATATAAAATCATTATATATATATATATATATATATATATATATATATATATATATATATATATATATATATATATATATATATATATATATATATATATATATATATATATATATATATATATATATATATAAATAGATAGATCAGAGTGTTCAAAATTTACAAAATCTAGACCATCATGTCCTACAAAATTGGGGCTTATGCCCGATCATATCTATCATCAAAAAATATTACAGTCATCTAATCAAATATAAGTCTACTCCTGAGGTGCCTGCCCAACATTTGTGTTTTGATAGAACACAATGGCAATCTCTACACGACGGAATAACTGCACCCAGTCTTGTGGTACCCCTACCACCCGTCTCTAGATATCCTCGATAGGTCCTCTATAGCGGCCATAGGTACTTGGTGAGTCAAACTCTCCAAGTTTCTATGTACTACATGGAGGGTCCTTCCTGGGTCTTCTATATCTACCTCACCTTTGCGGCGCTTGTGCCTTGGGTAGCCCTCTGGCCAGCCTGGTCCCATTTCTGCATCATGATCATTAAAATTTTGTTTTCCATATAATTTGAAAAGATCAAAAAATCATATAATCAAAAATAAAAAAATTCAATCTTACCAATTGCACCCCATGCTGCTCTATGTGGAAGAACTAAATCAAGATCTGCTCGAAAATTCATCCCAGCATAGGGATAGTCCTCCACTGTGATGACTTGTTCTTCTCACCACTGAAAGAACTCATCATCCCAGGTGGTTTGGGGAACTTCACTTCCCCCCAGTCTCTTCATCAGATCTTCCCATCGAGCTATTCTTGGATCTCTTGGGCTGCTGATAGTAGAGATGACCTTGGGCCAAAGTCCTGGGACCCTCTCGAAGAAGAATGTCAGCAAAATGGTACCATATCCAAAGTGTTTAGTCTTTGAATTCCGGATAGAAGTCAATTGTTTTTTCATATTTCCCAGCAAGGTTGTACACCAATCGTAAAGATGAATCAAGCATTCCACTTCTATACTAATGTGCATGCATGAAGCTTGATGTAGAGAAGTTGATCCTGCCACTCTACAAATGGTAAAAAGAAGGATTTTCATGTACAAATCCTTCATATATTTGATGGGAATATGAGTTCCCACCTTCTTTGCATCATCTACGCAATAGACTTGGACATAATCCTCTACGTTAAGCCCTCCAACAAGCTTGTCGTGTAAATCTATTGGGTCTCCCCTTCGGGAAAGTCCAGTAATAAATTATATGTCTTCCACTTCTATTCGTAGTGTAATATGATCAATTATAAAGTAATCTTCTTCTGGTTCCCAATGATCAACCATCATCTGAAGCAAACAAACATTTATTTTCATATTCGACATTTTGAAAAATTTGAGTAACCCACAATTCTAAAGAATATCTAAGGATTGTTGATACTCCATCACTTCATTATCAATAGCAATGTGCTCATGTTCTCTCCAACTAATCGACATCCTGGGAAAATTCATCCATTAATCAGTTAGATACAAGTTTTTTAATTTCGCTCTGTGCATACGCGACCTCGCTTTTACACAGTCACGTGTATACACAAGTTTCTTGTAGAAAACCTACATATACGCAGGGGGTTTCAAAGAAAATCTCTTTCTGATAGTAAAAAAATCCACAAATTTTCTTAAAACAGGAATAACATTGATGAATGAGATGATTAAAAGGGTTACCTGACTGATTTGAGGTGATTTGGTAGCTGGTTTCTCTGTATTCAAGATGAGGATTTTTTGCCCCAAAGCTTTTTCTCCACTTCCTCAATGCACAAATGATCAAAATTTGAGTCAAAATGCTTATTTATGCCCAGAATTTGAATTTTTTTCACAAATTTTGTTTGTGCCTATTTTTTGAATTTGATTAAGGTTGTTTAACCTTTTGGCTCGTAAGCGTTGGAAAACGTAAATTTTCAAGTACATTTTGCTGAATTTAGGATATTCCTACTTTTCCTTTGGATCCATGACTGCTGACCTGTCATGGCAGGTATTTGATTTCGAACTGGAATATAGTTTAGCGAATCCACTTTCTGTTGCATTCTTGAATACTAGCCTCCATTCTGATTACTTGCCATAGGGTCGATCCCATCATGTCATGAGTATTTAGCCCATTTCACTCGCCGATTTTTTAATGATGACTTGGTGGTAGAACCATCCTTTACATGGGCTTCCTAGTTAGTTCCTCGCTAACATTTGTCACCCATGTTGCAAACTATGTAAGCTCGGGAGTCCTCTTTAGTCCCGCTATGACTTATGCGTTGAAGCTTCATTCTTCTTCTTCTTCACTATCTTTATTCTGGCCATTTACCCTAGAGGCTCCCATATGTTGTCGAGTTGTATTACTACATTGCATATTGACTACTTGTTTATCCTGGCCTTTAGCCGGCTTCATTTGGACTCATGTTTAAGCCCTCTTTTGACCATGTCTTTCTATACAAGTTAACCATGCAATCACTTAGCCTTTGCGACTTGACACCTTTACCCATGGATGGAACATTCCTTTGAGTGTCACTTACCAGTTTCGCCACCTTGCATTGAGTATAGTATTGTTCCTATACTAGGAACTAGTGCATTTGTTTATTGACACTCCTTCTATCCATTGTACTATAGGCATTATTTTATTATTTTTCAGGCTTTTAAATATGAAAAAGACAAAAAAAATTAATATTTTAAAAAGAGCGGGAACGGGATATTACTTCCATACTTGATGGTAGCTACAATGTCACTTGTGTCGCCCTTGAACAAAGCACAAAAAAGCTAAGCCTTTTCTCCATTTGGTATGGTTTTAGTTTTTGACTTAGGAGAAGCCATAACCTTGTTTTTGAGTCCGTAATCCCCCGGTTGGTTATCTCTTCCAATCATATGGAGGGTTTGTTTATGCCTCCTGCATGAAAAACTTATACAAAGTTATCATTTGTTGCCACAGTCAACATGAGTCGTGCTTTTCTTAAAGGGAATTTAACCTGAGTCAGCCTTTCTACGATTTCTCTTGACTCATTTTTCAGTCGACCTTCCTATTCTTGACAGTATCTTGTTCTATCACATCAGTTATCTGGTCCTTTGTTGGTGTCGGTTTGAGAAGGTCTCCACTGACTTCTTGTTGGCGGGTTTGTCTCTTATCGACTACGACATATTTCTCTGAGAGTATACCTAGAGCCGCACCCTGGCCCTATTTACATCATTGATAGGTGACATTGTGCTCAGCATTTGATCAACATCATGGGTCTTTGACTAAGTGGTTTCCCTTGTGTTCGACTTCAGCTTACATTATCACACCTGGGATTTGTGTCATACCTTGAATTCCATTTGACCCTATTGTTGGATATCTCACCTCTTTGTCATCTTTCATTATTGTTTGGTTCAAAGGGTTTCTGTCGTGCGCTACCTTCATCTTGTGCATGCCGAAAACATACTTCAGGTTGGTTACTTCACTTTACTTCGTCTGATTCCTTCCAAATCTTGGCCTGCGGATTACAGTTGCGCTAGACTGATGTAGGATGCCTTAATTCCTTCCTTCCAAAAGATATTTCCCATCAACTCTGACTCATTTCTCTGGGAATAAGGTCTAGAGTCCTTTTGTCAGTACCTTAGGGTTTGCAGTCATCAGTGGCAGACTCTTCTCTATCAACAGTGAGAATGCATCATTATCTCTTGATTAATATATTCTTTCAAGTGTTCAACTTCAACTCATTCATTTGCACTTGCTAGATTGTACTAGGGCACCTTGACACTCATTATCATTATCGGTGGGTTGTCTCGTGTTTATTAACGGTATACATCAATGATCGGTAATCAAACGATTTCTCACATGGTCAACCTCAGCTCATTTACTCCCCTTGTGTAGAATTGTGCCATGGTGATCGGTGAAGACCTCGTGTTAGCATCAGCATGTTTTGGTTCACTTTGACATCTCCTTCAGTTTTCTGCTAATGACACCATCCACCCTTAAATGTTGCAGTTTTATCACAACAACATCTTATATGTTGGCTCTCGAGTTACCTGTTGTACCATTTGTTCCGCCACTTATGATTTGGTACTTGGAGATTCAGTTGTAGCTACAATGATCAGATATATTTGCAGCATCATTGTTCAGTCTTCTATACATGATACTTGGACATGATTTTCACTTATACTTCTAGGCAGTGATCAGATGATTCACTATATACTTTACATTTTAGTTATACTTGTATAAATATTGGATCCGCTCTTTACTTCATATGCGAACATGATTTTCTCTCACTGAGCATGGGTATGCCCGTCTTAGACATGAGCTATCTTTCTGATTTCTAATATCACTAGTTTCTTGGTAGGCTGAAATCTAGTGAATCCCTCTCTAGTCCTTGCAAGGTTCTTTCTATGCACATAATACATTGTGGCCATCATGTACCCCTTCTGACCTCATTTATTAGGGGGCATCTTTTATAGCATCATTTATCACCATTATATATTTTATGCCTTATGCATTGGCCTTGGGCAGCCCTTCCATTCAGACTTGGTCATATTTCTCAAAAAACAGTATTTCAAAACCCATACGCGACTTTGCCCAGACTTTTCCGTGTATACACGCAAGTCCATACATAGCTTACCTGCGTATGCTATTTAAAATATTAAAAAAATATAAAATTTCCCTATTTTTAGGCAGGGTTTATGGTTGTTCTTATAAATTAACTACCCCAACCCGTGGCCTAACTATTCCCCAAATGAAAAAACTAATTTGAGGAGGTATAAATACCCTTCAAGGGAATGGCCTAAGGGAGGAAGAGAAATAATTATAGATATTATACCCTATTATAGCCTTGACCAAGTATGATATTTCCCTTGTGCCTCCTGCACTTCTTAGATTTTTAGGAAACCCTTGTTTCCTTGAGATGTTCACCTTCATCCTATGTGACATCCATTGTGCATTGTTCTTGGAAGAAGTTTTGCGAGGCTAGGGTTGGATGGATCCAAAGGACAGTTTGCTCAAGGTTGTGGCAGATTTCAAGTGATCTCTCCACTATTTATTTATTGTACATGTTATGAATAAAAGAAGTGTCATCTTGTTCTTGATGTTCAGCATCATATATATCTTATACATGCTTAATGATCTTAAATAGTTCATTTATTGTTATTTCTACGAGATTATGTATGCTTTTTGATAACATATAGAACATATATATGTTGTACAACTAGGTTTTTGTGATTGTTCTTTGTTGGTTTGTAGGTTCTAGAGCACAAGGAGTTGCAGGGGGTTTGAACCTCGTGGGATTGACTACAACTAAAGGATAAACAAGTAAGAGCTGCAATCCTTATTTTCTAGTTTAAAGCATAGAAGTTGGTTAATTGAGTCCTTCCTTTGATGACATGCCCCTGATCTGTGAAGGTTTATCAACCCAAGACCTTAGGGTAACATTGCCCATAATAGAGACAACAATTAGGAAAATAATTTCAAAGTACCAAGTAATTAGTGTATTTCTAGTGTAGTTGTGTAAGACTATATATATATTCAAGTGCATTGTTCATAGGCATGTTTATCCAAAGTCATTTCTTATATAAGTATTATAGGATTTCATCTTTCACAATTTGAACTTGTCTTAATATATGAAAGGATTAGTTTACAACATTTACATTCCCATGACTAATATATCAATGTTATGCTATTTTTAACACCACATTCATATCATACATGGAATATAATTTGGGATCCTATACTCAAACTTTATTATATCAAATACACAAGAAAAAAATGAATTGAAGAATGCAATACATCAATGCTTACCTTAATTCCAAATCCAAAGGCGTCTAGTTTTGTTACGATCCTCCCGTCTTAATAAATTATTCCTGCATCTGTCAAAGGAAGCTTTGAAAGCTCATGGAACCTCACAATGTTTTAGAAGGCACTGGGTAAGATATTACCATAACCAACATTCTCTAAGATGTGTTCTTCCAAATTAGCAAATGAATTTTGAAGGGCATAAAAGACGATGGGCAACAAAGCAAAATGATTCGCTATCTTAATTCCACCAATCCTGGAGAAAAAATATAATGTCAAAATGGTTTATAAGGGCTTATTTTAATGAGATTCATTACAACTATGAATGGTTTTTTGGGACTCATGTTGACTGCACTATTGTAATTCACTATGGCCAAACAATGTTAGACGACAATGCCAACAAACTCAGTAATGCCATCCATGTTTAGAGAGAGGTCTTCTTCTATTGTTGTGTCAGTGGAGTACATGAAATACCTTCCACTTTCCATGGATTTCCATTATGGAAGCATTGTCTCTAAGTGCTTACACAAATATATAGAAGGGGCCAATAAGATTCAAGAGAAGACATCACATCCTAAAACAACATGGAAAAACTTATTCGCCCACCTCCTACAATGAACTGGTTGTGCCATAACTCTGTCACCAATGAAAGAGAAGTTAAATGTGTTGTAGAAAATAGATTTAGGCTTTCATAGATGCATATGTTTATACAACATGCATAGCATGGCTAAAGAAAAAATACCCCCTCAAATGGAATGACCCATAAACACCACAGCGTTCCATGTTTCATATTCTAGGCGGGCCTACAATAATAATGAAAATATGAAATGAGGAGTATGATAGATCTTGAGTAACGATCTATGTGTATTTGTGTGTAATGAAGTTTGTTTGTGAAACTACACAAGGTACACTAATTACATGGTGTAGTGAGTGCATAGACAATTAGCACAACTTAATGAAAACAATGATTTGATATGCACCTATAATTCCAAATCTTGAACATACTCTCATCTTCAAACTTCACGCGCTTCATAAAATGGCCAAGCTAGAAATGAAGCCTTGCATATCAAATCATTGTAAGGGTTTTGAATAAAACTAAATTTTTTTTTTTGTATTTTGATCTTCATTGCAAATTTTGGAATATTTCATAAATTTGATGGATAGTTCCTCTCCACCAAACTTCCTGAATATGAAATCTAGTTTAGCTCGGGTTGTATGGGAAGGTTTGCATATCAAACCTTTGCAAAGGTTTTGAGAAAAACTAAAAATTTTGTTTGTGTGCATGGGAATGGTTTTGTGGAAAAATAAAACCAAAGTTTATCTGCCACATCTTATTGTGTTTATGTGTATTTCTTATTGGTATCTACAAGGTTGAGCTCATTATATATCTTCACAAGACTACTCTGGTACAAGGACATGTTGACTAATCTTTGCACTCGTGTTATTTAGTCTCCACTTGCTGGTACCACAAAATATGGTTAAACTCTCTGGCTTAAAGCATTCACAGATCCACAACACCAAATCCATTCAAAATCACATTTGCATCATCACTAGTCAACTCCTTCTCTTGGAAGGCATAAAGTAGTCTAGCAATGAGTATCTCCTCCAAATGAGCATAATCAATACCTGAATCTCCTAGGTTGAAAAATACCTTTCCAATTGTTCACTTCCATATTTTAGATCTTCAATGGTGCTTCCGACAATATCAAAAACTCCCACTTTGTTATCTAGAGACTCAACCCAACCCTAAAAAGAAGAAATGCAACACAACCTGAACCTAAAAAGTAGATAGGATTTTGACTTGCTTAGTGTTCACGTCTCGGACAAGGAACACACCACTTGTGCTAATACTGTCATCAAATGAAATTTAGGCCTAGTGTAAATATAAATTCAATCAAGAGAAAGAAAATGTTACATAGGAGAAAATCAAATTTACATAACCTGTTAATTTAGTATTATTACTCATAAGAGATAAAAGGTATCATTTATTTTCCCATACTTGAATCCTACCATCTATGGAGACTAAGGAATGTTAGGATATCACCACATGTCCATGTTCGTTGGTATTTATGGAAAGGCTAGAATGATTGAGGATCCACTATTCATGGAGACCCAAAATGTGACATATCCCTCTATGACTAACTATTAAATTTCATATCTATGTTTCCATATTTAACTAATGTAAAGACAACCTGATTATTTTAGAACGTGTGAAGACCAACCTGCCAATGATTTGTTGGTGAGGGAAAAATTGTTTTCAATTAAGTGTCTAAATAATCTGCTTAGTTAGAGGTTATATCCAAAAATTCAATAAGGGAACACAATGTACGTCGAGAAGAGTGAAAACTAGTTGTTTTAATTTAAGGAACATAACTTTAAAGTTGGAGCTTAGCTTCAAATTTTGCAGACTAACCAAACTTGTATCAAATTCCCTATCTCCTACTTAGAGGAAGCAAATATTCTGTAGCTTCTCTACATGATGATATAATACAAAATGCAGAGTGTGACAGGTGTTGGGCAAAATGAACGTCTTGAACAAATCTATAGGCATATTTTGTTTGCGACAAAAAACACGATGTTGAGATAGACTTAGCTTCGCTTCAAATTTTGTAAACTAAACAAACTCGTATCAACTTCCCAATTTCCTGTTAGAGGAAGCAGATATACTATAGCTTTTGTAAATGATGATATCATACATCGTGTAGAGTCATGGTTGCTAGGGAAAATGAATGTCTTGAACAATCCCATAGACATATTTTGTCACAACAAATAAGATGCTTAGATAGACTTTAATAGCTAAGGTTATGAGAATTTTAGCTAGCACTAAGTTGTGCAGAGGAGCTGGCTATGGGTCAAGGATAGACGAGTTGTATCTAATCGTATCAACAAAGATCAAAGGGACAAAAGAGGAATTGATGTCCGAGAAATCTTGCCAGCAAAAGTTGTCACGTTCTTCAGAGTCAGCTACTCCACCAAAACGAAGAGCCCAACAAAATTGTAGCCTTGATATAGGCACGAGACAATAGTAGCCTACAAGTTGACAGACTTAGGGCACACTATGAGAGTCAATTTTGCAAGTGTTAGATAATATTATCTTAAATTGATATGGTTTTATCTTAATTTTTAATTGTCTTAAATGAGTTTCGTCTTAATTTTCATAGTCTTAAGTGTCCATTGTCTTAAATATAAAGTTGTGTCTTAAAATGTTTTTGTCTCAAAATGTTTTTGTTTTAAATATAATGTTTTGTCTTAAAATATTTTCATCTTAAATTGTTCTTGTCTTAAAATATTTTTGTCTCAAATGGTTTTTGTCTTAAATATAGAGTTTTTTCTTAAAATATTTTTATCTTAAGCTATTTTTGTCTCAAATTTTTTTTGTCTTAAAATAATTTTCTCTCAATCTGTTTTTGTCTTAAATTTTATATTTAAGACAATTCAATTGATATTAAATTTTAATGTAAAATAACTAAAATAAAAAACAAATTTTTAATACAAAGCATAAAAGTGCTCTTAATGAAGTAGTGTTATCTCGTAATATTCTTTACGATAACTATTGAATTGACAGAGTATGTGCACACTCTGAAAGTGAAAAAGAAGAGTGATATATATAGCTTCAGAGTGGTTCTGCTTGAGTTGATTACAGGGAAACGGTCAGTGGGGGAATGAAAATTTGAAGAGGGAATAAACCTTGCTGTTTGGGTGAAGAAGATGACGAGGTCAGGAGAGGAAGAGTTATGGAGATTATTTATTCGAGGCTGAGCAACTTCCCAGTGGAGGAGGCCATAAAAATGTTCTTCATGGCTTTACTATGCTTACAAGAGCAGCCTCTGCATAGACCGAAGACCGAGCATGCGTGAGATTGTGTATATTCTCACACACTGTAAACCAAAGCCAAGGCATTAAATTTCTAAGTTACGAGGAGAAGGAATCAAAAGGTAGCCACTGGTCAGTATGATGGTGGCTTCCTCCCTAACTCAAAGAATCAATGTATGAGTGTCATGTCTCAGGTCACGCCGCTAAATTTTGATGTTTATTTTATTTATTTACTAGTTGACACGAAAATATAAGGTGTAAAAGGTAGAACGTTTAAGTGATGAGACATGGAGAGAATCTTATTTTTATTGCTCATGGATGAATTCTTATCTGATGAAGTTGCTGACAATGTTTGTATTATTTTTATTTTATAAATAATCACATTTTTCATCATTCATCGATTTAACATACATATTATTGTTAGAAATTAATGGAGAAAGTTTAGTTAGGATACGATTGAGATTCTGATTCTAGATCTCAGATCCTAATATTTAGGGAGTGGTTCAAACCACTCAATTGTGAGAAAGCCTAAATGTACTAGGTTGTTCTCTTGATTCATTGTATCAGATTGTGTGAGTGTGTTTGTACACTCTCCAAGTTCTCACATAGAGAGCCATTTCATTAATTTTATCATGGTATCAGAGTGCACAAGATCATAGACCTATGCGTTGGGAGGCCAAGAGCCTATGTGAGGAGTGCTGCTTTGAAGTGGAGCATTGTTCTTGCTAATCTGTGAAGGTGTGGAGGCTGTGAAGGAAAATTTGCAACTGGAAGCCATGGTTGATTTGACCTGTAGAGGAAATGTAAGGCTGAGAGCCTATGTGGAGGCCGCAAGCCTGTTGCCATGTTGTGTGAGGCCAAAAGCCTGCATGGAGACCACTGCTTGCATGAGCGTGGGTAGCTTTGAGTGACGTAGTCCTGGATTTGCAATCTGAATTCGCGTGTTCCTCCAACATCTGTTATGTAGTATTCTTGTAGCGATTGTGACTGGTGAAAAAACAGAGATCCATTTTGTTGTTGAGGGGGATGAGACCGAGAATTTTCATGAGTAGCGTCACCCATAAGAAGTAGAGAAGCCTGCATCCAAGATAGCCCGTCACCCACAAACGTGTTTACGGATAACTCAGCAATTGAAAGCATAATATGGATGGCACCTCTCCTATTGGCCCACCATAAGTAGCCCTTCCCCACCTGAAATCCACATCCACGGCCCGCCGTAAGATATCTCGTGCTGCTATTAATATTCAATATCATCAACCGACATTTCAAAATCCCTGCGATGGACATGCCAAGGAGAGTATGATCTGGTCCTCTTAATCTTTCCTGCTTTCCAAGGAAATGTTGTCAGCTTCATCATGGTGTAAGGAGCCACTCCCTTGATTTCTTCAATATGAGTTAAGAAGAATCTTCAATAAAGTAAAACGTTTTTTACATTACGTGAACTACACTTCCAAGGAATTTTTTAATATATACATTTTTTAAAAAAGAAAATGAATTTTTTTTATAAAGGGAAATTTTCATGATTCTTTTATGGGGGATATTTTTATTGAAGTTCTTAAAAAGAGTTTTTTGAAAAAAAATTCAAAAAGAAAAGAGTGTTCTTCCTTTACGTAAAATATTTTGCCGAGCAGATCAGTGTTTCCATGAGCAGGTGCCTGGATCGCAGTGGGTTTTTTATTTTTTTTTAGTAGCGTTCTCGTGTTGAGCCTACTACATAAGGTTTTTTGGGCTGCATAAGGTTGTTTGAGACTCGGCGGTGGAAGTAGCAGTAAAGTGGGGGAGATTCGAGTGCCTGAGGTGATTAATTGATTTGCTATGTTCTTTCAGAAATATATGTTATATGAGAAATTGTTAATTACATGCATCAGAATTAGGCATTGATAGCGTTGTTAGTTTGTTGAGAGGTCATTTGTTGCTCGTCGCAAGAGCTGAGGGCACTAAGCCCTGCGTGGCATAGAAGCCATAGTATACAAGGTTCTACTATTAAAGAGCTGCCAAAGGGAGGATTCTCGCCTGCATGGTAACGGGGTTGTTGGAGCTCGTTAGAGGACCGAGTAGAGTTGAAATCTGGAAGCAAGATAAAACCAGATAAGCTAGACCTTTTAACAACATGTCTATATTTTTATATATTTTTGATTCTGATGACGATGATGATGAAATTTTCATGTGGGAATTTGTAGGCATTAGCCTCGGTAGTATGGGTAGCATTTTTTCAGAAAAACAATGTGGTTTTGTTGATGACCACAAGAAATAAGAGGCACAATCTATTGTGCAAGATCCTGATATTAAAGAGTCATGAGTTGATCTTCAAGAAGGTTGTAAAGAGGAACAAAGTGTTGAAGATCAATCTAACGAGCCACATGAAGCTAATTGCGAAGATGTGGCAGAAGAAGGCAGAGCTGGAGAGAATGTAAAATGTGATAATCTCATGAATATTTATGTGTGTGCAAATGACAACATTGCTGAAATTTACATGCGTGACACCATAAATGGTGAGAGAAAACAGTTTCCAATTAAGCCTGTCATAACTTTATAAAGGGCAAGGATAAGCATTTAAGTTTTCCTTCATAGGGGAAGAAATGAGGTGAAGATACATCACTATCTCATGGCGAAGAAAGTGAAGATGAAGCCTCATCCAAAAATGAACAAATATGGTCTCAGAAGCATAAAGACTAAGATGAAAACTCTGTTACCAAGCTTTTTATGTATTTTACCATTGTAAGCCTAGCTGAGACTATACCAGCAGGCGTATGTTATCATATGTTATTATTTTGTAACCTTTCTCCATTAAGGGTGAGTGTTAGAAATTAATGGAGAAAGTTCAGTTAGGATAGGATTGAGATTCTAATTCTAGATCTCAGATCCTAATATTCAAGGAGTGGTTCAAACCACCCGATTGTGAGAAAGCCTATATGTACTAAGCTGTTCTCTTGATTCATTGTATCAGATTGTGTGAGTGTGTTTGCACACTCTCTAGGTTCTCACCTGGAGAGCCATTTCATTAATTTTATCAATTATGAAGCTTATCCATTCTTACGGAAAAACAGTACGAAATAAAGAAATAAAATAAAATTGGTTAAAAAATTTAAATACATAAAATTGGGTTAGATAAATGACTCTTTGTTAGGTACTGGAGTCTATAAGATCTCTCACACTTGTGGTAATCTTACATAGGTCAAAATAGGCGATCCTTCAAATCTCGGTTGAAAGAACACAAGGCTGGCACTAACCATAACCGCATTGCAAAATCTATTGTTGACCACTTCCATTTCACCAAACACCTTATTTGTTTTGAAAAATCCAAAATATTAGCATCTACCCCCTTTCATTCCAATCGGGTCATTCGGGAAGCCCTCAAAATTGAAAAGCATCATAATAACTTTAACTGTGATGATGGCTATCAATTAAGTCATTTCTGGAAGTACACCATCCACTTTCTTTCTTCTAAATTCCCTTCCTCTATTCCCAATTTTAACCATTCTTAATACGTTACTCTCCCCTTCCCTTCCCCCCAATCCCCCTCCTCCTCCCCCTCCCCCCTATTCATATATTTTCCTTCTTCTTTAATTCACATTTCTCTTCCCTTTGACAATTCTTCATTTTAATCAAATTAATTTTGCCTTCTATTCCCTCTTAAATTTTCATTGTTAAATTTTTTGCCCTAATTATTTTATCATTAGTTCTACTTATTTATATTCTATCGTATCTTTCTCCCTATATATTATGAAACAATAGTTCCTAAATTGATTATTTAAATCATCCTATAAATTCAAAATTTAAAATTTCGCTGTCTCCACCTCCTTTTCTTCTACTTTGTTCGTTTTAATTTACACCTCTTTTTTCATTAATACAATATATTTTAATCTTTTCTTTCCTAATTTAAATCATCCATATAAATTTATAATAAAATTTTAATAATTTTATCATAACTCCAATCATAATCCTCTTAAATTATTTTCTTTAATTTGTTTTTAAAAATTAAATTAAATTAATCCATTTCTTTGACTTAATTAAATTATCAATGCTTTATTTCATTCTAACGACTAGTTCATTTTATTTTATTATTTTATATTAAACTAATACTTAATTTCATTCATCTCGTGGACCTAGTCAATTTATTCCCTCAAGTCTCTAATGACTAATAACTTAATTTTAATAATTTTTAATAATTTTAATTTTGAATCCAATTAACTCCATATTTCTCTTGGACTTTTTCATAATATTTAATGGCTAGAATCTTCCTTATTTATACACTTTGGGTCTTACTCTTCTTATCTTACGCTAAGCTTCCTCCTCCTAAAGATGGGTGAAGTGTTCACCCAAAACATCAAGTTCTTCAATCAAAATACAAAGTTTTCCAGAAATTCTCAGCAACAATATTTAAAAATTCAAAAGATATAAATGTAAATATTTTTAAAAATATATATTTTCACTTACATTTAGATGCAAATCCATGTCATATTTTTAAAATATTGTAAATAATTTATTTATATTTACAATATATTTACTCATTTAATAATCACAATGAAATGTAATTATTTTTTATTAATTATTTTATACCATTTTTAAATATAAATTTTTTTTTTATAAATCCAAAATTTTAATAAATTCTCACATGTTTATTAGTCACTCTTTTGCAAGGGATTATAGCATTTGTTTCATGTTCACAATGTCTTGACTAGAGATTTTTTTGTGTGTTTGGCTAAAATGTTGAATTTTTCTAGCTTTAAATACAATACTCCATATTTTTCACAAAGGAGTTGTTTTTAGTGGTATATTTTGGACTTCCCCGCACTGGAATCCGGCGGAAAATTTTGAGATGAAATCTTGTATTGTGTTATTGAAATTGGTTTTTTGAATATATATATAGATTCAGCATCTTGGAAAATCCCTAGGCACTTCTATTTTGTAGGGGTTGCCCATCAAGTTTGTGATTTCAATAAATTTCTGTCAAATTTTAGAGATATTAGATCTGAAAAAATCCTGTAAAAAACTTTCAAAAAATATTACTAAAGACAATTCCTTTCACAAATAATGACATCCACATTTGAACGAAACAAAATGAAACTTTCATTAAAAAAACAAAAAAAATCATTAATTTTGTTCCATAAATATAAATTTAAAATTCATATATTAAACAATTATATTATTATAACTCTTAAATGTAAAATGATAAAATACTATTTACTATTATTAATAATGATTTGATAACCATTTACATCATAAAATGATTTTGATAATATGCTTAATACATACATTTACTATAAGTATCCACAATATCATTCATGTTTAACCCTAAAGCATGCCTTTAATATTTTCTTTGTATTGAACTCAAACCTAATATTGATATTAGTGTGGAACTTGATAGCATATAATGTGGTCGTATTGTCTTCAAAGATAACTTTAATATTGTTTTTGTATGGTTTTCAAAGCTAATATTTGTATTAGTGTGGAACTTAATAGCATACTAATGTGGTCGTTTAATACACAAGAGTTGATTTATTGATATCAATGTGAAACTTAATAGTATATAACATGGTCATTTAATATGGAGAGAGTTTAGGTTTAAATAGCCATGTATATTAATAAAATTATTTAATAATTAAAACATGAATTTTTATAACTATTATAACGACATTTTAATTTGTATAATTACAAAGGTCATTTATATCAAAACATAGTGTTTTAGTGTTATTGTTTGGGGAAGTGCGAAGTGTTTCATGTGCTCAGTGGGGACGTTATTTCAGTAGGTGAATGAAAAATGAAGAATGGGCAATGGGAACAAACCCCCTGTTCTTATTGAAAAAGAAGTTCCACGTCGCCACTATGAATGCAACCACAAGAGTAATGGCGAGTTGAATATGAAAATCTAAATTGTCTCACTCTATATCTTTGAACACAATCAGTGTTACAATACAATTATTGACTACATGGCTTCAATAGTTGAAATACTTGTAGTTTTGTGGACTTTAACATAAATAGGAGAATTTTTTTTACTTACAAAGAGAGTGAGTGCATTAGAGAAATTTTGAGGTCTAAAATGAGCCTGAAAATAAAAATATACAAGCAAAATCAACTTTATAATAACCTATAAGATTTGAGATAATGAAGTCAACCATGTTGGATGATTCACCATTTTTTTAGTAACAAGATAAAATGATTAAAATATAAAAAAATAAAAACTATTTTTTCAACTTTTATTTTCAACTTATCTCTTTATGATTTTACTCAAATTTTACGCAGGGGCACTCATTGAATGCGAAATTTAATTTCTCATACAAGGAGTACCCATGTTGCATACTTTTGATGGACCCTGCTACACAAAAGATGAGAAATACCTGAAAAAATCATGTTTTTTATGTAGCAGATTCCATCCAAAGTATGCAACATGGGGTACTCCTCGGATGAAGAATTAAATTTCGCATTCTACGAGTGGCCTCTCTCAAAATTTATGTAAAACAGTAGGGAGATAAGTTGAAAATATGAGTTGAAAAATGGTTTTTTGTTCTTTCACTCTAGAATTGATGATGTAATCTAATCTTATTTTATTATTTCCACTATTATTTTATAATATTCCTTAGGGGGCCATTTTAGACCTCAAAATTTCTCTAATGGTTTAACTCTCATCAACACACATGAAAGGGAATAACATAAATTTGGACTATATTCTTTTGTCAAATTTGAAAAACCTGTATAATTGTCTTTTGGAATTAGCTTTTGTGCCAAAAGGTGCTTTGATACATCAGTGCATTACATGTAGAGATATTGTTAGGCTCAGGGGAGTTGCCCAATGTTTTGGAGTTTACGTTAGGTTTTTTGGATCTTGAGTGTGGGAGTGGAAAGGATGGTGATTTCTCTGCACTTTAACACAATGAACTTCCTCTACACTCTGAAAACTTCACAATACACACAAAAAACTTCCTCTGCACTCTAGAAGACTACAAACCAAAGGGACCTAGTAGGTTGTATTAATCACGGTTAAATGACTAAAACAATACACATAAACTATTAATCCAGGGACGTCTTTTATTTCGATGGCAGCATTATCTGTGTCGATACATCAAACCAGAAGAAAACCCAATAAAGGAAATCATTGTTGAAGTAAATGCTGGAAAGAAATCACTCATGCAGAAATAAAATGATCTACAAGACTGTGATCACACCTCAATTAATCTGTCCTAACGTGCCACACAATAGTTACCCAAATGGTATCTCCAATATCACATGTGTAACAACATATAAAGTACTAGAATTGAAGCAGATCTATTCATAGCTAAAACAGTAGCAAAAACACTTCCACTGATATATAAAATAAATAAAAATATATATACATAGCTACATTAACGCTGCAATCCCTGCTAAAGAGGAGGGCCCTTCCTCCCTAGCAGGGCACAGGTAGAGAAAGAACTTAATGGAAACTAAATTAGATGATGCATGTAACAACAACAACAGGATAACTTCTATTAATATGATCAAAATTACAGAGCCAAAGTAATGTTGTTCTCCGCTAACCTTTCAACCTCAAGGGTCAAGAACTATATAGTAGTTACATCTTAGAAAAATGAGGGATGGATCAGTCATGAGAATCTTATGATTCTCATGCTGATCAAAATAGAATACATATGATTACAACCACTTCTTAATAAAAGTATGACTGGAAATTTATAGATTACAATCAAAACCGCCTAGAGGTTGTTATCCAAAAATACAATACTTAATAACTTCTACAGCTATCGCGATAAATCACAATTGTAGCATAACATCTAGAGGACATGTCAGCGTCAAAAGTTGACAAGATCCAGTCAGCGGTACAGTTGTAATAGTAGTTCATAAGTGGGTCTGTAACAGCATGGTGTAACAACGTCATGGTGCAACAACTCAGTGTAACATCACACCTTTAGTTGCTCCTATACGCCTTGTGCTCTAGATATTTTGTGCTACAAATAGCATATGGAAAGACAACAAAAGACCATAGATCTTCTCCAAACATTCATCCTCAGTTAGTCATAAAAAAGACACAATACATCATAATAATTGATGAAATGAAAAGGTAATGAAAATAAGGTGAAACAACACAAGTTAAGATAGAATGCTAGGAAAAAGAGGAAAAGATAGTCCCGATAGTTATAGTCATGAGGTAAAATAGGGAAAACAATGTAGGAAATAAGTGCAAAACTGGCACCTAACATCTCCCCCAAACGGAAGCACTTGCATGTCCTCATGCAAAATCACATCTCTCATGGGAATATCTCTGGTGCAAGTCAGTGAGATCATAAGCATCGGTTGTATCTTCATCTGCAGACATGTAACCTTGATTATCCATCAGCTTCCATATCGAGGACTCTGATTCATAATTTTTCAATTCATAATTTCTCTGATAATCCTGCATTGGCAGCCAGATTAAAGGGAACTTAAAACTTAACCCGAACCACGAAGCACCAAGGGTTTGTCTGTGCATATGCTGGTACATGTGTAACAGCCACCACAAAATTTTGGAATGTAAATGGGTCCCCCTTCAGCAACTCAACATTGTTGGCTTTCATGCATTTCAAGCACCCAGTCAAGGCTCGACTCGTCATTATTGAGAACTGATTGAGACATAACTTCACGATCCTCCTTCTATAAGTGGTAGCAAGTTCCCTTATCCCAGGAGTGCTCAAAATTCTTCTAAATTCCCACCTTAACTGGGCGGCCTGTCCAGGTTCTTACCAGAACCATAATGCCATCCTCTCTTCATTAACATCCATAGATTTAGTGGAAAAATTCCACTCAATCTAATTATTCATGACGGACACAAAAGTTCGCAACTACAGATCCCCCATATAGGAGAATATCGTCACCACCATTTGCATACTCACGTGCTCGCAAATGATATTGTATAAGAATAACTCATACTGTTATAGCATCATTTTTCACCCTCATATGATTCATGATTGTCTCTATGGCCTTGGGCACCCATTCCCACAGACTTGAACAAAATTCATAAAAAACAGTGTTAAAAATCCCATACGCGGGTATGCCTAGACTTTTCTGCGTGTATACGTGAGTCCACATGTACTTTTCCACGTATGCCATTAAAATCATTAAAAATATATATAAAAATTCCCTATTTTCGGGTTGGGTTGATGGTTACTCCAGTAGTTCAACCACCCCAGCACATGACCAACTGTTTCCAACTAATTGAAACTACTTTGAGGCAGTATAAAAGCCCCTCATGTGTATGGCCTAAGGGAGAGAGAAATTTTATAGATATTATACTCTGTTGGAATCCCAATTCAAGTCTGATTTCCCATGCCTCCTGCACTTTCCCATATTTTTACAGGAAACCCTTGTTTCCTGGAGATGTTCCTCAGTTCATATGTCATCACGAGTGCCCAATTCTTGAAAGTATCTTAGCGAGGCAAGGGCGGGACAGATCTGGACGACGGCCTGTTCGAAGACCGTGGAAGGATTCAGGTGATCTCTCCACTTTTTATTACTGTACATGTTGTTCGTAATGAAGAAGAACCATCTTGTTCCCGAAATAACGTGTTAACATCTACTTGTATAGGTGAAAATATTATTATTTAAGCATTTATTATTGTTTACATGATGTTTCACATGGTTTTCACTGACATTTAGGGTAAATATATGTTGTACAACTAGATTTCTGTGCCCGTTTCTTCTTGGTTTTCAGGTTAAGGAGGAAGAAGGGTTGCTGGGGGTTTGGACCCCGCGGGATCTACATCAAACATAGGATTATGGGTGAGTTCTACTATCGATGTTATCTAGTTTTTAGCATACAAGTGTGGTTGTGTGAGTCCTTCTTGAATAGAATGCCCTGATCTGTGGAGGTTTTGACCCAACAAACCTCTAGGGTGTTTTTTCCCGAAACAGAACTGGCGAGTTCGCTGGGGATCGCATTCTTGTGATTCCCCTGTTGGGTGGTTTCAGCTATTTTAAAGGTTTCCAATAGTTTTTACCATTATTTCCAGTCCAGTTAACTTTTTCTCAGTCAGACTGAAGACCTGGTTCTTTATCCAAGCTTGATATTTTTATTTTTTCATTATTTTCTTTTGCATACGCAGTTTTTTCTCTGCACATTCGCGTATACACGCTGTTTCTGTCAAAGGTGGTCGCGTATACGCGGGTTTCCTTTGCCACAGTCGCATATACACACTGGTTGAAAAAACTGTTAAAACGCGTATGCCTAGGGGTAAATTTTGAAGATTTTGGTTTTTAGATTTTCTGGTCTTGTCTGCCTGTGGTGACCTGTTTCTACAGTGTTTTTTAATCTTTGGACTGTGTTTAAAGTGTTTATATGTCTATTTCTCTCTCCTTTGTGTGAAGACTCTCTCGGTTGGTGAAATTTTTGATGGTTACGTTTGCAATTTTGGTTTGAGTACCGAGGTCTTTTCTTGAAGATTCTTGGTTGTTCTGCTTAATCAGAACAGAGAGCTCCTGCTCATTTACTCTTTCCTTGTGTGTTGCTACGCATTTTGATTTTTTACCTATTTGGTGCGTTTGGTTTCGTTGGTGTTCATTAGACTAGTTTTGTTGCAATTTTCGAAGAGTCTCTTTTTTATTCTTTGAAGTTTTTTATTGCAAGTCTATACTATTGTACTGAGTCGATTTATTGAGTTTCTTGTCTTCCTTTTTGCTTGTATAAAGCCCCGCTGCGAGAGTGGCATGGTTGGCTTTGAGCATTTTTTTGAAGTTATTCTTGAAATTTAGAGTTTGTTTGACTTAGTTACCGGATAGTTCAATTGGTCTTCTTGAAATCTCTTTTTTCTAAACTAAAACTGGCATATAGGTTAGGAAATCCACTTTTTCGTTGCATTTTGCATACTAGCCTCCATTTTGATCACTTGCCATAGGGTCGATCCCATCAGGTCATGAGTATTAAACCCATTTCACTCGCCGATTATTTAATCATGACTTGGTGGTAGAGCCTTCTTTTACATGGGTTTCCTAGTTAGTTCCTCGCTATCACTTGTTGCCCATGCTGCGTTTTATGTAGGCTCGGGAGTCCTCTTTAGTCCCACCATGACTTGTGTGTTGAAGCTTCATTCTTCTTCTTCTCCACTATTATTTTTCTGGATATTACCCTAGAGGCTCCCAGGTGTTGTTAAGTTGTATTACTGCATTGCATATTGGCTACTTGTTTATCATGGCCTTTAGCCAGCTTCATTTTGGACTCGATGTTTAAGCCAAATTTTGACCTTGAATGTCTGTACAAGTTAACCATTGCATGCACTTAGCTATCACGACTTGACACCCTTTTACCTATGGATGGAACATTCCTCTGAGTATCGCTTACCAGTTTCCGCCGCCTTGCATTGAGCATAGGATTGTTCCTATCCCAGGAACTAGTGCATCTGTTTCTTGATACTCGTTCTATCCATTGTACTATAGCATTATTTTATTCTTTTTTAGGCTTATTATATGAAAAAGACAAAAAAAAATAAAATATAAAAAAAAGAGCGGGAACGGGATGTCACTTCGTAATTTGATGGCAGTACAGTGTCAGTTTGTCTCCCTTGAACAAAGCACATGGACTTATATATTTCCTTCATTTGGGATGGTTTTAGTTTTGACCTAGGTTTAGCCTTTGCCTCGCTTCACTGGTCAGTCCTCCCCTGGTTGGTTAGCTCTTCCAATCATATGGAGAGTTTGTTTTGCCTCCTACATAACAGACTTATACAGTGTCACTTTTTGCTGCCATGGTCATCATGAGTCGTGCTTTTGTTCAAGGGAAGTCTAACCAGAGTCGGCCATTCTGCGGTGTCTCTTGACTCATTATTCAATTGACCTTCCTGGTTTTGTCAGTATCTTGTTCTATCACATCAGATGTTTTGGTCTTCTGCTCGTGCTGGTTTAAGAAGGTCTCCATTGACTTCTTGCTGGCGAGTTTGTCTCTTATCGACTACGACACATTGCTCTGAGAGCAAACCTAGAGCCGCACCCTGGCCCTATTTCCATCATTGATAGGTGACCTTGTGCTCAGCATTTGATCATCATTATGGTTCTTTGACTGAGTGGTTTCCCCTGTGTTCGACGTCAGCATACATTCTCACACTTGGGATTCATGCGGTACCTTGATTTCCATTTGACCCTATCAGTGGATATCTCGCCTCTGTGTCAGCTTTCATTATTGGTTGGTTCAGAGGGTTTCTTCCATGCGCTAGCTTCATCTTGTGCATGTTGGAAACGTACTTCGGTTTTGGTTCCGTCACTCTGCTTCATCCGATTCCTTCCAAATTTTGGCCTGCGGGTTACACTCGCGCTAGACTGATGTGGGATGCCTTAATGCCTTCCTTCCAGCAGATCTTTTCCCATCGACTTTGACTCATCGCTCTGGGAATAAGATCTAGAGTCTTTTTGTCAGTACCTTAGGGTTTGCAGTCATCAGTGGCAGACTCTTCGCTATTGACAGTGGGGATTCATCATTGCCTCCTGATTGGTAGATTCTTCCAAGTGTTCGACTTCAACTCATTCATTTGCACTTGTTAGATTGTATTGGGGCACCTTGACACTCATTTTCATTATTGGTGGGTTGTCTCACGTTGGTTAACGGTTTACATTATTGACCGGTAATCCAACGATTTCTCACATGGTCGACTTCAGCTCATTTATTCCCATTGTGTAGAATTGTGTCGTGAGATCGGTGAAGACCTCAGTTATCAGCATTTTTCGGTTCCTTTTAGTCCATTCGGTTTAAAGGTGATGTCGTTCACCCTTATATTGTTGCAGTTCAGTACGGTAGCATCTTATATGTTGGCTCCGGTTGCGTGATTGGCACCATGTGTTCCACCTTATGATTTGAGCTTGGGGTGAGCTAGCACATAGTCAGTTATCCGAGTTTCGGCAGCATCATTGATTAGCTTTCTATATGTGATACTTGATATTGATTGACTTGTACTTAGAGCCATGCTCAGAGATGATTCATTGTGTACCGGTTCAATACTTGTATTTGGATCTATTCGTACTTTTCGATATTATGTATTTTTTACTGAGGGCATGGGTATGCCCGCCTCAACATGAGTTGACTCTCTGTTTTCTTTCATTGGTGTTTGGCAGGCTGAAATCTGGTGAAGTCCTCTCTTGTCCTTGCGAGGTTCTTTCTATGTGCATAATACATTTCGGCCATCATGTACCCCTTCTGACCTCATATATTAGGGGGCATATGTTATAGCATCATTTTCACCCTCATGTGATTCATGATTCTCTCTTTGGCCTTAGGCACCCATTCCCACAGACTTGAACAAAGTTCATAAAAAACAGTGTTAAAATCCCATACGCAGGTATGCCTAGAATTTTTCGTGTGTATACACGAGTCCATACACACTTTTCCACGTATGCCATTAAAATCATTAAAAAATATATAAAATTCCCTATTTTTGGGCTGGGTTGATGGTTACTCCAGTAGTTCAACCACCCTAGCACGTGGCCAACTGTTTCCAACAGATTGAAACTACTTTGAGGGCCGCCCCTCATGTGTATGGCCCCTAAGGAGAGAAATTTTATAGATATTATACTCTGTTAGATCCAATTCAATTCGATTTCCATTCTACTTTTCCCGGGTACTACCCGGGAAACCCTTGTTTCCTGGAGATGTTCATCAGTTCATATGTCATCTCGAGTGCACAAGTCTTGAAAGTATCTTAGCGAGGCAAGGGCGGGATGGATCTGGACGACGGTCTGTTCGAAGATCGTGGAAGGATTCAGGTGATCTCTCCACTTTTTATTACTATACATGTTGTTCGTAATGAAGAAGAACCATCTTGTTCCCGAAATAACGTGTTAACATCTACTTGTATATGTGAAAAGATTATTATTTAAGAATTTATTATTGTTTACATGATGTTTCACATGGTTTTCACTGACATTTAGGGTAAATATATGCTGTACAACTAGATTTCCGTGCACGTTGCTTCTTGGTTTTTATGTTAAGGAGGAAGAAGGGTTGTTGGGGGTTTGGACCCCGCGGGATCTACATCAAACGTAGGATTACGGGTGAGTTCTACTATCGATGTTATCTAGTTTTTGGCATACAAGTGTGGTTGTGTGAGTCCTTCTTGAATAGCATGCCCTGATTTGTGGAGGTTTTGACCCAACAAAACTCTACGGTGTTTTTTCCCGAAACAAAACTGGCGACTCCGCTGGGGATCGCATTCTTGTGATTCCCCTGTTGGGTGGTTTCAACTGTTTTAAAGGTTTCCAATAGTTTTTACCATTATTTCCAGTCCAGTTAACTTTTTCTCAGTAAGACTGAAGACCTGGTTCTTTATCCAGGCTTGATCTTTTTATTTTTTCATTATTTTCTTTTGCATATGCGGTTTTTTCTCTGCACAGTTGCATATACATGCTGTTTCTGTCAAAGGTGGCCACGTATACACCGGTTTCCTTTGCCACAGTCATGTATACACGCTGGTTGAAAATTTGTTAAAGCGCGTATGCCTGGGGGCAAATTTTGAAGATTTTGGTTTTTAGCTTTTCTGGTCTTGTCTGCCTGTGGTGACCTGTTTCTACAGTGTTTTTTAATCTCTAGACAGTGTTTAAAGTGTTTATATGTCTATTTCTCTCTTCTTTGTGTGAAGACTCTCTCGGTTGGTGAAATTTTGTATGGTTACGTTTGCAATTTTGGTTTGAGTACCGAGGTCTTTTCTTGAATATTCTTGGCTATTCTGCTTAATCAGAACAGAGAGCTCCTGCTCATTTACTCTTTCCTTGTGTGTTGCTAAGCATTTTGATTTTTTATCTATTTGGTGCGTTTGGTTTCCTTGGTGTGCAGTAGACTAGTTTTGTTGCAATTTTCGAAGAGTCTCTTTTTTATTCTTTTAAGTTTTTTATTGCAAGTCTATACTATTGTACTGAGTCGATTTATTGAGTTTCTTGTCTTCCTTTTTGCTTGTATAAAGCCCCGCTGCGAGAGTGGCATGGTTGGCTTTGAGCATTTTGTTCAAGTTATACTTGAAATTCAGAGTTTGTTTGACTTAGTTACCGGATAGTTCAATTAGTCTTCTTGAAATCTCTTTTTTATAAACTAAAACTGGCATATAGGTTAGGAAATCCACTTTTTCGTTGCATTTTGCATACTAGCCTCCATTCTGATCACTTGCCATAGGGTCGATCGCATCAGGTCATGAGTATTACACCCATTTCACTCACCGATTATTTAATCATGACTTGGTGGTAGAGCCTTCCTTTACATGGGCTTCCTAGTTAGTTCCTCGCTATCACTTGTTGCCCATGCTGCATTTTATGTAGGCTCAGGAGTCCTCTTTAGTCTCGCCATGACTTATGTGTTGAAGCTTCATTCTTCTTCTTCTCCACTATTATTTTTCTGGCTATTACCCTAGAGGCTCCCTGGTGTTGTTAAGTTGTATTACTGCATTGCATATTGGCTACTTGTTTATCCTGGCCTTTAGCCGACTTCATTTTGGACTCGATGTTTAAGCCAACTTTTGACCTTGACTGTTTGTACAAGTTAACCATTGCATGCACTTAGCTATCGTGACTTGACACCCTTTTACCTATGGATGGAACATTCCTCTGAGTATCGCTTACCAGTTTCCGCCGCCTTGCATTGAGCATAGGATTGTTCCTATCCTAGGAACTAGTGCATCTGTTTCTTGATACTCATTCTATCCATTGTACTATAGCATTCTTTTATTCTTTTTCAGGCTTATTATATGAAAAAGACAAAAAAAATCAAATATAACAAAAAGAGCGGGAACGGGATGTTACTTCGTTACTTTTATGGCAGTACAGTATCAGTTTGTCGCCCTTGAACAAAGCACATACACTTATATATTTCCTTCATTTGGGATGGTTTTAGTTTTGACCTAGGTTCAGCCTTTGCCTTGTTTCACTGGTCAGTCCTCCCCCGGTTGGTTATCTCTTCCAATCATATGGAGAGTTTGTTCTGCCTCCTGCATAACAGACTTATATAGTGTCACTTTTTACTGCCATGGTCATCACGAGTCGTGCTTTTGTTCAAGGGAAGTCTAACCTGAGTCGGCCATTCTGCGGTGTCTCTTGACTCATTATTCAGTCGGCCTTCCCGGTCTTGTCAGTATCATGTTCTATCACATCAGATGTTTTGGTCTTCTGCTCGTGCTGGTTTAAGAAGGTCCCCATTGACTTCTTGCCGGCGGGTTTGTCTCTTATCGACTACGACACATTGCTCTGAGAGCAAACCTAGAGCCGCACCTTGGGCCTATTTCCATCATTGATAGGTGACCTCGTGCTCAGCATTTGATCATCATCATGGGTCTTTGACTGAGTGGTTTCCCCTGTGTTCGACGTCAACATACATTATCACACTTGGGATTCGTGCAGTACCTTGATTTCCATTTGACCCTATCGGTGGATTTCTCGCCTCTGTGTTAGCTTTCATTATTGGTTGGTTCAGAGGGTTTCTTCCATGCGCTAGCTTCATCTTGTGCATGTCGGAAACGTACTTCGGTTTTGGTTCCATCACTCTACTTCGTCCGATTCCTTCCAAATCTTGGCCTGCGGGTTACACTCGCACTGGACTGATGTGGGATGCCTTAATGCCTTCCTTCCAGCAGATCTTTTCCCATCGACTTCGACTCATTGCTCTGGGAATAAGGTCTAGAGTCTTTTTGTTAGTACCTTAGGGTTTGCAGTCATCAGTGGCAGACTCTTCGCTATCGACAGTGGGGATTCATCATTGCCTCCTGATTGGTAGATTCTCTCAAGTGTTCGACTTCAACTCATTCATTCGCACTTGTTAGATTGTACTAGGGCACCTTGACACTCATTTTCATTATTGGTGGGTTGTCTCGCGTTGGTTAACGGTATACATCATTGACCGGTAATCCAACGATTTCTCGCATGGTCGACTTCAGCTCATTTATTCCCATTGTGTATAATTGTGCCATCGTGATCGGTGAAGATCTCGGGTTGCATCAGCATTTCTCGGCTCACTTTTGACAGTCCATTCAGTTTCTGCCAGTGATATCGTTCACCCTTATATGTTGCAGTTCAGTACAGCAGCATCTTATATGTTGGCTCCCGAGTTGCGTGATTGTACCATGACTTCCACCCCTTATGATTTGGTACTTGGAGATTCAGTTACTTATATGATCAAACATCCAGTTTCAACATCATTGATCATCTTTCTATATGTGATACTTAGACATTGATTCTGACTTGTATTTCCGGGCCATGCTCAGATGATTCATTGTGTACTTTCAGTTCAGCTATACTTGTATACATTTTGGATCTATTCTGTACTTTCGATATGATGTATTTTTGACTGAGCATGGGTATGCCCGCCTCAGCATGAGTTGACTCTCTGTTTTCTTTCATTGGTTTTTGGCAGGCTGAAATCTGGTGAAGTCCTCTCTTGTCCTTGCGAAGTTCTTTCTATGTGCATAATACATTTCGGCCATCATGTACTCCTTCTGACCTCATATATTAGGGGGCATCTGTTATAGCATCATTTTTCACCCTCATCTGATTCATGATTGTCTCTATGGCCTTGGGCACCCATTCCCACAGACTTGAACAAAATTCATAAAAAAAAGTGTTAAAAATCCCATACGCGAGTATGCCCAGAATTTTTCGCGTGTATACGCGAGCCCACATGTACTTTTCCGCGTATGCCATTAAAATCATTAAAATATATATAAAAATTCCCTATTTTCGGGCTGGGTTGATGGTTACTCTAGTAGTTCAACCACCCCAGCACGTGGCCAACTGTTTCCAACTGATTGAAACTACTTTGAGGGAGTATAAAAGACCCTCATGTGTATGGCCTAAGGGAGAGAGAAATTTTATATATATTATACTCTATTGGAATCCCAATTCAAGTCTGATTTCCCGTGCCTCCTGCACTTTCCCAGATTTTTACAGGAAACCCTTGTTTCCTGGAGATGTTCATCAGTTCATATGTCATCTCGAGTGCACAAGCCTTGAAAGTATCTTAGCGAGGCAAGGGTGGGACGGATCTAGACGACGGTTTGTTCAAAGATCGTGGAAGGATTCAGGTGATCTCTCCACTTTTTATTACTGTACATGCTATTCGTAATGAAGAAGAACCATCTTGTTCCCGAAATAACGTGTTAACATCTACTTGTATATGTGAAAAGATTATTATTTAAGCATTTATTATTGTTTACATGATGTTTCACATGGTTTTCACTAACATTTAGGGTAAATATATGCTGTATAACTATATTTTCGTGCATGTTTCTTCTTGGTTTTCAGGTTAAGGAGGAAGAAGGGTTGCTGGGGGTTTGGACCCCGCGGGATCTACATCAAACGTAGGATTACGGGTGAGTTCTACTATAGATTTTATCTAGTTTTTAGAATACAAGTGTGGTTGTGTGAGTCCTTTTTGAATAGCATGCCCTGATCTATGGAGGTTTTGACCCAACAAACCTCTAGGGTGTTTTTTCCCGAAACACATACAGTGGGCTTTTCTTGTCAAAATTGGAGGCACAATATACTTCTAAGAATATGTGAGTGGAAGAACATAGATAGGGTATGTCCTCCATAACAGCTTTCATCTGGAATAAGAAATAGCATTCCCATAGAAAAATGGGGTAGGATGGGGAAGGATGCCTGCACCCCAGCAAATTGAGGGCAAGGTCATGAAGTTTTTTCTTATCCATGGTAAGATCCTAAACCTATTGTTGTAATAGCATTAGTTATTCCTCCTGCTTTTTCATATCTTCCTTCCTCTTATAATTTTCTCATCCTTTCTTCAACTCTTCTTTGATCCAATTTTCATGTAGGGCGTGTATTTCCCTTCGATGTTCCTTCAACGAAATTGTCCCCTCCCGAAGGGAGATTGCTTCATGTTTACACTTCTACAATTTAGAAATTAACAAGATTTTCTCAGAACTCCATCCCGAGATGGTACCCAGTGTTCTTCTGTATTCAATATCAACATCAATAATGGGTGTAACAACCTCTATTGAATGGGTCTGCTCCACCTCTGCTATTGGTTCTTGTGTAACAGCAGCTTCATCTGTGGGTTCTTATGTATCAGCCACTTTGTTTCTGCCTTGAGTAGCCTCTATGTCCATTGTTGTTTCTTCTATAACAGCAGTGGCCTCCACAGGTTCTTGTGTATCGGCCTCTAGGTCAATTACTATAGGAGTCTCTGATTTAACTGCTAGTTCTTGTGTAACAATAGTATCCTTAGCAGGGTCTTGTGTAACAGCCTCCTGTAGTTCTATTCTTATTTCAATTGGACTGGTGTTTTCCCCACAGACCTTATACCCCGCTGCTCTTAGTTCTTGAAAACATGTCATGCATACAGGTACCAAGATTTCCTTCCCCTCAGATAATATTTCTTTCAATTATTCATTTTCCTTTCTTATATTTTCATGTTCTAAAAGCAGGACATCAGTTTCGTCCTCACCTGATGAGGAGTGTTCTCTTTCTTCTTCAGATACTTCTGCTTCTGTTTGCTTCCTGGCTATGGGAAAAGGTTCTGTGGGCAAGTTAAATTTCACCCTCTGTTTTGGTCATCTATCCCCAGTTGGCTCATCAGTGGGTTCTTTTCCAATTCTAACCTTGGCAGGAAGAGTCTGGGTTTCAGCTTTTGCCTGACTTCCTCCTGAAGTCATGGCCTATTTTCACCGGCTTGTCCTTGACCTCTTTCTCTTGATTTCTTCTCAGGTCCTTCCTTGTTGACTTAGGGCATCCACCATGATCAATTATATGATTCTATGATTGGTCACACATGATTTCAGATGTGTTTTTGTCTTTACTGTCACCACCATATACTTGATGTTCCCCAATAAGTATAATGGGAGGTTAATCTTTTTCCGGTTCAGAAGGTGATTGAGTAGAGGGAAGTGATAATTAAACACAATCATGGATCTTACCTCACAATTGATGTATTTATTAAACCCAAGGCAACATCTTCCCATGGCTGAAGGAGTGATAATTTTTCAATTCCTCTCCCTTTCTTCTCCAACTTTTGTTCTCCTTCTAGGAAGTCTTCTTTCAAAGAGGGGTCATTGATTTTTCTGTTAAACCAACTTCATCCCTCTAATGGAAATGTAGTTACTTGGGCGATTACTCTTCAGTCACCTCAATTTGTAGGCCCCTGACTCGGGTTTGATTGTTATTTAAATTTTGAGCGAATTTTATTGCAATTGCCTCATCTGATCCTTCCAACTTCTGGAAATACTCAATTCATCCAGCATCTCTGAATACCTGGTAGGCTTCTAGATATTTTTGCAAGGCATCTATGGAATCTGTCTCATGTTGAACTATTGCTCCACCCATATTGTTGTTGTTTCTGAATTCACTCCTTACTGCTCAACCCACTGTAATGTCACTGCGCTGCTTACTTCCTCTGGACCTCTTACTCTACTTATCCCAGATGACGAGTTTGAAATGAGGATACAAGGCTTCAGTTGAGGAGGGCGATGGAGGTGACATGATTTATGGATTACAGAATCGTACCTCACTCAACTCTTCATAAATGTCCTGTTATGGAAATTAATGGGTTCTAAGTACACAAGCTCTTTCTAGTCGGATTTAGTCATCATTGGCGATTATTCTATTAATTGGGTGCATGCACAGTTGATAACAGTTTATGACTATAGATTTTTTCAATGATTACAAGATATATCCCCCCTGCTTTAATGGTGATGGTTGCCCACGACCATCACCGGAATATCATTACCTTTTCCACTAATCACCCAAATTATAAATGATGACGTTACCTTTTTAATGACGTACCTGAAGTGACATGGAGGAGGATTTCAAATTGGTGGCATACTATTTGCAGTGATTGTGGCAGTTGTGCTTGGATGGTACAATTATTGTTTTTATGCAACGAAGCATGAGAAACAGTGTTCATGGCGCTCGACTATTACATGTGTAACAGCCAAGACAACCTTCAGATTATTCTTCAAAAAACATAATGATTAGGAGAAATCAGTACAGAAAGAAAATCAAATGAATAACATCATCTTGTAAAATGTATCTAGAAGGAGGGATGATGTTTTAGGAAGGGGAAAAAATGGGTGTAAGAGCTGCCACAAGAGTGGTTTTCAGTTGTTACAAATCGTTTGACTGCGTCCCGGAAAGAGGTTTTCATAGTCAGATTTATTATTTTTGTTTATTATTATTATTATTATTATTAAACAGGTGTAATGGCTGCCACAAGGGTGGTTTTAAGCTGTTGCAATTATTGGAATTTCAAATTTCAGGCTAGACAGGGGAATGTTCCCCTGTTTCTGTAACATGAAGATCAGAGTCCGCAACAATGTTAACAAATGATTCCTTTGAAGCAGGTTGATGATATAACCTTAGACAATGCCCATTAGCCAGTAATGGTGTCTTAGCACTGTCAACGGTGAACAATTGTACAGTCCCATTGTCAAAGACTGAGTCTACCTCGTAAGGAAATATCCATCTGGTGCAGAGCTTGCCTTTGACATCCTTGAACCTTGAATCATACAAGAGAGCCCAATATCCTTTCTAGAACTTCTTCTTCTTAATAAACCCATCATGCCATCTAGCTCTTTGTTGTTGAATGATATCTGTTTGTTGAATAGCAGCTTGTCATTTCTCTTCCAACTCATTGAGCTGGTTCAATCTTTGTTTTTGTGTTGTTATTGAGTCAAGATTGACCTGGAATGATGTTCTTAATTTATTTATCTTGAACTCTATGGGGAATAAAGGATTCTTACCATACACCATTTCATATGGTGAGAAGCCCGTAGTGTTCCTCCTTGTTGTTTTGTAAGCCCATAGCACCTCTGGAAGTTTCTCGGCCCAATTTCTTTGGTGGCTGGCTACTGTCTTTGTTAAGATTCCCTCAATGACTTTATCGGTGCTTTCTACTTGACCATTTGCTTGTGGTTGATAGTGTGAAGTGATTCTATGATGAATTCCATATTTCTCAACCAGCTTCTTGAAAATATGAGATGTGAATTGAGGGCCTCCATTTGTCACTATCTCCCTGGGTATCCCAAAGCGAACAAAGATATCTTCAAAAAAGAAGTCTGAAACAGCCTGCTCTGTAGCTCTAATTAGTGTCTTATCGTCAAGCCACTTTGTGACATAGTTGGTGTAGACCAATATGTACGAGTTTTGATATGATGAAGGATTAATTGGCCCTACAAAGTCCGGGGACCATTTCTCAAATGGTTCTGTCACTATCTGAGGTTGTAACAACATCTCATTTGATTTCAGAGTTTGGCCCATTCTTTGGCAGCTATCACATCCCTTCACAAACTTCTTGGCATCCTGGAATATACTTGGCCAGTAGTACCCTGTTGGGAGTACTTTGTATCTAGTATTTTTGTCAGCGAAGTGCCCTCCACAGGGTTCATCATGACAATCTTTCAAGATCTCAAATACCTCATCTTCTCTAACACATCGCCTAATCTGAAATTCTGGCCTAGTGTGATAGTGATTGCCCTCTATCCAAGAGTAAGTAACACTATGTTGTATAATCTTCCTCTTTTCTTTGGAAGATAAATGGTGTGGAAATTTTCCTGCTGCAAGATAATTGGCTATATCTCCATACTGCAGTGAGTGAGTAGAGATGGAAAAAATATATTCATTTGGAAAAGAATCCTCAGTGGCGGTGCAGTCATCACTTACAATTAATCTAGAAAGAAAATTAGAAACTACATTATCCTTTCTGGGTTCATCTAAAATAGTGATATCAAATTCCTATAACAATAATAACCATCGTGTAACTATACCATTAGTAACAGGTTTTTTCATTAAAAATTGAATTGCAGCATGGTCAGTGTGTACAAATACTTGATACCCAGTGATGTAGTGCCAAAATTTGTTGATAGCATGCACTACTACTAGGAATTCCTTTTCAGTCACTGTGTAGTTGAGTTCTGTTGGAGTTAGATTCTTGTTGATGTAATAAATGGGATAATGTTTCTTCTCCTCCAGCTACCCCAAAACAACACCCACAGCTATGTCAGATGCATCAGTAGTGATATGGAATGGAAATCTCCATTTCGGTCCTCGTAAAGCAGGTGCTGCTGTTACACAGTTCTTTAACTTCAAAAAGGACTGCTCACACTTTCATGTCCACAAAAATTTCACATCTTTCATGAGCATGGAAAACAGAGGAGATGCAATCTTCGAAAATTTTATATAAATCTCCTATAGTACCCTGCATGTCCCAAAAAACTACATACCTCTTTTGGAGTCTTAGGAGTTGGGATTTTCGAGGTTACATCAATTTTTGCAGGATCTAACTTGATCCCATCTGCCGAAATGAAATTATCAACACAATTCCCTCGGTCATCATCATGTGGAATTTCTCCAAGCTCAGAGAAACATTAGTTTGTTCACAACGTTCCAGTACCTTTTCCAAATTGACTAATGTTATTCCAAAGGCATCCCCATAGGGTGTAAAATCATCCATAAATATTTCAAGACAGTCATTCAAGAGATCGGAAAAAATACCCAATATTGTTGATCTGAATTTATGCAGGAACACAATAAAATACAGAAATAGACATAAACACAGAGATGTAGCAAAAACAATACTTCATTTTATTAATAAAATAATGACTGAAATATGCCTAGAGACATAATGGAAATAAAAATAGCTATGGTGCTGGTAGCGTATCTCTGAGAAGAGATGTGGCGGCTACAGACCTCTTAAATGTGTTACAATGAGGATTGAGGGAATATTTATTATTGAGAAACAATGGAGAACTCTACATGTCCAAAAACCTAACCCTAGGAGATGAAGCGCCAAAACTATGGGCCCCCTTTGGGTAAATTGGTGTTTCAACTTTCTGTGGACGTAACTTTGGCATACGATCTCCATTTGACATGCTCAATAGCTCGTTAGAAATATTTGTCCAAGGAATTCAACTTTTGGTGTGAGAAACATCAATCTATGGACCCATGCTGCTCCCAGTTTTCCCAAAAAACATCATTTAGGGCCTCAAAACAGCTCCGAAAGTTCAGGACTCGAAAAAATGCTAAAAATAGTAAGTTGTGATGCAACTTAAAAACTTAAAGAACTGATGGTGGGGTTTCAAATGGAATAGGTGGGTGGCCACCAATATCCACCTAGATCATTAAGGCCCCAAAACGGCTCCGAGAGTGTAGGACCCGAAAACTTGCTAAAAATAGTAAGTCCTGCTGAATGTGAAAAGCTGCAGGAAGTGATGATGTGGGTCAAAATGGAATAGGTGGGTGGCCACCGATATCCACCTGGATCGTTCCTCCCTCCTTAGGAAGAAATGTTCCCCATTGCATTGAGATCCTCCATGAGATGAGGCAAATTCTGTTGAACTGGGTAGTGGACTTGTCGAAGATGTCATGGACCTGCGAGTGGACATGCTGGATGCGTTTAGTAATTTTGGTTTCTTTATCAGCCTCAGATAGTACATGTGTGGATTCTGTATGTGTAGTTGCAAGAGGTATGGTAACATCAGGCAGTAGTGCATCGAAGGTCAGATCAATGGAGTGCTTGTCCTGACAGTGTAGAGGAACCTCTGTGAATGAGGAGAAAATGTCCTTGTATTCCTCCATGACTTTGTCCATCTGCGGTAGTCATGCAGGGAAGCCCTATTTCAAGGTTAAGGCCACAATATTATTCTTTCGCTGTGAGTGAGTTGTAAGGAAAATAAATTTCCTGATCTGGGAAAAAATCTTAATGTGTTGTTTTGCAGTAGTCAAAGAGATGACAGGAGACGGTACTACCTCCAGTATCATGTACAAGTTATTTCCCAAAGTAATAATAACAACATGAGGCCTAGACTCATACACAGCATGTCACCTCCACATGTATGGTTGGCCCAATAATACATCAGCTACATCAAGAGGAGCAACATCACATAATACCTCATCCGTGAATGGCTTGATGTTGTAGGGGAGGCGGAATTGTTGGCGGATGCGGATATCTCTCTCTAGGTGAAGCCACCCAATGGTATATGGCTGTGGGTGTGCTATGGTTCGTAGGCTGAGTCACTTCACGACCTCTTCTAAAATGAGGTTCTTTTGGCTTCTGCTGTCGACAAGGAATTGCAGTGGATAACCCTTCACCCACATCTGCAAATGGAAGAGGTGCTCCCCCTCCTCTAGATCCTCGAGATCCTTCCTCTGGATCTTAGTGGTGGAAACAATGGCACTGGGATCAACATCAATGATTTTCTTCCCTTTGTCATTGCCTTTTTCCGGTTCTGACTCGGGATCATAAAATGCATCTGCTTCGGGTGCCTTTAGTTTGGCCACCAACGATTGTTTGGCCCGACACTCGTTTGTGCTATGAGTGGGGATGTTATGAAATTCACACCACTTCCCTATGTCTTTCTTTGGATTTGTGGTGTTTTTCTAAGTCACTCCGCTTTGGCCTTTCCCTTGTTCTGCGATTTGGGGGCACCTTTCCCTGGCTTTAGATTCACAGATCCAAAGTCTCGCTTCTTCTGCTTAAATTTATGCTCGATCTTGGCAGCATAGCGCTATGCTGTGCCAAGCAATGTAATGTTGAGGAACTCCATTTCTCCTAAATGTGTTTGTGTAGATAGCCACAATACTTGAGCACCAAATGTCTCTTTGAATCTTTAATACCCAACTTTGTGCACAGGGTATGGAACAAATTTGTCAGTTCGTGCACATCTTGATCCCTTTGTTGCCGCAGCGTGGTCCATTGGACATATTTGTCCTCATAGCTCCCCACGGGGTAATATTGTTCCTTGATTCCGTCTCAAAATGAATTCCAAGTGGGTGTGGTAAAGAACATAGAGGGTTCCCCTTCGTCCTCTTGCTCACAGTAGGTTTCCCACGAGTCTTTGATATGGGGAGTGGCTTTGAGGAGTGAAAAAATAATATTTTCTTGGTCGGAGAAATCATGGACCAAGAAATACCCTTCTAGAAAATTTAACCATCTATCTATGGTGTCTGCATCTACCTGGCCTTCAAATATAGGAATGTCAAAGTTTACCTGTACCTTGAAGGGAGTGGTGCCTCCAGAGTCGCTGTTGGATGTAGATGCACCGTAGGTGGGCAGTTGTTGAAGGATCTGAGCAAAGTTATCCATCATTGCATTCATTTTTTTCTTGAGGGCCTCCTCGAGCAATATTTTCATAGGATCTCATGCTCTCTCATCTTTATTTTCTTCCTCCATGGGAGTTTGTAGAGGTTTGCGAGGCTAATCTTGGAAGGGTTCAACCAATTCGAGCCCTAACTCCTTATACCCTGACCACGTTGGGGACATGCAAAGAAAAACAGAGAAAGAGCAGGTTGCTATGATACCACTGATCCCATCGATCCAGATTTATGTAATAAGGCAATAAAATACAAAAGTATACATAAACAGAGAGATGCAGTGGAAACAATACTTCATTTTATTAATAAAAGAATGACTGAAATATGCTTACAGACATAATGGAAATAAAAATAGCTAGGGTGCTGGTAGCGTATCTCTGAGAAGCGATTTGGTGGCTACAAACCTCTGAACTATGTTACAATGAAGCTTTAGGGCCTATTTATTATTAAGAAACAATGGAGAACTCTAAACGTGCAAAAACCTAACCTTAGGAGATGAAGCGCCAAAACTATGGGCCCCCTTTGGGTAAATTGGTGTTTCAACTTCCTGGGGACGTAACTTTGGCATATGATCTACATTTGAAGCACTCAATAGCTCATTAGAAATATCTGTCTGAGGACTTCAACTTTTGGAAGACCGATGTTGCTCCCAGTTTTCCCAAAAAATGTCGTTTAGGGCCTCAAAACGGCTCCAGAAGTTCAGGACCCGAAAAAATGCTAAAAATAGTTAGTTGTGCTGCAACTTAAAAATTGAAAGAACTGATGGTGGGGATTCAAATGGAATATATGGGTGGCCACCAATATCCACATAGATCATTAAGGCCCCAAAACGACTCCGGAGTGCAGGACCCGAAAACCTGCTAAAAATAGTAAGTTGTGCTGAATGTGAAAAGATGCGATAATTGATGGTGCGGGTCCAAATGGAATAGGTGGGTGGCCACCGATATCCACCTAGATCAATTTCCCTGTGAAAAGTTTTTGGTGCATTATAGAGGCCAAAAGGAAGGACTTTGTATGCAAAAGTACCCCACGGGCAAGTGAAGTTTGTCTTGTCTTGGTCTTCCGGGACAATTTGTATTTGATTATAGCCACTGAACCCACCCAGGAATGAAAAAAAAAATCCCAGTGAGAGTATCCAAGAGCTGATCAATGAATGGTAATGGGAAATGGTCCTTTTGAGTGGCATTTTTAAGCTCTCTATAATCTACACAGACTCTCCAGTTGTCATTCTTTTTCGGAACTATGACAAACGGAGGCACCCACTGGCTGTCAGAAATGGGGTAGATGAAATTAGCATTAAGGAGTTTCTACAATTATTCTTTCACTATCTCCTTAAGTGCGGGGTTCATTCGGCGTTGTGGTTGTCTAACTGGTTTGCAGTCCTATTTAAGATAAATGCGGTGAGTTCATAGGCCAGGATGGATTCCCTTCATATCAGTATAGTCCCATGCAAATGCCTTTTTATATTTTTTTAACAGTTGTATCAGCAATCTGTTTTGTTCAATGGTCAAGTTAGTATTAATGTTTAAAAAGTTTCTAGGTTCAATTTCAATGGGACTGCTGATAGTATGCGGAGTGGTTTTCAAATGTTCAATGATTACATCATCTACCTCATCTTCTTCCCCCAGATCTCTAATGGAGGCAACAAAGAGTGAATTGCTAATAAAACTATTAATGATATCATCCTTTGTTTCATCCTTAAAGTATTGTGCTTTTTCAAGCATGAGGAGAGGTAGGGAAAGATCAGATTCAAGTTCAAATTCTTCCCACTAGGGACTAAAATCCATGTGAGGTTTTGCTGGGGGGTAAAGGTTCAGGTTCTGAGTGGCCTTCTGATCTGAGATCACCATAGATCTTGACCTACATCCGATATATGCATTTGCAGTGGCTAGCTAGGTCTTCCCAAGATTAAAGGATGACCCTCCAGGTTGGATTTGGTTTGTAAAATGAGAAAATTATTTGGATAATTCCAAGAAGCCACAGTGATAACCACATCTTCTATCATTCCCTCGGGCTTGACATGAGACCTATCTGCTAATTCAAGCACTGTGGGTGTAGTTCTAAGTCCATGAAGTCCTAGGTAGATAAAGAGGTCTTTAGTCATGACATTGATAGTTACCCCTAAATCAATCAAAGCGTTGGTTATGGTTTGGTCATAAATATAGACAATCATCGTAGGATTCCTTGGGTCATTATATTTAGTCAACAAAGGCTGATCAATCATGAGATCGGACATTTTTCCCATAACATGGATAGTAGAAGGGCCTTTTGTTTTTCTTCCAAAAAAATTTTGACACACAGATCCCTCACTATTTTTGCATAGATAGGTACTTCCTTAAGAGCCTGTAATAGCGGAATCCGCACATACAAATTCTGCAGTTCCTTGAGGAATTCAGATTCAAGTTGTGACGTTGGCCAAGTTTCAGTTAATCATTGAGGGTATGGAGGATCTTGAATGTTAACAGATGAGTCAGTTGTCACAGATGCACTAGCCTTTCTCGGGTTGGCTATTATAGAAACAATAGACCCTCCCGAGCTGGCTACTAAAGGTGTAACAACAGGTGTTGTATCAGTTGTTACATGTGTAACAGCTACCTCAGAATAGCCCATATCCTTTCTAGGTGACTCACATTCTTCTTCGGTAATAATGGGAGTATGTTCAGGTCTGATTACTTTTCCCGATCAAATTTGAACCTCGTTGAGTCCAAGAGGAGTAATAAGATAAGTCTGGAAGGTAACCAGAGCGTCTATTCTTTGGGCTACCTTATTATTCGTATTAGGGTTAGGTTGCACAAGTAATTGGGGTCAGACAGAAGGTGTAGGATTTTTAAGAGAAGACAGTTGTAATTGTTGTTTCATTGGTAGTGTAGGGGGTACTGGACCTTGGTCATTACCTCTCCAATTTTGGCTCCAAGGATTGGGTTGCAATGGAGGATATTGCATTAGTGGAGGGGAAGGCCACTGGTTCTATGGTGAAGGAAATTGTGTTGAGGAAGGAGTAGGATACTGCCATGGATATTGCTGACTATTATAAACATTATTCCAAGGATAAAAAGAGGAAAAATCTGGAGGCATACCTATAGGTTGTGGCTGCCATGGTCTCTTTGATCCTATGAAATAATAAGACTGGACATCCTCGCTTGATTCTTGAAGTACATCCTTCAGTCTGGCCAATTCAAGACATTGATTCGTAGCATGTGCCAATTCACATATATTGCACAGGTTGATGCTATTTAGTCCACATTCTCTTTGAAAATGTTTATTTTTTCCTCAGGGAAAGAATATTGCTAAGGCTACTTTAGCTTTTGCTTTTGCTTTCTTAACTTGCACCATAATGATCTGGGCAGAGAGAGTGCCAAGGAGGTCGGTTTTAAAATCCTCAAATAGATTTCCAAACTCTACTCTGGTTACTCCTCCACTTGTGGACTTTTGTATCTGGACTGAAGGGTCCGGAACTGAACTTATCCCTTTAACCGATCTTCTTGAGCTCCGTAGGAAAAGCTTCATTATTTCTTCAAGCGGTTCTTGCGATATGTCTCCTTTTCCCAATAGATTCAAATGCTCCAGAAAGTCATCTCTTATACCCCTTAAGAATATTGGCTTCATAATTTTTGGGGCTAATTTACTGAACTTATACCTTTGTAAATTGTAATGGAATCGCTCCACATAGTCTTCCAAGCTCTCGTCCCCCTTCTGTGCAATCCTCAATACTTCCTTCAAATCCCCAGTTCGGCAAAAATACTGATACTTAAAGAGAAAGGCCTCCCTTATGTCATTCCAGGTTCGAATCGTGCCAACACCCAGTCTCATGAACCATCTTAATGTTGCTCCTTTCAGAGTAGCAAGAAATAATTTCATCTTCTAGGCATCTGAAGTGTATTCATAACCCCTACACAGCACATTGAATTCGAATAAAAATGTATCAGGATCTTCAACATCAATTCCTTGAAAGGATGGTAAGGATGAAAAAGGAATATTTTTCATAGGAGCCTCATCCCACATCACTACTAACGAGAATTCAAAAGTAACAGAGCTATCTGTCTTGAAATTCTCATCCCCCATGGATAATTCTTCTTGATGGGATGAAATGACCTCGAAGTGTGTACGAGATTGATAAATAAAAGGATCAGGTTGTTCCAAGACCAACTGTTTAACTGCACTACCAGCGTCCAAATGATAATCAAATAAATGTTGTTCCTCGGGTCCCTGATGCTCCCCACTAGTTTCCCCTTGTCCTTCGCTTCTCAGATTTTTATCAATGATTTTCCACTGTTTTTTTAGATCTAGAGTATTGATATAAGGAGTGGATATGTTGTTCGAAGGGTAGTGAGGCCCAGACACGGAAGGCACCGATGCCTCAGACTTTGATATAGTAGCCACTTTCAGTGGTCCTATCTTCCTATTATCTCTGTATGAAATAGATTGTTCCTTTTCTTCCCTTGAGATCAGATCTCCAAAGAATGTCTTTCTTCCCAAGTCTGCACTCTTTTTTTCCTTCTTATGACCTGTCTTTCTTGTAGTTAGTAGAGTTGGGGCTGTTTGTGGATTTTTCTATCGTCTGACTGGAACCCATGGACCCTATGTATATCAATTAATTCTACAAGTGCTTCAGTTTCTACAGTGGTGAGCCTGCTCAGGTCCATTAGAGCGATGCACAGGTTCTTACCTCTCGTCTTACCACCCAGCAACTATATAGCTGAAGACACCCTAAAGAAAACACCCAAAGATTCACACTTCTAAGTGTCCCAGCAAGACATTGGTGAGCCCGCTCAGGTATGTTAGAGTGATGTGCAGGTTATTACCTCTCATCTTACCACTTGGAAATTGTGTCGTTAGAGACATGCAAAAAAACACAGGGAAATTGCACCTCTAAGTGCCCTAGTGTAGCATTGGTGATCCTGTTTAGGTATGTTAGAGAGATGCGCGGGATCTTACCTCTCATCTTACCGCCCAGAAACTGTAGACTTGGTACACTCTATCTTCTAACAAACAACTATGGTTGCTTCGATCGTCACTACCATATCCAGAAACGGTGACAAAATTTTAGGTTTTATTAATCACGGTTAAATGACTAAAACAGTACACATAAATTATCAATCCAAAGATGTCTTTTATTTCAATGACAGTCGCACTATCTGTGCCAATACATCAAACTAGAAGCAAACCCAAATAAAAGAAATCATTTTTGAAGTAAATGCTGCAAATAAATCACTCATGCATAAATAAAATGATCTACAAGACTGTGATCACACCTCAATTAATCTGTCCTACTGCGCCACACAATAGTTACCCAGCTGGTATCTCCAATCTCACATGTGTAACAGCATATAAAGTACTGTAATTGAAGCATATCTATTCACAGCTAAAACAACAGCAACAACACTTCCACTGATACATAAAATAAATAGAAATATATATACAAAACTACCTTAACGCTACAATCCCTGCTAAAGAGGAGGACCCTTTCTCCCTAGTGATGAAACTCCATCATTAGACATATTTGGAGGGGTTAATAGTCACCTTTTTTCCTTCTTAGATCTATTTTTCTTGCATTTTTATTATTATTTGCATTTATGATGCCAGTATTGGTAGTGATTAAGGATAACATACTCTGAGTGCCTAATATAAGGTTGAGTGCAGAAAATCATGATTTATTAAGCACTTTATAAAAATTTTATTACAAAGACTTGGCGGAGACAACAAGGAGAAATTATAGGAGGATTGTCCACCCTCAAAGGCAGTCGAAGGATCCCCAAGGATTCTCTCCAGCAATTCAAATTCCAAAGGCAGACGAGTCACTCAAAGAGGAGAGAACTCAATCTTGGTTTACTTGGAGTCCAGTGGACTCAATCATCATTTTTCTAGGGAGTTGTTGGTAGATTCCCTATAGAATAAATATAGAAGATCTAGAGCTAGGAAGAGTTAGTATATTCTAGTCTCGATTCCATTCAGAACTATTTTGTGAGCTATTGAGCTTTTTGTTTTATTCAGGGATCAAACTTTCAAAGATGCATGCAGTTATTCCTTTATAAAATGAGAGGATTTATTTCATTCGACTAATTTAAGTTTCAGAGGGCTAGGCTCGTGGGTTAGGGCCCAATCCATGTGCCTCAGCTTCTCTGCTATTATTATCTTTTCCTTTCTATCATTTAGCTAGTTTTCCCTCTGTCATTTAAGTTAGATTTGATTCTGATAAGTCTCATTGCTATTTAGTTTTCATGTTGTTGTAGTTTTAATTTCTTATGCATAGTGAAATAGAGGAAAACTCCAAACCTTCGGTCAAGACTCCCCCTACTCATCTATGTCAATAGAGTTTACGTAGGGCAGACCTTCCCACAGACCTAAAAACTTCTTTTTTTTCATTGTTTTATCACGCATTCTTTTTTGTTCTCACGTGCATGAATCCGCAAGTTTGTTTGCCAGAATTAATGTCAACACCCTAGAGTAGCTTCGTGTCTCTTACAACTTCATCTCCCCTCTCCATCTTCATGACTTAAACACTATTTTTATGTCTCCATTCCCCTCCTTTTCCTCTTGTTTAAATGTTGCGCCCACCTTTTGATTCATAAAAAACACTTAGAATCATTCAACCCACCTTATTCCTACCTTTCATTGGTGCCGGATACTTTACCTTTTTAAAGCTAAATGCTTGAAAAACCATTGAGACTCGTCTTCTGCCTTTTCTACTCGAGACTCCCACCACCATACATCACAATCACACTTCGCCGCTCTTACCTTTTGCCTTGAAGAATTACCGCTCTCCTTCGTTGATTTATTACCTTAATCCTTCATTCTATCGGTCACTGTCGGCAGATTCGTTTCAATGCAAAAACGCTTGAAAAACTATTAAAACTTGACTTTCGCCTTCCTCCTCGAAATTCCCACTACTGTACATCACACTTCCCAAATTGAAACATTTAAATTTTACCTCCAACACTTACCACTCGCTCCTTGCAATTGTGATATTATGAAGTCGCAAATCACATTTTGCACCATTTATCCTTTCTCCCTTAATGCATACCATTATTTTGGCCGATTGCGATAGTGCGATCTCGCCCCACTTTCAGTCCGACCGCCACGTCACCATCACAAATCACACTTCACATCCTTTATATTTTACCCTTAACGCTTACAGCTCATTCTTGCTATTGTGGTATGGTGAAATTGCATCCTGCGGAACTTACCATATCGCACATCGCAGCCCGCAACTTTTCCCTTTTTCCTTTCACCGCCACGTCATCCCCATTTCACATCGCATCCCGCGGAACTTACCACATCGCAAATCGCATCTCGTAGTTCTTATCCGATTGCACATCGTAGCCCACAGTTCTTATCCAATCACACATCGTAGCCCACAACTTTTTCCTTTTTCTTTTTCATCGCCACGTCATCCCCATCGCAAATCACATCTCGCAACCTTTACCACAGTGCACATCGCACTTTGCACATTCTAGTTTATTCTCATTAAATCCTTACTGTTATCCATTTAAATTTGTGAAGTTGTGATTGTGACATCACACATTGCAACTTTTACCTCCATCACGTCTCCGCCATCACATTTTTTTATTATTTTTGCTCCAAAGCCATGTCTTGAGCTATAATGAGGTTTTATAAGGTTTTAAACCCCCTCTTTCCACTTCTAATCCTTTTTCAATTATTTCCGCTCCAAAGCCATTTCTTGCGCTATAATAAGGTTTTATAATGTTTTAAACCCCCTCTTTCTGCTTCTAAGCCTTTTTTTCAATTCTTTTCGCTCCAAAGTCATTTCTCAAGTTATAAACCCCTCTTTCTACTTCCAAACCTCGTTTCATGTATTAAACCCCCCATTAGCCTCTTTTATCCCTTTTTCTTCCTTCAAGCTACAAATTAACTCTTTTTAGTTAGAATTAAGTCATGGATAGCTTAGTTGCATAGATAGAAGCATGGTAGATAGATAATAGGATAAGTAGAGTACATGTAGTCGTTTGGCCAAGTTAAGTGTCATTTAGGATTGGTTTCCTTTCTGCTATTTTTTTTCTGCAAATTCAATTAGCTTCATTCTTGTCATTTCTTTCCAGCAAATTAGTTTAGTTTCCTTTCTTTTTTTTCCTTCCAACAATTTACTTTACAGTTGTTCTCATAATTTAAGAAATAGCACCCTTTCGTAAAGCAGAAGAGGATGGCATGAAGAGAATGCATCTATTGTGTATATAGAACTGTCACCTCAAAGTTTGTACAAACCCCGGGTTGATAAAGTCAAGTAGGGTAGCCTTTGGGAGTTGCAGCACTCTTGGTGCAATACCAGGGCTCACCACTTTTTGGCGTCTGTTAGGGTCCCGTGATTTGGCTGATTGGCAAGCCAAATGACAGTGTAACATCAAACCAGTCTTTGGAGCCCAAGGACCTAGCCTTCCTGGACTCAGAGAGAGCTCTCTCTATATGTGTAAGGGATATCTGTGTGTTTGCTTATTGTGTTCTAATTTTAGGCTATTTATGAAGTAGGTTTTTTGGTTTTGGTTTTTAGGTTGTGAGGGATGAAACTGATCAAAGATATAAGATAGGTAAAAAGATGTCAGATCAACTAGGCTATGGGGTCAAAAAGGTCAAGAAAGCTATTAGATGGTGATACAAGGTTGTTGAAGGGCCGATTTGATTCGAGGTAGAAAGGATCTTTGGGCAAAATAGAATAAAATGGACATCAAGTTTGGGAACAACAAAGGATTTCAAGCATAACTAGTTTAATAGCTGACATAAACATGGTAGGGAAAACCATTAATCATGAGAAATGTAACTATAAGCTAATCAATACATAGAAATAAACATTCAAGCCATGCATAGAGATATATCACCCTCTAACTTTGGGAAATGGCTATCAGACTTTGGGGAAAAACACTTAAGACAGACAAACAACTCAAATCACTATGCCGGAATGCCTAAACACAGTACTTCAAGTTATTGGGCACTTTGAAAACAAGATTGCATAGTCTTAGGCAAAGGGCAAGATCAGAACAAGACCTCCTTGGTTCAACAAATGACAATCTAATCGGTCAAAGAGAAATTTCATGGATGGAGCTATGGCTAGCCATGAGTAAGAAGGGCATACCGTAAATCATACTTAGTATGAATGAAACAAGAAACAATATCCTTAAGTTATTAAAGAGCAGTCAAGAATTATTTAATGTGACTAAGGATGAAGAAAACATGGAAGCTATGAAGAAACAGGAAATTTGAGGTGCCTCCAAGGGCATGTCTCAAATTTGTTCTCTACTATTCTATAGCAAGCAAGAAACATGGATTCATGAATGAAAACTAGGAAAAAAAACAAAGAGAGAGACACTATACCATTCTACCAAGTCATGGAATCCAACAACAATCCTCTTTCATCATCCAAGAACATCCAAGAGACTATCCAAAAGCATGAGACAAGTATTTCTTCCAAAGCTTATATGACCATATATTGCTTCTATCATCAAGTTCAGCCTGGTTTACAATGGAAGCCTTTGGAATATATAGGCTCAAGTGAGGAAAACCTCTTAGTTCAATTTGCACTCTCATTGGCCTATCCAAAATATCTAAACTTGTCCTTGAGGCTTTGCAAAGCCCAAGGCACAAAATATTTCATAAGATATCTAAAAAATGCTAAAAGAGGGAAATAAATTGACTTTTCATAACTTCTCATGTGCAAAAATAGCTAAACGCACATGAGGAAAAAGCAGCTTTTAAAGGTTCAATTTTTACAAAAATACTCAAAAATTATATCAGCAAAAGGTCCCTTGACTTGCCGGCAACCTTTGACAGCCTTCCTGATGTCGAAACGAGTCTCATGATAGCTCGTTGGAAATATCTAAGCGTCTACTTTCTGGAGTAACTGGAATTTTCCCAATCTGATGCCTAGAAGTCCTCCAAAATAGGACTGTGTGTAAAAACCCAAAAAATAAAGCTTGCTAATAAACCGGACAGAGTGTAGAAAAAGCGGGCATTTTTCGCCATTTCGGGGGAGAAAATGATCTTCAAATGTCCTGAAAATCACTGACTGTGTGCTCCTGAAATTATGGCATCCAATGATACCATTCTCCTCCTTTTTTGATCCCCCAAAATTAAATGGCGAAACCCATGAGTTTTGACCAAAAACCCAAAAATTCCAAAAAACCAAAATATGTCGAAAAACACCCAAAATTGTTGAGCATGACCCTCAAGGGTTCTCAGCAACATGTTGTGAAGCAGAGGCCAAAATTTGAAGTCCTAATATGTCTTTCCTCACTTTCCGTTCCGGGCGCTTCCCTTTAGCCTCCTTGAGCTTTTCTTGAGTAGCCTTCAACTTGCGTCGGGCAAACTGATTTCACTTTTTGTAATGTCTCATCATTCTCCTTTGAAGGTCTAAATCCCTGTTTGCCTTCTCCAATTTCCTTTCCAAGTGGTCATTGACTCTCTCAAGCCATGCCTCCTTATTGTTCTCTATCTCCTGCTCAAACAATGCAATGAGAGGGGTAGATTGGAGAAGGGCATTTTCCTCTTCCTTTTGCTTCTCAAGGGCCTTTTTAAGCCCCATGGTTCTAGGCCTCTTTCGCCTAGGTTTATCTTCTCCTTCACTTTCATCAAACTCGCCCATGATTTCTTCCAACCTTGCTTGGGCTTTGGAGGCCTCCTTCTTGTACTTAGTTGCCCGTGTCTCATAAACAGCCATATGGACACTCATTTGCCTATTTTGGATTTGCAAAAATTGATTGAAATTCCTTGCCTTATGAAGATCATCCTTCAATGCATCAATTTGGCCTTCTCTATGGATTAAGAGGTTTTCTAGAATCCGGGCCTCATTATCACTATCATCTCTTTGGACTTGGATGATGTCGAAGGCACTCTCCTGTTCATGACTTCCTTCTACCTTGCCCTTCCCTTTGCTTTGGGTGGCTATTCTAGTGCTCTTCCTCCTAGGCAAATCAATCATGGGCTTCTTTGGCAACTTTCCTTTACTTCGGAGGGCCCTTGTCACATTTGGAGTGAAAAACTTAGGCACACTCTTATTTGCTGTTCGGGGCTTGGCCTTTTTAGGAGAAGAGGGCACGACCCCTTTACCTTTGTCGCCTTGCTCTTTTTATTCTTGAAGTTGTTGTTCCTCATGTTGTGGCTGATGTGTAACATGATGTGGCTGCCCCTACCTATAACTCTCATGCTGTTCAGTCTCTTTTGGCTGCCCTTGTTGCTCTGTTTCACCCTCATCATAAATCTGATGTATATCATCAAAGTTCTACTCACCCTCATTATGAGTCTGTTGTTCTTCTTGTTGCTGCCCTTCATCATCTTTATGTTGTTGTTCTATCTCATAGGGCTGTTGAGTGTCCTCTTTAGGTTGCCCTTGCTCATCACTATCATGTTGCTGCCCTGTCTCACCCTCACTGTCATGCTGTTGTTCAGCACTTTCTTCCTCTTTCCCTTGCTGCTGTTCATCACCACTGTGATTTTGCTGTGTGTCATCATAAGGCTGTTGTTCAGCCTCATCATGAGTCTTCTGCTGCTCACCCTCATCACTTTCATGTTGTTGTTTAGCACTTTCTTCCTCCTGCTCATGTCCTACTTCCTCTTGCTGGTCACTTTCTTCTCCTTCTTCATGTTCCTTGGTTTGTTCTGTAGTAAACTTGAGTTTTTTAGGAATAGGTCTACTAGAAGAAGGTGAGGGACGATGAGTAGGAGATGTAGAGGATGTATGGACTGGAGAGACAGTGGAGAAATCCAGATGAGTGATGAAAACATCCCAAGAGACCTCTCTCTTTTCAAGCTGATGAAGAATGATGATTTTGATGAGAGAGTGATGGAAGAGATAGGCTATTTTCTGTGAAGGAGGTTTCTTAATTTGAAAATACTCTTAATGCTCTTACCAAGGAGGCCATTTTCTTAATGCTCTTGTGTAAGAAGAAAGGAAGATTTAGAAATCTGGCTCTAGTGAAATGCATGAGCAGTCGAATGTGATATGCATAAATTCGAGAGAATCTTCCCTCACAAGTGAAGTACTTCATGATAATATTCATGAGAGGGGCGTAGCTGGCTAAAATATATGAGAAAGGAAAAATAGAAGGACATGATTATCTGTGCTCAGGCTTTAGGAATGGTTTGTAATCATCTGAGTCCAAATGGCTTTGTTTAAACCATTTCTCACCAATATAGGGAATTTTAGTGGCCTTGGAAATGGATCCCGGGGAGAATTTGAAGTCAAGGCCTGCCAACTGGAAATTCTTATCTTGAAACCTCAAAGCGCAAAGGTGTGTCAAATTAGAAAAACTCTTCACCTCTTGCACCCTTTGACAAAAATCTAAACATCCCACCTCATGAAAATTGAATAAGACTGATGGGTGTGCATTTACTTCTTCAGTGGAAATAGGTTCATATCTCTTATGCAATCCACTCCTACTATCCTGCCTGGGAGGCATCTTATCTTGGATGCTCTCTGCAAAATCAAACTGCCTCAAAAGGTTCTTTGAAATGTATTTTCAAACACAAATCTGTCTCACCTATCAATCACTGTTTGATAAGGCAAAATTGATTTCAAATGTTGTGTGACATGACCTTTTAACACTAAATTCTCTGCTCTTTCCAAAACACTATTTTTCCTTTGTATGCCACTCAACAAACAATTTTAACGATAAGCACACGGTCAAACAAAAGGCACAAACAGTGAAAGTGATTTTCTGTGTGTGGACAAGGTCACAGGGCTCTTGGTTTTTTGGTGACAGTAAGATAGCCTTGTAGTAGATAAAAGCAAAAGTTCCTCACAATCAAAACACCCTCCTTGTCTTCATTGTTTTCTCATACAGATTTTGACAAACACCTCCAAATGCAATGGTAACTCCACTCACTAAAATCTGCTTTATAGAACAAAGGAGGCAACAGTGGTTTTTTGCCCTTTTTTTTACCCCATAGAGATGACTTTTGAAATAACAAAAACACTTATACAATGATCACCGTTCATGAAATTAGGCCTACTGTTTTACTTTTCCAAATGCTGTCTTTCCCCCTTTGGACATTGTCTTACACCTTTCAATACTATTTTAAGGGCAGTTTAAAGGTTTTTAAACATCAATAGGAACCCACCATTTTCCACTGTGACATACTTTGTCAATAGATTCTAATTAAATCACTTTGAAATTCCTACCAAGACTTTCCCCTTTTCACCAACATTTAGTCGTTTGAAAAAACACAGCATTTAACACCTTTTAGAAATTTGAAAATACCAAGGAGGCACCTGGAATACCTCAAGACTTCGATGGCAAGCTTTGGCTGAGGGTTTGAGCAGCTTTGAAAACTCTTGGAGGCATTTTGATGGCTTAAAATATGTGCGGCACGTTTAGAATGAGAGAGCGCCGCGCAAAACAAACTGCCGGGTCACTTGTCAGGCCGACGTGACCAGCGCCTATAGGCACGCCGCACGGCTATGTATTCCTTTGTAAAATCTTCGCCTGAACGCGCCGTGCAACTCTATAGGCGCGCCGCGCGGTCTTCAAGCCCGGAAACTTGGTGGATTTGCTCAAAAACACTTTCCTCGACCCAGTTGACCAGAAAAGGGGAGTTTTCTTTGTGTATGGAGAAATTTAAAAGAGCTTGCAACGGTCAAACTACCCTTGTATTTGAAAAGAGAATCAAAAACCCTATGAAGTGTTTGATGAAGGTTTTGAAAAAGTTTGAAAAGGCCTTTGGGTTAAAACCAAAAAATGAAGCTCATACCTTTTCAAAACACAAATGAGACTACCTTTTGTTTAAACAAAGACATGTGGCAAATGATCATTTCCTTTATAAGCCTGACCACTCTTGAAGTAGAGCAACCTCTTTTGGAATTAAAACTTTTACTGCTTCTCATTTGACTATGGGTAAAAAACCTGTTGGAACCTGTAAGTGAAAATCCTGTTTACAAAAGGTCTCCAACCCCAAAACCACCAACTTATCCTCAGATTTACAAAATGATCCAGTTTTCATTTTTGAGGAGATAAGATAGGGGATGATGTTCTAGATTTGAAAATTGAACAAGGGATAGCTGCCCTTTAGTTCTTCTGTGAAGGAGGTCTGCAAGAAGCCTGGGCTTTCATTTATTTTACCTCTTTTTGAGAGCAGTCCCTTTAGAATTTTTTCCTTATACCATGATTTATTTTCATCCTCAAACCATGATGAGCTCCTTTACTTTTCTTATGAAGGAGGCCTTCTTTGAAAAATGCCTGGTTTCCTTTTGAACATGATGGCAGAGGTTACTTTGAGACCAAGACCCCTTTGACTCCTTTGGTCATCAGTTTAATAATATTTCTTCATTCATGATGAACCTATTAGCTTCACATTGTAACTCAAACAATAGTGAACTCATGCAAATCATTTTTAAAGCCCACTGCTTTGCCTCTGCCTTTAATCATCATTTTTCTTTAGAAACCTTTAGTTGCTGTCTCACTGTAACCAAAGTTTGTCTTTACAGTTAGTGAAAAAATTCAAAACAGACTTTACCTTTGGCCCTCTGCTTATAGATGAAGGAGGCGCTTTTAGTCTTCAACCCTATACTTATGAAATGAAGGAGGTTCTTCAGTCTTCAAACCCTCTTATAGATGAAGGAGTTTTTTTCAGTCATGTCAGATCATCAGCCTTTTGACAGTGTTATTTTTCCTTTCACTGTCCTTTCAGGCTTTGACTGTGATCGCAAGTGCTTAAAGAAAAACTCTCTGCTCTGTAGCTACATCCCAGGCTCAAGATCATATTGAGAAGCAATTTTCTTCTCATGTGGAGCCAAATATTGTCTTCTGGGATGCTGGTATGCCTCTGTCCTTGAAAGATCCATTAAAACACTATAAAAACACCTAAAATCAGTTTGACCTATGGTATATGTATTGCTGAGACTTGAGGGTGTATTATTGGCATGACCTAGGGCTGTAACCAACTTTATTTGCAGAATGGGAAGGTATATTATGACTGGTCTATAGCAGGTAGAGGTTCTTTGGCTTTAGAGTGGTTTGCCAAGGGAGAAATGCCTAAAGAGCCACTACCTAACTTAGGGGAGACTTTTTGGACAGATTTGGATTGTTTCTTTGGAGCTGATGGGAAAAATAGTATGGCTGAGGCTAGATAGGACTTGATAATGAGGTTTTATCTCGTCATGGGTGGACTGAAAGGTAAGAGGGAAAAAAAAGTTTATGGGTGTTTTCCAGCTGAAAAATTTGACAAATTTTTAGATCAGCTGCTAGAAAACTTGGCTGTTACAACTAGTCATCACCAACAAGTGAAAAATACTGATGACTAACAGTGGATCCATTTGGGGAGGGCAGCTCCTTTTCAGGAGGTGTCCAGAATTTCAGATCTTTGGCTTATGAAGACTAGTGCCTTACCCATTGGTGCAAATTTCATTCTTCCTTGATGCTACTTCTGAAAAATGATAGCATGATTAGCATCAATGATATTTCTACCTACCCCACTATCTTTCCTAACATTTTTTTCTTCCTTTGAGTGCATTTGGAATAGCAACCCTTTTGAAAATATATATTTTTTTCTTTTTGCAAAATGAACCTATCTAATTCTACACTTATATCTGCCGGGAGTTCAGATTAAACTGATGAACTCCTTAATTACTCTACCTATGCTAGATCAACTGTCAAGTTTAAGTTGTTTGACAGGAAATTTTTCTCTAATCTAAAACACGAAATTTAAAATGATCAAATCAGGGTTAAACAGTCTGATTTTTCATGTACTTGTGGCATGAAAGACAAGTTGCACACAAATATTATTTTGCATAAAATGGAAACTAGGAAAAATAGGGCTAAGATGCACAATTTTTTTTTCATCCCTGCTTCCCTCTTTGGTTTGGTTTTGGGCGTGTGGAACCAGTATCTTTTCCTAATCTACTCTCTTTGATAAGTCAATCTTACACAATGTTGTCCATCTTTTTCCCTCACTAACTTATCAGCAAATAAATTTAAACATGTTCAGCTATGATTAGGCTAGATAACTGAACAAGACATTTGAGTACTAGTAGTGGCATTTAGACTTGCGCGCTTTCTGAATGACTATTTTTTGGAACATGGGGCCTTTTTTCTATTTTTCAACTGCCCTCTTTTCAACTCTTCTATTGTTTTTGACTTTTCTATTTTATCTATTTTTCAAACAGTGGTATATACAAGGATTGAAAATGTCTTAAAATTGGAGCTCTTGACAAAAATAATGCTTTAATGTCCTGCCATTCACAGGACCCCAAAAAATTTCAGTCCCATCAGGTTCTTGCAAGAAAAAGGCATTTTTTCCACTAACTGAGCTGATGATGAAAGGCCCCTTCCATAAGTTTTCAAACTTACCATGTTTACCTTGTCTTCTCTTCTAGAATCCCATTTTAGCACCCTGTCTCCAATCTGAAAATCATTTTCCTTGGTCCTTCTATCAAAAATTTGTTTTATTTTGTCTTGTACTAACTGAGCCTTTTGGTAAATTTCTTCTTTGGTTTACTGTAAATGGATAGTCTGATTTACCCTTCTTTGCATGTCATTTTCTTCTATTTGAACTTCCTGCAATAGCTTCATTACTAGAACCCCTAGAGATGTTGGGAAAATGGCATCTATGCCATAAACTAGTTGGTAAGGAGACATACCTATGGATTTTTTGGTGGTTAGTCTATCGGCCCATAGTGCATGTACTAGTTTTCCATGCCATGCTTTTTTATTTTGTTCAAGAATTTTTTTGATGATGTTGACTAGGCTTTTGTTAGAGGACTCAGCTAAACCATTACCTTGAGGGTAATAATATGTGGAATTTCCTAATGAAATGTGATATTTGTAATAGAAGTCGACCATTCTTTTGGAGGAGAAGGCAGCGGCGTTATCTGTAATGATATTTCTAGGACAGCCAAATATAGATAGGATATTGGTTTCTAGGAACTTAATGATGACTGAATCGGTGGCATTCCTGGAAGGTATGGCTTCTATCCATTTGGTAAAGTAATCGGTGGCTGTGAGGATCCATTTATGTTGAGTGGATGAGGAAGGGTGAATTTCCTCAATAAAATCCAGGCCCCATTGCTGGAAGGGTCCTTCAACGATGATGGGATGCAAGGGCAAAGGTAAAAGCTTTTTCTTGCCATCGAAAATTTGACACTTATGGCATGTCATAACTAGCTGGTGAGTGTCAAGAAATAAGGTAGGCCAATAATAACAGGCTCTAAGGATTTATTTGCTGTGTTTTTCCAGTAGAGATGGCCCCCACATTCCCCTTCATGCATTTTGTGCATAATTTTCTCTACATTAGACTCAAGAAAACATTTAAGCAGCATACCAATGGGATTTTTACAATACAGAAGACCATCTATAATGAAAAACCTTAAAGACTTTTGTTTAATAAATCTTGCTTTTGTTTTTGATAAATTTGGAGGAGCATTTAGATAAAATAATACATAAATAATATCTGCATACCAAGGTGAATCTAGAAACATTTGTTCAACATGAGGGGATGTGCATTCCTCTTGTTCCTCTAAGGCAACAAAAAAATTTATATCTAAAGCTTGGAGGTTGGTTTCAGCCATTATTCTTGCAAGTCCTTGTCCTTTTAATAGTTTGGTAGGTCAGATGTCTAAGTCATATTCTAAGATGATAGCGATCCATTTTCCCCTTTTACCATCGGGATCCTGGTTTAAAATGTCCTTGACGACAGTCTTAGGGACAAAAGCAATGACATGAGAATGTAAGATGTAAACTCGGAAATATTTCAGTGCTTTTACCAATGCGAATGCTTGTTTTTCCATGATGTTATATTTCAAGGGAGCATCTCTTAGGGATTTTCTGAAAAAGGCAATGGGTTGGTCTTGTTCGGCTATGTTTTTTTGAAACAATACAACAGCTATTGTGTGTTTCGAGGCAAATGAAAAAATGTAAAAATATTTGGTGAAATCGGGACTTATCAATACTGGTGTTTCAGTTAGGGCCTTTTTAACAAGTTCAAAATATTTTTTGGCTTTTGTAGTCCATTTAACCCCGACCTCTTTCTTCAACGTATTTGTGATATCTCTTAGGAGTTCGGCAAGGTTTGGGATGAATCTTCTCAAGAAATTTATCTTTCCGATAAAAGACTGCAGCTCCTTTATGTTTCTGGGGTGACTTATTTGCAATATGCCTTCGATTCTTTGGGGGTCTATTTTTATTCCCTCTTCCGAAATAATGTGACCTAGGA
>JAXQQM020062491.1:0-50175 GCA_034641835.2 Pinus albicaulis
AAATTATGGATGACTAACAGAAGCTACAATGATGTCCTCGATTGCAATGTAATAAGTAGTTTAACAGTTTATGCAGCTTAGGAGTTTAAAGAAGCTCGAGCAGTTACAAATTTCTTTTGTTTGTATTTAAGGAAGTGAGAAAGAGAGAGGAGAGTTTTTGAGTTCTAGACCTCTTGGGGACTCATTTTGTACTTCTTTATCTGATGGGTGAATGAAAGAAGCAGCAAGTTTCCTGCAACTGTTGATGGTGATTCATGTCTCTTGTGCCATTTTATGTGTTTTCCTCCTTGAATGAACTGAAGTAAAGAAGCAGCTAGTCTCTAATTTACATTTGTAAGTAAGAGTTAGATAGCCTTAATAAGTGCTCCTTCACTCCATCTCTTCTCCTTTCACAAATTCTCTCTTAAACTTAAAAGTAATAGATTTTGCGTTTAAAACATATTATTTTGAGTTTCGTCTCTCTTCACAAACTCTCTCTGAAACTTTAAAGTGATAGATTCTTTGTTTACAACATTATTTTGAGTTTCCTTTCTCTCCATAAAGTTCCTCTGAAACTTAAAATCATTATATTTTTTGTTTATAGCATATTACTTTGAGTTTCCCCTGCAGTTCTTCTTTTCCATTCAGATATCAGCAGTCAATGGCATTGTGAAATCTTTTATTATTCCAAATCATTAAGGGTTTTATAAAAATAGTTTCCAGCAGGATAGAATCGAGACCTCATGATAAAATTATTTCTGTGACACACTTTTAAAATTTCTTAAGCACTGATTCCTTTCACAACTGAGGGATTGTCTCTTAAGATACAACAAGATCTATGATACAAAAAAAAATATGTAGTCTATCCTTTGATTGAAAAAGTGACAGGGCTTGATATTTGATCCTTTAGATCTTCAATATGTCGAATAAAACAAGTGCATACTTGAGTTGTTCCTTTAGCTCATGGTCCTTGGATTGTTTGCAGTCCTTTGCAACTAGCGCATTTGCAATCTCCTTATTGTTAACACCTCCATTATTAACATACTTCACTAATATTGCACAACAATCCTTCTAGGTCAGCTAGATCTACTCCTCAACTCACATCTTTGACCCTCTTCTCACGGATATAATCCTTTGTGGTCAGTTCTCCTTGATCCTCCTTATATATTCCCTTGAATAGAAAGATCTACCTTTTCAAGGGCTCAATCTCCTTAATCACTATCCGAAAATAATTTTGGCCTTCTATATTTACCACTTTACACAGATATTTCCTCTATCCTTATTAAGTGCACTAGATTAGTTATGAGTTGATCTTATCCAACTCTTGGCACCTCTATGACGACATTGTCCATGGTTAGATCAATGATAGATCTGCTACCTATTTAACTCCTTGTGGCCCTATATCTAGATCAGATGGTGGCTTGTTTAGGCCTTGGTCATCAACTAGGATTACTACTAAACTCGACCTCCTTTTGGTGGATCTGTGGCACAATTCTAGGATACTTGGATTATACACAAATTCAACCAAATCTTCCTCTCAAACAACCAAATATACACCATCAAACTCTATCTTTTCTCATCTATGATCACCTACAACAAACTTGGCTTCTTCTTATGGCTTTGACCATAGTTCTACCATACATGGTCTGACTTTCCACAATCTCATTCATGAATATATCTCATGAATGATCAATTACATAATGTGCTTTTAGGCCTCTCTGTTCGCCTCTATTTATATTTCACTTTTAGTGTTTCTTAGAAAAACTCTAGATTTTTTTAGATTTTTTTTATAAATTCCTTGTAGATTCAAACTGCTAATTGTAATTTACAAAAACAATAGACTTGAAACTACTCTACCATTGGTGGAAATAATTAAACGATCATGAAATCACATAGTATAAAAGAGAAAGAATTCAATCAACACGCTACACAATGATTTACTGGGAAAATCCACAGCTAAAAACCCTTGTTACCTGAATATTTCATTAGTCATAAAAATATGAGAAGACTACAATGCTTTTCTCAAGATAAAGCAACCTTTGCATTATCTCTATCTGTCTCACTGCTTCCTAGACAAGCCTCGGCCAATACTTAACCAATTTTATGGTTTCCCAAGTACATATTTCCTTGTGTTGTTTCCTTGGGAATTAGCCCCTATTATTTAGGGAAATTCCTCATCCATAACTGTGCAATCCATCATAGGCCTTCCTCTAACTACATGCACCACCTATACAATTTGGATGATAATACAACTGATAGTACACTACCTTTGAAAACCAATCTCAATTGGGTAACTCATATATCACATATGCATGAGTTATTTATCATTGAATTATCAGTTAATTGGTTGAAAACTAAAGTTGCTCTCCACTGTGAGACCTCCTTCTAGTTCCTCTGATAGTTGGAGCTAGTTTAACTGACTTTAACTCAGTGAAACTAAATTAATTAATTACAACTCAAAATAAACTCAACCAAGGCTCCAGTAAAGTAGGATCCACTCCACATGACTCAAGTTATTCCCTCAACTCAAATTAACTTAACCAACTAAGTCAAACTAACTTAGTTAACTTTTACAAGTTGCCATGTGATGTGGAATTACAATTTTCTTCTAATTTAATTCAAAGGAAAATTAAATTATAAATTTTATTGGTGTCATTTTCAACACTCCCTCTTAGCAAGAAAGCGATTATCAGATACCCCAATCCTGCCTCTATGGAACTCGAATTTTCCTCTTAACAGTGCCTTAATCAATATATTTGCATCTTGTTCCTCTATGGGAATGTACTTTAGCAACATGATCTACCTCTATAGACGATCTCGTAGACCATGGTACCGGATGTTGATATGCTTCAACCTATCATGAAAAATGGATTCTCATAAAAATATGATTTTCACAGTAAATCACTTTAGGATCCATCTGTTGACCAAATAATCCAACAAGGTTCTTCCTCATCTAGATAACCTCGCAAACTACTTGACTGTAGCCATTTACTTCTCTTCTACTGAACTAAGTGTAACTGATCTCTGCTTCCTGTTGTACCAAGAAATTGTTGCTAACCCAATACTGAAGATTCCCCCTTATGTGCTCTTCCAATATAATGGATTCCCTACCCAATTTGCATTTTTGAAACCTTGAAGCTTCAATTCCTTTGTCTGTCTATACCAAATACCAAAAAAAGTGGTGCCTCTGAGGTATCTCAACACATGTTTAGTTTCCTTCCAATTGAGTTTTGTGGCTTAACCATTGCTTGACTAAGACAGTTAACTGTGAAACACATGTTCAGTCATGTGTTCACCAAGTACATAAGTGAACCCACAAGATGTCCGTAAATGGTAGCCTCTACCAGTTTCCCTGAAGTAGCATCATCCTTCCTCCAATTCCCTGCTAGAGGAGTCTCCATGGGTTTGTTTCTCTCCATGTGAAAATTATTTAGTATCTTGTTGGAATACTTTCCCTGAGATACAAGCAATTCCTCATCTCTTTGCCAAATTTCCAAACCAAGGAAATAATGCATGAGCCCCATGCCTTTCATCTCGAATTATCTTTCCAAATCCTCTTTGCAATATTTCATCAGCTTCTCATCACCTATTAGAATTAAATCATCGACAATAATACTATAATCAATAATTTACCTTCAACCAAAATATGGTAAAGGTTTGCATCTACTTCACTTTTGGTGGAGCCCAACCTGGTGAAATATTTTTCGATCTTGATGTACCAAGCACGGAGTACTTGTTTCAATCCATACAATGTTTTTTGAGTCTACACACATGTGAATCTCTATCGAAGGTCTCAAATCCTTTTGGTTGCTTTATGTACACCTCTTCCTCAATCACTTTATTGAGGAAGGTTGTCTTCACATCCATCTGATGTATCTTCCATCCCATCTACACTAAAAGTGCTAGAATAGATCTAATTGAAGAGTACCTTGCTACTGGAGCAAAGGTCTCTTCGTAATCAATTCCCTCCACCAGAGAGAACCCCTCGGCCATAAATATGGCCTTGTGTTTCCCGACACTCCCATCTATTGCTTGATTCACCTTGTAGATCCACTTGGAACCTACAACTTACTTGTCCTATGGCCTTGGGACAACTTCCCAAACATTGTTCCTGATAATAGAATCATATTCCTCAACAATGGAATCAACCCATATTTGGTTGTTGCACTACTTCCTCGAATGAATATGGTTCAATATCTACACTCTTGCTCATCAGAGCCATGTAGCCATTGTACCAATCTGGTGACCTCCTTTGCCTACATTGTGATGTGGGTACTCCCACATTCTCTCTAGCATCATGCATCAATATGTCAGATTATATAGTTCTCTTCCTTCCATATTTGGGTGTCTCTACATGAGTGAGTGCTTCCACTCTCTACTCCTCCACTTGTGGTTGCTCCACAACATCCCGAGGTTCTTCCTTTGGAGCTAAAAGCTCCTCAACTACATGAAACTGAAGCTACCTCTCAAGGGAACATCTCATGGCCTTCTCTTCATAAAACTTCACATCTCTACGAACAATTGTCATCTTGTGAGATGGAAGGTACACCCAATAGTTGTGAGTTGTATCAATGCACCCCACAAATATGCCCAACTCTGCTCTTGGTTATATATTTTTTCTTGCATCCTCAGAAACATGATAGTAAATTGATGAACCAAATATTCTGAAGTGTGGCACTTCTGGTTTCTTAACTGAAATATCTTCATTTGGTTTACTCATCCCAAGAATCTGATGAGGACTCCTGTTTTGCACATATACTTCTGTGTTGCATGCTTTAGCCCACAATTAGGCCTTGATCATGCAACATTGCTCATGCAACTCCCACAATACTTTTGTTCTTCCTTTTAGAAAACCCATTATGTTTTTTTTTTGGTGCCATTAACTCCCGTCAAATTCCTTTTGATGCACATAATCTCTTGAACTCATTCGACACATATTCTCCATCGTTATCACTCCTCTGAACCTTCACTTTCCTTCTTGTGTCTTTCTCAACAAGTGTTTTAAATTCACAAAATTTTGACAATGTCTGGTATTTCTTCTGCATGAATAGTATCCAACACTTACATGAGAAAACATCTACAAATATAGCATAATACCTGTGCTTGGTTTTGGAGGTTGTCGAGAACATTCCACACACATCTGAGTGAACTTTTTCAAGTATCGCTTGCATTCGACTGCCCTTACCATGAAAGGTGGCTTTGGTCTACTTCCCTAATGTACACCCTTTGCATGTATCTCGCTACTTTAGTGCACCTTTGGGAAGTCCTATAGAAAAAATATGCATGATCTTCAAAGCTCCAAGAGGCAAATGGAAAAGTCGTCTATGCTATTATTCATTGATGTATCAGCAACGCAGTTTCTTTGTTGTCGTGCTCAAAGCAACACATTCTTCTACATCCATTTTGTATAGGTTCTTCACTCGAACCCTGATATGCTTCACTGGTCTCGTGTCTATGTGATGAAGGAAGGCCTTTCCTTTACTAAATATCACATCGTAGACACGATCTTCCAACATAGCAACTGAAACTAAATTCTTCTTTAGACCTTAAACACACATGACATATTTTAATGTGAGGGGAGAACTAGACTCCCTCTGAAATGTAACAATACCGATGCCAGTTGTGCTATGCCTTCCATCATCTCCCATCTTGATGTGCATATGGAGGTCTTTTTCTCCAACTCGTTGAAAAATTCTTTGTTTCCAGTCATATGGAATGATGCTTCACTATCGAGATACCACACACTGCCCATCGCGAATGTCACCATGCATGAAATGAGGGTGAAATCCAACTCGAATTGTGAAGCAAGAGCTTCACTTGTCGCTACTCCTGAGGGCTTCTTTTCATCCTTATTATGTGATCACTTTGTGGCATAGTTTCCCATCTCGTGACAGTGAAAACATTTAATCTTCGACAAGTCCTTCTTCTTGCCTACCTGACTAGAATCTCCTTTGGATTTGTATTTCTTCCCTTTCCCTTTGTTTTCCTTTCTAGCGAAGGAAAATTTCTCCTCATCATCATGCTTGATGAGGTCCCATCTCTAGTGTTCCGCCTTATCTCTTCTTGCACTAAGTTGGACCACAAACGCTCCCACTTTGGTCATTTCTCCCTCCCATTTACCAAATATTAGTAGTTGTGCTAGCTCTTGAGAAGGCATATAAGTGTTAGGATGATCAGATCATCATCAACAACTGTAACACCAACACTCCTAATCTCATCCCGACATTGGGTCAACTTGCTAAAGTATTGTGGTATTATGTCGCCCTTTTCCATATTGATTTTCTGAAGCTTATCGTTCAGTGCCAACGTGTTGTAGTTATTATTGTTCTGAAACAATTCTTTTAAGGCTTTCCACATTGCATATGGAGTCTCCTTCCCATGGAGATTCGAGAAAATATGATCTCTAACTCCTTCGAGTAAGATCCTTCTTTCCTTACCTACATTCTTCTTCCACTCTGCTAGATTTTGTAACATTAAATTATCATTCATTCATTTATATTAATTTGATTTAATATTAATCATATTTATATATTAATATAAAATTGAAATATTTATATATTAATTGAATTAATTTTATCAAAAACAACTTCACAAAAAAAATTTAAAAAAAAATTCAAAATAATTCACCTCAAAGTCACACATAAATTAATTCAAAATTAAGATGTTAATATATACTTGAAAATAAGATTACACATATTGCAACATAATAGGAGGACCCAAACAAAGAATTGTGTAGGAGATTTTAACCAAAATGTAGACACATACGTTGCTTTACACACACTTAACAGAGCTTATAAACATAAAGCCCATGGACTATTTTTTTTACTTGCCTCCTCTATAGCCGTTTTTGGCTGTTTCATTTTTTATTTTCTGCGCCTCCTCGGTCTAGCAATTTCCTGGTATGCCTCTTCATCTTGCTGATTTTTCTCTTCCTCTCCTGCCTGTTCTAGTTGCTTCATTTTCTCTTCGTCTTGCTTCATTTTCTCTTCCTCTCCTGCCTGTTCTAGTTGCTTCATTTTCTCTTCAGTGAATGGATAGACTTCTGTTCCCCATCTCTTTACCAATGGCAGTGCATTTTTATTGCATATTCTTCCATTGGGTTCCACCACCGCCAGTACGGCCTGCTTCCTTATCCGCCTTAGAAAAAAGTAGTACACCTCTGTCTTCAGCGACCATGGATTTCGTAGTACAGGCCACGGCACATTTCTCAAAATGTTCTCAAAACCAGCTACATCAGAATCTGGTGGCATCGGATGTTCTCCACGGACTTCGGCAGGGATTGGTATCGAAACAATTTCCAGATCATCGTTGGCCTTTATTTTCGAATATATTTCTATCAAATACCGGAACCGGTGGTTATCCATGACACTGATCAAAAGCAAAACCTTCTTTCCATGTAATGCATCAACTCCCATCTGCATCAATTAAATACCTGTATAAACACATTGGAGATCTTTCAAAGAAATGTTGATATGAAAATTGTTGAAATGCAAAAGCATCTTACATTTTCTGTGTAGTTCCTGAGGAAGATCGAACTTGTTCTTGACTCCTCTGTTCCGAACAATGCTCTTAGCAACATATCATTACTATCATGTGGTGTGTTTGCCAATTGCTCAAGGTGGGGATATAATCTAGATTTGGACAACAAGAAATCCACAGATGATTTCGTAACTTGTTTCCATGTGGAGAAATGTTTACGGCCTTCTTCATCTGCAACAACCTCAGTAACCAAAAATTTCGAACCAATGATGGATGATGCAACGTTAACATTGAATGCTTTCTCGAAGAATAAATGAGCGTCAGAGTAGTCAGAAGCATATGCCAAAATTCTTTCTGCAAAACTATTGGACAATTCACCAAAATATTTGCCCACATAAATCATTTGAAAAGGGAGTGGCTGCTCTTGCTTCATAACTCCTTCCAGTAATTTCCAGGACTCGTAGTACACATCATCACGAGATCTACTCGGACGACGGTCATAGTCATAGGCTACAAGGAGGACAGTGTTTGGGGCAACTGAGGATAGAGTGAAGGGCTGTCCGCGGGGATCGGTAAGAAGGCACTCCCCAGTTAATAATTTTGATGCAGCCTCATTCAACTTGTTCTCTACACTCTCCCAATTCCACTTCTGCAAGATAGGTGCAGCCGGAAATTCTAAGTGTCAACATCCAAATAAAACATTATTAAATTACAGAATGCTTCTATTGAAAAATGATAAAACAAACACAATAACCATGGAGCCTAAATCACCTGGTAATCTCTTACGGCAAACCGCCATGATTCTCCTCCTGCTGCTATTTCTGTCCACCGCTCGGCCAACATTCGGCTGTTACTAATGTCAACTAATTCCAGCGTACTGATCTCTACAACGCTGTCCATCCATTTTCCTTCTAACTTCCAACACCATGACAAATTCAAAATTTGCAACGATGCAAGGCGATGGAAATCGCTAGACAACTCTTGTAACGAGAAACAATATCCTAAATTCAGCTTGACCAAGGACTTCAGCTGACCGAAACCTTCAGGAAGCCTCTCCAAACTTGTCCATTGCCAAAGGTCCAGGGTTCTCAAATTTGTGAAATCGATGAGTCCCTTCGGAAGATTCGTCAGCTTGCTACACCAGTCGGATGAAAGATCTTTGACCAACTTGAGATACCTGCACGGAATACTTACAAGATGCGAGCCTTCGAATTGTATTCGAACCAAAGCTGATAGATTTCCAACAGCAGCATGCTCATGATTAAGACTATTGCAGCACACTAAGTTCAACACTTTCAATGAAGAAAGCTTCCCAAAACTGATTGGAAGATATTTCAAGCTTGAACAATGTCCCAAATCAAGCTCTTCCAGAGAGTTCAACGACCCAAAATCTTGTGGCAACTGTATCAATTTTGCACAAGAATGAAGATCGAGATATTTCAAAGATCGGAGTTTCCCAAATGAATCTGGCAGTTCTCGTAAAGAACCACAAGATCGGAGACTCATTTTACTCAAAGCGTTTAATTCGCCAAGACCTTTCGGCAGTTGTTCAAGCCTTTTGCATCCACTAAGATCCAGCTCTGCCAACTGGGTTAATAATGAAAACTCTTCAGGAATTTTCTTCAATCTATTAAACTCTACCAATTTCAATGTCCTTAAACCCTGGAGCCTCCAAAATACACTTTCAATCTCCAATTTACGGTCATATCGACCCCCATTCAAGTTCAACACTCTTAATTTTGAGGACATCTGCATGTCGATAGGATATGATCAATAACAAACCTTAAAAGCAATAAGATGTGACTTCTTTAAACAAGAGGGTTGTCAGAAACGATTCATAAACTGCATCTATGGAGCATATAATATGAACAGCTTCCAAAGAAGAGATCAACAGACAACTTGCCTGGTTGAGTTTCAAATCATTGTTGTCATCAGGTAATCTGCAGTCCAAAATCCTCAGCTCTTGCGATGTTGTAGGATGGAATGGAATGCATGGAATTAATTCAGCCTGAAAATATATAACCTGTTTGAATTTCTGCATGCAATATTGCCCGTCCACTCCCACTACTATGGCCATACCCCCAAGCGCTAGAACTCGAAGAGAGTCGTGCATTAAATCAAGCTTCTTTGCCGATATCAGCAAAGGTTCAGATACATTGTCTTTCAACCAGATCCCCTTGACGCCTCCAATGTCCTAGTGATTGCACAGAGAAAAATATGTTATCAGAACAATACATGAGTAATATGGCATGAAAAGTACAGTTAAGTTTCGAAAATTACCTGATCGTTCCCTTCTAGCGCCTTACTCAAGTCATGCGCATTAGTGAATCGTTCCCCCTGTGCCATTCTGCGGCCGATCATCAAAACAATATGGCGGACCCTGACCTTGTTGCCACATTCTTCTTTCTTCAACAAGAGAGCTCTCTTTCGCAGGTTACTGAGCTCGTCCTCTCCCATAATACACGAAACTGTATCCCAGTCCCAACCATTGAAAAAATAACAAATGTCCAGAAATGTTTCCTTTTCTGAGGCTGGAAGTTCATCCAAGTCAAAGAGAAGGCCCTTCTGGCCTATGCTATACTCTTCTGAAAAACTATTTCCATCCTCACTCCATTCAATTACTCGCCTGTAAGCTTCATCTTTGTCCTGACTTTGACATATATATGCTCCTACCCGCTCCAAAACAAGGGGGACGCCGTCACATATCTGTAAGATTTCGTTGATCTGAGACAAATGATGATGAGGTATTGGCATCGTGCTAGGTACTCTCATCTTTTGGCGCAAGATTTCCATGGCATCCTTGGAAATGAGGGGTCTGATAGGATAGATGTGAGTATTGATCCCACGCTCTGACAGAACCTCTGCTACCATTTCATCTCGAGCAGTGAGCAGAAGTCTCAGCTTCTTCAGCTTGCAGGAGTCGTTGGGTAGAAGCTTCTGAAGATCTCCCCCCCGCACCACGTAGTTGTCGATGTATATGAAAGCTTGTGTGTCTTGCATCTCTCCTTGACCGCCTGTCATATTGGATCCAATACTTTCGAGCGGCACAACAGTAGAACAGTTCCATCCTTGAATATCGAGTCTTGCAATAACTGCGTCTGCAAGAGTTGTTTTCCCCGTCCCGCCAAGACCGTGTAAAATAACTGCTACAGCTACCTCCGTTTCATTTTCCCATTCCAGGAGTTGACTTACTCTATCCACTTGATCATCTATCCCAACTGTTTATGAAATTAATATATACAGTTAATTAATTGCAAGCAATATACACATGGTAATGAAAGAAAACGAAGATAGCAGAAGAGTACAAGAGTCATGACGAGAATTATAAACTTACCCGCATGTTGAGGATAAGCACGCCGTCGTGGGAGAGGCACTAATTTGCAGGATATTGGAACTTCTTCTACTATATTTGAAAGGTTTTCAGAATTGGAAGAAGAGCTGGTGTCCGCAGCAGGAGAGGTATTGCCCTTGTGTGAAGACGAGAGCACGCCAGTTTTCGATGAAAAGCACGGGAAACACCCCATTTTTCCCATTGAATGAATCCGAGCGACTAGTTATGTGGATCTCATGATCTTGGGGGGCTCCAAGGTGTGATTCGATATAAGCAATGAAACCCACACGGATTTTCTGGCAGCCTACAATTTACAAATTCATACACACAGAATTCATTAAAATACACAGCATATTTACCCAAATCAGAGACCCAGAAAACAATGGCAGCAATTACTAATTCGCGATAAATCAGAGGCAGACTTAAAAAATGGAATCGATGACTAATTCGCCCATACATCAACAATGAACCTGATGGACCTCGATCGCAGGCAAACAAGAAGCCATATGGTTTTATTCAACAACAGCAATAGTAATTTTATTTTTATTAACCCAGTTAATATTCCAATTTGATAATTGAGATTTAGGAACACAATTACTCTTACACAGCAATAGATGAACGATAGATTGATTTTCCCACAAGTTGCCCCAATTAATTAGATGCCACTCTGTCCAGCGGCCAGAAAATGCCCATTTCTCCCCTACCCTTCAACGCACAGCATTTAGGTGGTTTTGGAGTAGTCTAACTGGGCGGAGGAATTGCCCGGTTTCCGTCACCGGTCGGAAAAACTTCGGGTTCCTTCCCGCTCCGGCTCCGGCTCGCAATCCTCCGCCGTCTGACACCCATTCTCTGCCGTCAGAAGGAAACATTACGAATCAGGAAACTTTGATCAATCGGGATTTTCAGTCAGGAAACATCGTACTGCCAGCAATTTTTACGATTCGTAGCGCCCTCCCGCTCCGGCTCCCCTCATCGCTCTTCCATTGCTCCCGTCGCTCATTGCACGCTTGTTCCTGTTCTTTTTGAAACAAAACAAAACATCGACCTGTCACATTTATCTTCCCGTACAGCTATGTTCCGAATTAGTTCGTTTCGATTGCACAGCTCCGTTCCGAATCTGTAAGTTTTCAATCTGCTCAAACAATTTTTTACTTATCATTCAGTTAAATATTTTCTTCCTAATTTGTATGATTTTCCTGTAGTTTTTCAAGTCACACCGATATTCTGTGTCATACGCTAGACCATATGAAATCCCATTCATGATAAAATTTTAGGAAAACTGATCTGAAATTCTAAACCCAGTCATTTGACAGAAAATAGATTACTGATTGTATTTGACATGCAAAAATAAATCATTCTTATTAAATGCATTATGCAGTTTAAATCTCAGATACACTGATTCTGTTAAGTTGAAGATATCCTTCATTTAAATGTTATGACCGAAAAAGTTTAAATTCTTGATTCTTTATCATCTGCAACCAATGTAAGCATCTCCTCGTTAGGGCTAAGCTCTCCGATCAGGTCTTCCCAAGTCACACCAATATTCTGCATCGTATGCTAGATCATCTGAAATCTCACTCAAAGAGTCTAAATATTTCTCTATCATACCATTAATGACAAAATTTTAGAAAAACTGATCTGAAATCCTAAAACCGGTTATTCGACAGAGAAGAGAATCTTAAACATATTTTAACATGCAAATATAAATCACGTATTCTTCTTTAAAGGCAGTAGATCTCACATACCATGTTTTTGAACAAATAATTCTCCCATTTAATGGAATGAATCCATAAGGAGCACCTTTATTTAAAATTAAAAGAATATTATACTATGATATACAATCAAATGGATTTCATACAATGTCTTCGACCTCATACTTTGCTTCAGAAGGGATAAAGAAAACATTGATATGCCCATCAAAATAATGGACAAAGTATGTCTGCTGTCACAAAACCCCTGCTATGCAGATGCTCTTTAATCTCAACATATGTTGAAACCTCCATACCATGCCTCCGAGTTAAACACCAACCTATGAAATGCTTTCAACACACGGTATGAAACTCCAAGCTATAGAGAATGTAGGTACCCAATAAGGACAGAGTTGAGTTTCAGCCCCAAGCTTCAGAACCTCAAGATCAAAATCAGAATCTGCGAAACATTAAGTTACCTTAATAGTTTGGGGAAATTCTGGACTTCTCCAAAGGTTTGAGGTTTTCATAGAATATTTCTTAGTATAGTTCGTGTTGTGTGATTGCTTATATATTGTATTCATGATTATGCTTGTTTAACTTGCTGTTTTAAACATAAGAAGTATTTTATAGAGATTAACACACTAGAGCAAAACTACGAACTTGGATGTAGATCTAGAATCTAGTTCCCTAAAAGCAGAGCATTTTTTTGACCAGATTCAAACAGTTAATTATAAACTGTTTGAACCATGCTTGGTATGGTTGGAGGCTGTGGTTGCAATGGGTTTGGAAATATTTCTCTGTATGGAGACCCCTTTGGCTAGGCTGGGAATGGGAATTCTAGTAACCCTACTGTTGGTAGAAACATGTGGAGCAATGGAGGTATTGGTTGTGGAAACACAGAGACTTTCACGTGTTATGGAGCTCAAGGGGATTCAAACATGTATTGCTTTGGTGGAGCTCAAACTTGGGGTTCATTTCCCACTGCTACTAGACAAGCAATTCGCAACTGCTCTGGTCACTGCAGTGGGAGCTACGGATTCGGAATTGCAGAGGGTAGTTATGGTTCAGTTGGATGTGGTGACACAAGGAAAAGCACTTGGGTTGCACCATATAGCTCATCTATTTGGAGATATGCAAGAGAAGGCAGTGAAACAAGTGACAGTCTTGGCAATAGAGATTTGAAATCGAAATCAAGTGCACCCAAATCAAGAGGATATCTACCAATAGGTTATGGAATTGGCAGCACAATTACAGATCTTGTGAATTATAATCGATCTCATGAGATTGCAGGCAGGGAAACAAATACAGGTGAGGCTATCAAACAATTTTTTAGAGTTTTTTTAACACATGAATTATATTCGTATGATTTGCAACACCTCATTCCTCTTTCTTACTCCTATTAGACTAGCAGTCCATTGTTTTCTGTGCAGAGGTTGCGTAGCTCACCTCGTATGCTGAGCATTTTAATCTAGGACATAGAAATAGAGATTTAAGCTAGTATTTTTTGTAAATATTTAAATGGATTTCTTATGTTTAAGACTAGTGTATTTATATATTTTATTTATGTATCAAAGAAATAAATTTAATTACAAACCAAGTGCTATTAGCAAATTTCAATTCATTTATGTGAATTCTATGTGGCAGAAGGACACCACTCACCCTGAATTAACAACCTGGTTTTCCATGTTTGATACAGTTAACAAATTTGCTATCATTTTTAGTGATTCCTGCTCCTTTTATTGCAGTTAGAAGATCTGTCACCTTGCAATACCATATCATAGTAAATTGTTTCATTTTTGTAGTTTGTCTTCCTTGGTTATCTAACAGTCTTCATATTAAACCTTTCTCAATTTAACTCAGATTTGGAGCCATGGTTATGCTGTCAGAGTTCATGCGAATTAGTGCATAGTGATATATGTATATGCACATTGTATGTATTGGATATGGTTTCTCAATATGCTTTGATGTTTATTTATTTTGCAGGAGTTGCAGTATAGGTTTATGCAGTTAAGCAGAGATTCCTGCTTTGTATCAGTTATTGAAGTATTGGAAAATCGAGTAGTCTGCAGATTGGATACAAATTATGATAAAATATTCACTCCTTTTTCTATCTCATGGATATAATCACAATTTCAGTTGAAATGGTGTTTTGGACATAAAAATATGGTTATGTTCATTTTAAAATTCAAATTTACTTGACTCAATTTAAGGTTCAATTTCAGATTGTAGGCAAGTTTAGCATCATATATTTGGTAGCAAAAAGACAACCTTGGTTAGTGTTATTAAACACAAAACAGTACATGTGCCACTGGACAAAATCTATTAGAATTGAATTATAGATTAGTTCTTGAATTTAATTCAATATCATTATCCGCCCTCTCTAATCAATTATTAATAAGATCACTAATTGGTTGTGCTGATTTCAAACTTGGCATTTATTTAAATTAGATAATTGCATCTCTAGAACCATCAGAGTTACTTATTGAGAGATTTCTTTTAAGCATCTTGAGAATTCTAGTAGTTTAGAGATTGGATAATATGGATGATAAATAATAATTTCAACTTTGGTATTTCTATGAAATAGATAATTGCATGTAGGAAATAATAATTTCAACCTTGGAATTTGTTAGAATTACGTAATGGCATCTATAGAACCACCAAAGTACATTTACATTAAGTGTTACATCACACATATACATCAATAGGTTTAATCTCATATGTACACCTTAAATCTATGAGGCTATCCCTATCCCTATTCTTATCCCCATCCCACCCTTAGATTGTACATCCTCCAAAATCAAAAGAGAGCATATAAGCTATGAATGCTCTTTTACTTATTTGTTTCTTATATTTTATTATAAATTATGATACATGTACATCAAGTGTTACATTGTACATATACATCAAGAGGTTTAATCTCATATGTGCACCTTAATATGTGAGGCCATCCCATCCATATCCTCATCCCCATCCTCCACCACATTGTATATATATATATATATATATCAAGAGGTTTAATCTCATATGTGCACCTTAATATGTGAGGCCATCTCATCCCTATCTGCATCCCCATCCTCCACCACCATGTGCACTCTCGTGGATGAGGGTGAGGATTGAAAGTATGTGATGCACAATTCTTCCTAGCAATGAATTATTATGTAAATTTTTACCCTACAAATCACCCATGTATGAAAATATTTCTTCATCAACCTCTTGCTTACATAGTATATGAATTTATATTTCTTCATCAACTTCTTCCCTACAATAGTAAGCCAACTTGAATGTCCAAAATAATAAATCTTGTTCATTTGCAAGGCCTTTTTAAGTCACAATTGATTTCCACGGTTATTAATTTCAAATCTTGTTTCATCCTTATCCTAAAATTTTTAAGACTACTCTAACAAAAATATTTTGCACTCTAGGATTGAAAATGGTCAAAATAAACATATTTGTGAAGTATCATAATGAATCTATGCATATTGAAACCCAACTCTAATAAAGATCAATTTCACACTAGTTAATAATCAATGGCCCATGTTCCCAACTAGGCGCTATATGTTATTCCCCTACTATACACTAAAGTATGAATATGCCACAATTTACCAATGCATGGTTACATGGTTTGTTTATTAATATGCCTATGATGTCTTATCATTTTTATCATTGAATTCAATATGTTACCAATGACTAATGCTCATGCTTGACATAAGATCTTATAACTTATGCTGGCTTATGATATTGAAATTAATGTGGGATGTAGATGTAGCAATAGGCTTACCATCAATCCTTTATTATGCCATTTAGCACTAATGTGATGGCATATGTTCTTAGCTTGCTTGATTGCTCATGTTGGATTTTACAAGCTTGTTTTGAAAATGTATGAATATGCTAATGAATTTTGCATGGCTTGTATGATCTAGCTTTAGTGGTCTTGGTCTATCACACCCACACAAATGTGAAACATGGTTAGGAAGCTATTGTAATACCTTATTTAAACCCCTTTTTTGTAATTTTAATTATGAAGTATGATGTAATGCATTTTTTTTTGGCTATATTACCAAAAATTGAAGAAGAGATAAGCCTACACAAATCTCGATGTCCGAGAGGAAGTTGTAAGGGGGGATTGGGAAATTCCTTGTCTTACCCTGAATTAAATGCTCAATTTCCTTTATAATTAGAAATTAGATTGGTTGTTGAACTACTAACTACTAGTAGTTATCCCATCTAGAGACTTTGGAATTGACCAAACAATCTAGGTATTGGATCCCAAATTCTCATGCGAAGTAGTGGTTCGAGAAAATGGGAGAGAATGTTGTTGCAGAGTGTGTGGTTGTAGTTGGTAATAGAGAGAGACAAAGAAGTGCATGAAGTAAAGAAAAAATCATGGAAAAGAGAAATTGAGACACATGAGGGTTGGGTTTTGAGACCGTGACTCTGAATAGAAGGTGGCAAAAAATTCTAAGACACAACAATCTGTGGAACTATAGTTTAGCTGGTTTGGGTCAAGAAAGTTAGTATCGAAGTCTTTAATATGAGTTAAAGGGATAGGAAATTGTTGATTATTTGTTTGATTCAAGTATGAAAAGCACTAAGAAAGTGGAAGTATAAGTTGAAAGGGAGTATAATTATTTAGGTTTATTAGGAGAGTTGTCTTGATGAATACACCCTACAATGAACCCTATTTGTTTCCATTAATAAGATATGCATATATATATACAATAACGTTGTGACATTTAGTTTCAACTTCCAAGGTTTAATGTTTGTTCCTATTCTAAGGTTTCATATTTTCATATTTACAAAATATTTATAAATCACCAAATCCCTATAGATTCGGTCTCTAACATCAATATTAGAGTAATATTACTACCTTAAATAAGAAATTAGCACAAGTTGGAAAATGGTATAATTAGATGAACAAATAGTTGGCACTTAAAATATATTTTCCAAAGTTTGGTTAACCCAAGCTCTAGAATGGAAAATATAAAATTCAGATACATAAAGTTCCTAATAGACGGAAAATACAATTTCCATTAAGAATCCACACAATATATTTTTAATTCTATAAGCCAAACATATATTTTAATATTAATGAATGTGAAAAATTGCTACTCAAACAACAAATTAACTGAAAAAATATCTCAATTTTTTTTTTTTTTTGTAATTGATTTAAAACATAAAATAAAACTAATAAACAAAAATTTCAATATTTTAAGTTATAATATTATTAAAATTAAATAAAAATTACAGTCGATTTAAAACATAAAAGAATGGTGAATCAAAATTCATTTTTTTAAATGATATAATTTTTATAATAAACAAAATATATATTATGAAATTAGAAGCCCCTTTTTTATAAGTGTCATGCTAAATTTTAATAAGAAACACAAAGTTGAAATTGTAATTCTCTTTCTTGTTTAGCTGGTCATACAAAGGTTTAAATTTATTTCAAATAAAAATGAAAATAAAAATAAAAAATTACTTATCAAATTTAAAGTGAAATTTATTTATTATTTTCTCAATTGAAAAGTGAGACAACTTTGTTTTACTTACCATTAAAGTTCATGGTATCAGATATTTGTTTTACATTAAAGTGCATGGTATCAGATACTTGTTTTTACTTTTCAATTGTTTTACTTACCATTAAAGGGAAAATGTAGATGTCAAATATGACATAGGATCACCATCCACTGCAACATACATCATTGATCAGCATCCAGATAGGTCCCCAGTATGTGAATGGGTTGTTGTTATCATTTGTCTTGGCTCTATCATGGCATGGTTCTTTCAATAAAGAAACTGCTAATGTATTATTTTTCCCCAACTTGTAACTAGTACGGTTTTTTTATAAGGGTGATGGACAAATATAATATATTCGATGTATATGGACAAATGTATTTGGAGAAAATTAACTGGTTCATGGTCTTGTGTCTCAATTAAAACATTATGGCGTTGTCTATTGAAATTATACATTTACAACATTTGTTTCCAACACAAACATAAGCAGTAGCAGATGATGATACAAATTAAATAATGATTTCCATTTAAAAAAATATTTCGCAAGATTTTAGCCAAAAATGAAAAACATAAAGCTCAATTAGACAATGCCATAATGTTTTAATAGTAGACACAAGACCATGAACCAGTTAATTTTCTCCAAATACATTTGTCCATATACATCGAATATATTATATTTGTCCATATATCTGTCACCCTTATATAAAAACCATACTAGTTACAAGTTGGGGAAAAATAATACATTAGCAGTTTTTTTAGTGAAAGAACCATGCCATGATAGAGCCAAGACAAATGATAACAACAACCCATTCACATACTGGGGACCTATCTGGATGCTGATCAATGATGTCTGTTGCAGTGGATGGTGATCCTATGTCATATTTGACATCTACATTTGCGCTTTAATGGTAAGTAAAACAATTGAAAAGTAAAAACAAATATCTGATACCATGCACTTTAATGTAAAACAAATATTTGATACCATGCACTTTAATGGTAAGTAAAACAAAATTGTCTCACTTTTCAATTGAGAAAATAATAAATAAATTTCACTTTAAATTTCATAAGTAATTTTTTATTTTTATTTTCATTTTTATTTTTATTTGAAATAAATTTAAACCTTTGTATGACAAGCTAAACAAGAAAGAGAATTACAATTTCAACTTTTTGTTTCTTATTAAAATTTAGCATGACACTTATAAAAAAGGGACTTCTAATTTCATAATATATATATAATTTTTTATTATAAAAATTATATCATTTAAAAAAATGAATTTTGATTCACCATTCTTTTATGTTTTAAATAAACTATAATTTTTATTTAATTTTAATAATATTATAACTTTAAATATTGAAATTTTTGTTTATTAGTTTTATTTTATGTTTTAAATCAATTACAAATTTTAAAAAAAAAAAAAAAATTGAGATATTTTTTTCAATTAATTTGTTGTTTGAGTAGCAATTTTTCACATTCATTAATATTAAAATATATGTTTCACTTATAGAATTAAAAATATATTGTGTGGATTCTTAATGGAAATCGTATTTTCGGTCTAATTAGGAACTTTATGTATCTGAATTTTATATTTTCCATTCTAAAGCTTGGGTTAACCAAACTTTGGAAAATATATTTTAAGTGCCAACTATTTGTTCATCTAATTATACCATTTTCCAACTTGTGCTCATTTCTTATTTAAGGTAGTAATATTACTCTAATATTGATGTTAGAGACCGAATCTATAGGGATTTGGTGATTTATAAATATTTTGTAAATATGAAAATATGAAACCTTAGAATAGGAACAAACATTAAACCTTGGAAGTTGAAACTAAATGTCACAACGTTATTGTATATATATGCATATCTTATTAATGGAACCAAATAGGGTTCATTGTAGGGTGTATTCATCAGACAACTCTCCTAATAAACCTAAATAATTATACTCCCTTTCAACTTATTGAGACGAGGTCTATTATAATTCACAGGGTTGCCACAATATGCTTGCACAACAAAAAGGGAGTCTTTTTTTGATCCCATAATTCCTCGGTACTTCCACTTTCTTAGTGCTTTTCATACTTGAATCAAACAAATACTCAACAATTTCCTAGCCCTTTAACTCATATTAAAGACTTCGATACTAACTTTCTTGACCCAAACCAGCTAAACTATAGTTCCACAGATTGTTGTGTCTTAGAATTTTTTTCCACCTTCTATTCAGAGTCACGGTCTCAAAACCCAACCCTCATGTGTCTCAATTTCTCTTTTCCATGAGTTTTTCTTTAGTTCATGCACTTCTTTGTCTCTCTCTGTTACCAGCTACAACCACACACTCTGCAACAACATTCTCTCCCATTTTCTCCAACCACTACTTTGCATGAGAATTTGGGATCCAATACGTAGATTGTTTGGTCAATTCCAAAGTCTCTAGATGGGATAACTACTAGCAGTTAGTAGTTCAAAAACCAATCTAATTTCTAATTATAAAGGAAATTGAGCATTTAATTCAGGGTAAGACAAGGAATTTTCCAATCCCCCCTTACAACTTCCTCTCGGACATCGAGATTTGTGTAGGCTTATCTCTTCTTCAATTTTTGGTAATATAGCCAAACAAAATGCATTACATCATACTTCATAATTACAATTAAAAAAAGTGGGTTTAAATAAGGTATTACAATAGCTTCCTAACCATGTTTCACATCGGTGTGGGTGTGATAGACCAAGACCACTAAAGCTAGATCATACAAGCCATGCAAAATTCATTAGCATATTCATACATTTTCAAAACAAACTTGTAAAATCCAACATGAGAAATCAAGCAAGCTAAGAACATATGCCATCACATTAGTGATAAATGGCATAAAAAAGGATTGATGGTAAGCCTATGGCTACATCTACATCCCACATTAATTTCAATATCATAAGCCAGCATAAGTTATAAGATCTTATGTCAAGCATGAGCATTAGTCATTGGTAACATATTGAATTCAATGATAAAAATGATAAGACATCATAGGCATATTAATAAACAAACCATGTAACCATGCATTGGTAAATTGTGGCATATTCATACTTTAGTGCATAGTAGGGGAATAACATATAGTGCCTAGTTGGGAACATGGGCCATTGATTATTAACTAGTGTGAAACTGATCTTTATTAGAGTTGGGGGGTTTATTAAAATTTTCTATATGCATAGATTCATTATGATACTTCGCAAATATGTTTATTTTGACCATTTTCAATCCTAGAGTGCAAAATATTTTTGTTAGAGTAGTCTTAAAAATTTTAGGATAAGGATGAAACAAGATTTGAAATTAATGACTGTGGAAAGCAATTGTGACTTAAAAAGGCCTTGCAAATGAACAAGATTTATTAGTTTGGACATTCAAGTTGGCTTACTATTGTAGGGAAGAAGTTGATGAAGAAATATTTTCATATACTAGGTAAGCAAGAGGTTGATGAAGAAAGATTTTCATACATGGGTGATTTGTAGGGTAAAAATTTACATGATAATTGCTAGGAAGAATTGTGCATCACATACTTTCAATCCTCACCCTCATCCACAAGAGTGCACATGGTGGTGGAGGATGGGGATGCAGATAGGGATGAGATGGCCTCACATATTAAGGTGCACATATGAGATTAAACATCTTGATATATATATATATATACACACACACACACACACACACAATGTGGTGGAAGATGGGGATGAGGATATGGATGGGATGGCCTCACATATTAAGGTGCACATATGAGATTAAACCTCTTGATGTATATGTACAATGTAACACTTGATGTACATGTATCATAATTTATAATAAAATATAAGAAACAAATAAGTAAAAGAGCGTTCATAGCTAATATGCTCTCTTTTGATTTTGGAGGATGTACAATCTAAGGGTGGGATGGGGATAGGAATAGGGATAGGGATAGCCTCATAGATTTAAGGTGTACATATGAGATTAAACCTATTGATGTATATGTGTGATGTAACACTTAATGTAAATGTACTTTGGTGGTTCTATAGATGCCATTACGTAATTCTAACAAATTCCAAGGTTGAAATTATTATTCCCTACATGCAATTATCTATTTCATAGAAATACCAAAGTTGAAATTATTATTGATCATCCATATTATCCAATCTCTAAAATACTAGAATGCTCAAGATGCTTAAAAGAAATCTCTCAATAAGTAACTCTGATGGTTCTAGAGATGCAATTATCTAATTGAAATAAATGCCAAGTTTGAAATCAGCACAACCAATTAGTGATCTTATTAATAATTGATTAGAGAGGGTGGGATAATGATATTGAATTAAATTCAAGAACTAATCTATAATTCAATTCTAATAGATTTTGTCCAGTGGCACATGTACTATTTGTGTTTAATAACACTGACCAAGGTTGCCTTTTTTCTACCAAATATATGATGCTAAACTTGCCTACAATCTGAAATTGAACCTTAAATTGAGTCAAGTAAATTTGAATTTTAAAATGAACATAACCATATTTTTATATCCAAAATACCATTCCAACTGAAATTGTGATTATATCCATGAGATAGAAAGAGGAATGAATATTTTATCATAATTTGTATCCAATCTGCAGACTAGTGGATTTTCCAATACTTCAATAACTGATACAAAGCAGGAATCTCTGCTTAACTGCATAAACCTATACTGCAACTCCTGCAAAATAAATAAACATCAAAGCATATTGAGAAACCATATCCAATACATACAATGTGCATATACATATATCACTATGCACTAATTCGCATGAACTCTGACAGCATAACCATGGCTCCAAATCTGAGTTAAATTGAGAAAGGTTTAATATGAAGACTGTTAGATAACCAAGGAAGACAAACTACAAAAATGAAACAATTTACTATGATACAATTTACTAAAAGGAGCAGGAATCACTAAAAATGATAGCAAATTTGTTAAATGTATCAAACATGGAAAACCAGGTTGTTAATTCAGGGTGAGTGGTGTCCTTCTGCCACATAGAATTCACATAAGTGAATTGAAATTTGCTACTAGCACTTGGTTTGTAATTAAATTTATTTCTTTGATACATAAATAAAATATATAAATACACTAGTCTTAAACATAAGAAATCCATTTAAATATTTACAAAAAATACTAGCTTAAATCTCTATTTCTATGTCCTAGATTAAAGTGCTCAGCATACGAGGTGAGCTACGCAACTTCTGCACAGAAAACAATGGACTGCTAGTCTAATAGGAGTAAGAAAGAGGAATGAGGTGTTGCAAATCATACGAATATAATTCATGTGTTAAAAAAACTCTAAAAAGTTGTTTGATAGCCTCACCTGTATTTGTTTCCCTGCCTGCAATCTCATGAGATCGATTATAATTCACAAGATCTGTAATTGTGCTGCCAATTCCATAACCTATTGGTAGATATCCTCTTGATTTGGGTGCACTTGATTTCGATTTCAAATCTCTATTGCCAAGACTGTCACTTGTTTCACTGCCTTCTCTTGCATATCTCCAAATAGATGAGCTATATGGTGCAACCCAAGTGCCTTGCCTTGTGTCACCACATCCAACTGAACCATAACTACCCTCTGCAATTCTGAATCCATAGCTCCCACTGCAGTGACCAGAGCAGTTGCGAATTGCTTGTCTAGTAGCAGTGGGAGATGAACCCCAAGTTTGAGCTCCACCAAAGCAATACATATTTGAACCCCTTTGAGCTCCATAACACGTGAAAGTCTTTGTGTTTCCACAACCAATACCTCCATTGCTCCACATGTTTCTACCAACAGTAGGGTTACTAAAATTCCCATTCCCAGCCTAGCCAAAGGGGTCTCCATACAGAGAAATATTTCCAAACCCATTGCAACCACAGCCTCCAACCATACCAGGCATGGTTCAAACAGTTTATAATTAACTGTTTGAATCTGGTCAAAAAAATGCTCTGCTTTTAGGGAACTAGATTCTAGATCTACATCCAAGTTCGTAGTTTTGCTCTAGTGTGTTAATCTCTATAAAATACTTCTTGTGTTTAAAACAGCAAGGTAAACAAGCATAATCATGAATACAATATATAAGCAATCACAGAACACGAACTATACTAAGAAATATTCTATGAAAACCTCAATCCTTTGGAGAAGTCCAGAATTTCCCCAAACTATTAAGGTAACTTAATGTTTAGCAGATTCTGATTTTGATCTTGAGGTTCTGAAGCTTGGGGCTGAAACTCAACTCTGTCCTTATTGGGTACCTGCATTCTCTATAGCTTGGAGTTTCATATCGTGTGTTGAAAGCATTTCATAGGTTGGTGTTTAACTCGGAGGCATGGTATGGAGGTTTCAACATATGTTGAGATTAAAGAGCATCTGCATAGCAGGGGTTTTGTGACAGCAGGCATACTTTGTCCATTATTTTGATGGGCATATCAATGTTTTCTTTATCCCTTCTGAAGCAAAGTATGAGGTCGAAGACATTCCATTTGATTGTATCTCATACTATAATATTCTTTTAATTTTAAATAAAGGTGCTCCTTATGGATTCATTCCATTAAATGGGAGAATTATTTGTTCAAAAACATGGTATATGAGATCTACTGCCTTTAAAGAAGAATACGTGATTTATATTTGCATGTTAAAATATGTTTAAGATTCTCTTCTCTGTCGAATAACCGGTTTTAGGATTTCAGATCAGTTTTTCTAAAATTTTGTCATTAATGGTATGATGGAGAAATGTTTAGACTCTTTGAGTGAGATTTCAGATGATCTAGCATACGATGCAGAATATTGGTGTGACTTGGGAAGACCTGATCGGAGAGCTTAGCCCTAACGAGGAGATGCTTACATTGGTTGGAGATGATAAAGAATCAAGAATTTAAACTTTTTCTGTCATAACATTTAAATGAAGGATATCTTCAACTTAACAGAATCAGTGTATCTGAGATTTAAACTGCATAATGCATTTAATAAGAATGATTTATTTTTGCATGTCAAATACAATAGTAATCTATTTTCTGTCAAATGACTGGGTTTAGAATTTCAGATCAGTTTTCCTAAAATTTTATCATGAATGGGATTTCATATGGTCTAGCGTATGACACAGAATATCGGTGTGACTTGAAAAACTACAGGAAAATCGTACAAATTAGGAAGAAAAGATTTAACTGAATGATAAGTAAAAAATTGTTTCAGCAGATTGAAAACTTACAGATTCGGAACGGAGCTGTGCAATCGAAACGAGCTAATTCGGAACAGAGCTGTGCGGGAAGATGAATGTGACAGGTCGATGTTTTATTTTGTTTCAAAAAGAACAGGAACAAGCGTGCAATGAGCGACGGGAGCAATGGAAGAGCGATAAGGGGAGCCGGAGCGGGAGGGCGCTACGAATCGTAAAAATTGCTGGCAGTACGATGTTTCCTGACTGAAAATCCCGATTGATCAAAGTTTCCTGATTCGTAATGTTTCCTTCTGACGGCAGAGAATGGGTGTCAGACGGCGGAGGATTGCGAGCCGGAGCCGGAGCGGGAAGGAACCCGAAGTTTTTCCGACCGGTGACGGAAACCGGGCAATTCCTCCGCCCAGTTAGACTACTCCTTTTGTTTTACCCACCGGTGCGCTCCGAGCCCTCCTTTCACTCGTTTCAGCAGAGAGGATGTCGACAAAATCGGTATGCCGTAGCCTATTGAGACATCAAATTGGCAAATTATGGAAACTCACTTTAGATTTGGAAAAAAATTAGGAGGAATTTTTGTAAATCTAAATAATAGTAGTAAATTTTAAGATTTTGAGTTTTTTTAGTGAGGTTTTTGATGATACTAAATCTATTTATATTATCAAAATTAGATTTAAACATTTTTAATCTATTTGTACTATCAAAATTACATTTAAAGATTTAAACATTCTTATTAATAGATATAATTTATACTATAAAAATTAGATTTAAATATTTTTATTACTAAATTTAAACATTCTTAATACAAAAAAATTTGAAATTGTTTAACTAGATTCCACCATTTTTCGCTATCAAGACCCATCCGGGCAATTTTCCAAACCAGGTTGATGACGCCCGTAATAGGTATCGACCGCTCAACCACATATTAGGCATCAACCACATATTTATTTTCTGATGGATGTATGGAGTTGACTTTTTTTTTTTTCATACATTTTTAAATTATGGATAGCGGCGATTGAACTCCAACCGAATATGCTTCGTCTGAGTGCCCTATCGATGATTGGGGGCGGTTGGGAGCATGAAGCGTTGCTGCAAATTGAACATGAAGCATTTAAAATTTAAGCATATCAACATATTTAACTTATAAAATTTAACATGTAAGGTATTAACATAAAGCATATGAACATTGAAATTTAAAGATTAACTATATAAACATAAAAAATTAAAATAGCATTTAACATTTAAAAATTAAAAATTAAAATTAAATATTACAATATAAACATTAAGCATATGAATATAGGTTTAACATTTAAATTTTTAACTTAAAATTTAACTTTTAAAATGCAGCATGTTAACATTTAAAATTTGAATATTGAATTAAAACATTTGAAAAATTTGAATATCAAATTGAAACATTTGAATAGATGGCGGTAATAAACTTTATTGTTTCTTTTCCAAAACGGAAAAACAAAGTGGTGCTTGAAAGAAGGCGTTGCTTCTACACATGAAATTATATTGACAGAACGTCATTCTGGAACATCTTTGTGTGTGTTTCTTTGTTGTGGTTTCTCATACTCTCTTATTTAGCATTTGTGGTTAGTTGGCGATTGCTAGTCGAGTCGAATTCAAAGATTGCTGGAGATTGTTGGTCGGGTCGAGTTGCAGAGATTTGGTTTTACTGTCGATGGGCTAAAAATGTGAGCAAGCCTTGCTATGCTTTTCTTTTGCAGTATGAATTGCGAAGAAAAAAATGTTTTTTTACAGTTGTTTTTATAGAGTGTATACTGATCATTTATAAATGTTTTTGAGTTGCAGAGATTTGGTTTTGTTGTTCGGTGGGCTAAAAATGTGAGCAAGCCTTGCTATGTTTTTCTTTTGCAGTATGAATTGCGAAGAAAAATTTGTTTTTTTACAGTTGTTTTTATATAGTGTATGTTGATCATTTATAATAAAAATTTAAATACTAACATTTATTTTTTTCAGCTAGAAAAATACTACTGGTATATATAGTGTACCAGGCACATAACAAAAAAAAACTCCTTCACTGATTCTTACATTATCAATGTCAGTATTTTTAGTTCCACTTCGACACATCAAAAATACAGTGATCATAATATAGTTCTACTTTTCTCGCGATAGAATTTACAAAAATGTCAACTTCCTATTACAATGAGAGGTCATTCACACAGCTCCAAAAAGATAATGAAAACCTAAGCACAAAATTTAATTGAAGGTTACCTTACCCTCCGCTCTGATGCCTGATATGTTGTAGAGCTCATAAAACATTTCCCCAAACCTCCCATTTAGTCCTCTTTTAGAAAGTGTATCTGCTTCTGTATTTTTCTCCCTAAACACATGACTAAAATTGATAATATTAAAGGATCTCTTTAAGTCTTTGATTTGATCTATCCAATGCGAAAGAGCTCTGGCCTTCAGATTTGTCTCTTTATTCATATTGTTAGCCACCTATAAAAAATTTTCATATCAAATGGTGGCTAAATCTTTTTTAGCCTTCAAGAAACAATTCATGTTCAAATTGTGAGTTCTTGATGTCTTATGATGATCTTTACCCTACGAGTTAATCTTCACTACCGTTTCACTACCGTTTCACTATAATTCCTAAAGTACCTGATGATTCACCAAGAGAAAACTGCTTAAGAGGCTCCATTCTTCATTCATTCACTTCACCATTTTACTCTTATGAGCAATCCCATTTTCACCCTTATTCCCTTCATAAAATTCCTCTAAAAACCATCAAAACCCTCCTTTAAAACTTATATTTCCCTTTTATTTGGTTTAAAAATACCTCCTTTTACCTATCGGAACCCCCATTTAAACTTGAAAACCCTGTTTTTGACCTTAAAAATAGTCTTTTTACATTATAGTTTATTTAGCCCCTGAGGGCTTATGTCCGTTGGCTCTCCGTTCAAGCGTCCATGACTCCGCATTTGGGTGCTAAAGGGTTTAAAGACCTTTTTCGAACCCCTTTCCGCTTCATTTTTTCGTTTCCCGACAAATATAGTTTCAAACAAAATCCTGACCATCGATCTACAAAGATCAAAGGCCATCGGGTCCCATCCTTTCGCCCATTCCCTTTCCCTTCATTGCTTCCCTTTCGAACATATCCACTTCTTCTCTTAATCGTAACCATCCATCAAAGAAATCTGATGATCGGGACTTAACCCGATAAACCAAACACCCATCCACTACATGACAAAACAAATGTTGGTCCCACCATACATCCTCTGCACATCTTTTGGACTGGTCGTGTGCTATCCGCACCGTTCGATCTCTCACCAATCATCCAATAGACCAGAATCCATATCGCGTAATTTTTGGCCCCTTTTCACAGTGCGATAAAAGTGGTTTTAAAAATTCACGTGTCGAATGCTAACATGTATCACGTTCCAAAAGCTAATACTGCTTACCCCCCAAATGCTATGTGAAAACCGCTGCCGGTTTTCCCAAAACCACCCTTCTTCATACATAATTCAAATGAGAGCCTGGTTAGCTATTCTGCCCGGTTTTACGTCCTCCGCCGCTGCATTTCCCCATCCGCAAGCATTCCTATCGCCTCCATTAAACCTCTGTAACGCAGTAATACTATTCCCGCAGGGTTTCTTAATGAGTTTTTTATGTTTTGCAGGGTTCTAATGGTGGTTAATCTGTGTATTTCCATAGTCACATACAGGTGACTGATAAGGTTTAGAGTGATGATTCTGACCTTAAATCAATGAAGAAAAGGAGCCAGCGGGTTGTGAATTCATGTTTTATCAGGGAGATCACAACCTTCGATCTCAGATGAAACTCGCCAATAGCAGAAAGCCACCTGTATAAACAAAGAACAACAAAGTGTATCAGTATTGAAGACCCGAAGACGAAGATCTAGGCTTAATCAAGCCTAAACACAACTCAAAGCAAATTAAAAGTGTTTTAAGATAAAACAGAAAGAATTATCAGTCAGAAAGGCCTCCACTGCCACATCATAGGGGCTAATTGAATACCCAGCTACCATTTTGCCACCTGCAGCCTTTTTCTGCCTCAAAGTAATACCCAGATCAAATCTCAGTCTGAGGCATTAAGACCAAAGGCAGTTGAACAGTTATTACAAGAAAAACAAATATCTTGACTGTCAGCAGAAGTTATTGTAAAGATAAGAAAGTGCCTTAAAGTCAATCTTTTTACCCACTAAGCCAAAAAGAAGAAATAGAATAAATGAAATAGAGTTGTAATTCAATGCTTTCTTGCCTTATGCCTTGCATGGTTTTCAAGGCTAGAAGTTGCATTTAGTATAGAATTAATGATACTCAACCCTAGAACTCTTCCACCTCCTTATTTCTTCTATAAATACTTCTGAAGAAGATGAGAAATTGTTGGTTGGTTGGTCACTAGTTGTAACACTGGAATTCTCTGAAATAATACATACTCTACTTGAAGTTGAAGAAGAAATTGAAGTCTTGGAAGCTTGATGATGTTGTGACATGCTTGTTCTTGAGAAGGCTCTATCATTGGATCCCTGAGCTTGGCTATTGGTGATGTATTCTGAACTGTCTACTGTTTTTCCTGTTTTCATTATGTTTCATAAATTCTTACTATAGTAGGATGAAAATTTTAGGCTAAGAAATGACTCCTGGAAGCACCTTAGACCTGTTTATCCTTCACTGCTTTATGTTTTCTTCTGCTAAGGCATTTTAGAGTCTTTAATCATTCTCTTGAACCCTTATGCTTTTTTATTTCTCCAATAGTTCAAATAGTTGGTTCCAACATAATTTATGGTTTTCCCTGCTTGCCTTCTGCCACTTGAAAGATGTTTTTGAAGTCTCCCTTTGAAGTACCATTATTTACAGTTAGCCAAGGAGGTCTGTCTTGATCATACCCTTTGTCCCTGCTTGAACAATTGTTTTAAAGGTTTTTATAATTGTAATCATGGATGTTTTTAGGTGTTCCCTCTTCTATGACTGTAATTATCAGTGAATCTTTTATGTTTTCTAATTCCTTTGAAATAAAGTCTTTGAGGACATAGGGTGTTCCCCTAATCATGGATGTTTTTAGGTGTTCCCTCTTCTATGACTACAATTATCAGTGATTTTTTTTATGTTTTCTAATTCCTTTGAAATAAAATCTTTGAGGAAATAGGGTGTTCCCCGAATCTTAGATTTCATTTTAAAAGTTGTCTTGAAATCATTATTTGCTTAAAGTATGGTTTGTAGAATTCATGGTTAGCCCTATTTATCAAATACTTCTTTATTGTTCAAATTATGTTTTTAAGTTCCCTTTGTTGAGAATTCAATTTCTCTTTCCAAATCATTAATGTCCATCTCATTCACAAAACTAAAGGATCCTGTGGCCAAGTTAGATTTTCCCTTTGATATCCCATATCCATTGATGAGTTTGTCATAAACCTCTTCTTGACTCCATTGCCCAATGAATTTGACACTTCTTCTTTCTATCTATACTACTTAGACCTTTCATGTTCTGTTGTGCCAATTCAACCAAACAAAAAAACAAACAAACCAAACAAACACCTGTGCTTAATAACTAGTCTAAAATCAATACTTAAAAGAAAACAAGATATAGCTTTGCAAACAAATAATTTGAGAGATCCCTCTCTGAGAACAGGAGGACTAGATCTTGGAACTCTAAAGATTGGTTTTGAAGTTGCCTTGTCTTTTGGTTTGCCAATCTATCAAAACACAGGACCCCAACATAATGGCGATCACGGTGGGACCTATTGAGTATATGGTTGCTTGAATACCTCTTAAACTCTTTAGGCCCTTAATTTGACAAAGAATACCTTGGGAATTGTTATCCCACCTCATCACCAACATAAATTGCGATCACGATGGGACCACTGAGTTCATAGTTGCCTAGAATGCTCTTATAGACTCTGTTGAAAATGCAGCAAGATGATGGAGCTTAGTGAAATGAAGTCGCCTTCACTAAGTGGGCCCGCAAGCAAATTCTGGCGCAGAGTCTATTTTTAGACTATGTCTATTTTTAGACATATGGAGCATGGTCCGGGGATTGCAGTATATTATTCTTGGAGTATTGGTCATGTTGGTAAAAATAGATGGGACTCTATTTTTTGGACCTATAGGTCGAAGTCTATTTTTAGACCGCCTCTCCTTAAAATAGGGAAGTCAAATATTATTTACCCTTAATAATATTTAGACTATAAACTTCAGTTTACTCTCTTGGAGCACTTCAGTTCGAGCCTTGGAAGTGGCTCATGCATCTGACATAGGAATTACGCTATTCCCAAGGGTTTGATGGCATCATGCATGGTTGACTTCAGTTAGGACTTCAGTGGCAGAAGTTTGGTGGAGTTAATGAGACAGCTAGTGGAGTTGTGTTATGTTTATTTTAGTTGAACTAGTTGAGATTAGTTTAACTAGCTAATCAATTAGTTATGAGTGGAGTGAATTAAATATTATTTAATTCATTAATTAGTAAATCATTATTCAACTCAAGAACACATCAGTTCACTACAGTGCATGATCAGTTCAGTGGAGACCAGTGAAAGAGGTAGATGAAAGGGTGGAGTTAGCTATCAGTGGCGACATCAGTTGTGCATGAGATTTGCACCACACTTGGAGGAATTGCCCATGATGATTGCGCCGTCAAGCCAAGGAGATTCGAACCTTGGATCTCTATATAGACAGGCCTGGATTGCGCAATAGAGGCAAGGCAATTGGCGGTGAGTTTTGAACCAGTAACCTGTTCAAAACTGAGCTAGATTATGTGTAACTTCATGAGAAAGTACCGAGTACTTGTGAGGAGTATTGTACTGAGTTTGTTACATGATTTCTCCATTATAATATACACAATAGCTGCGGGGTTTTCAGCTATAAGCTTTCCCCATACATACCGTGTTAATGTGTATGATGATTTGATGTGTTATCGCTTGATTTTATTTCCGCATGTTTGATGATCTGAGTGGAAGAGATTATGTGTTGCATATGAATTTGAATTGTATGTGATCAGGATAGTCTCGGTGAATAATTAATCATTATTCAACAAATTTCTACATGGTATCGGAGCTATTTAAGTTCAAATTGATCATCACAGTGATTACAAACTTATTTCGGTAGACAGAGTCTGCATGCGGGCCAGGTAGCCTCCGGATTCATCTTTCTTCGGAAAGTGAAAGGTCTGCTAAACGCCCCTTGCAGTCAATCTCTGTGCTAGAAATAATTTGTTCTCACATATCTAGAGCGGTTGAGCTTTGAGGTGGAATTCGAATTTTGCAGCAGTTTTGTTTTCTTGGTGCCGTTGTTGAAAATGTCTTTCAACGGTTTGCGACTCGAATATGCTCTTGAAGGCAGTTCGAATTATGTTGCATGGAAGGATCGCATGGAAGTAGTATTAGAAGATAATGGTCTGAAGGAGTTCGTAGATACGGATGTCCAAAAGCCCACTGATGCAGCTGAAGTCGAAGCATGGCAAAAGAAGATGGCAAAATGTCGAAGGATCCTGTTGGAGGGCGTCAAGGATCATATTGTATCCAGCCTGCATGGAAAGGCTACTCCATATTTAATGTGGAAAGCTTTGACGGATCTATTCCAGAGTAAGAGTGACCAAAGGAAGCTGGCGCTCAAAGATAAGCTCATGAACATCAAGATGGAGAAAGGCGACAGTATCGCCAAATACCTCACGAAGTTCACTCAGTGCAGAGATGAGCTGGGAAGTGTGGGGGTGACTGTCGAAGACGAGGACATGGTCGACCTGGCTCTCCTTGGTCTTCCGAAGGCTTGGCACTCATATCAAGATAGTGTCAATGGTCTGGAGAAGCTGCCGGGATGGGAGCGCCTTTGGGCGGATCTCATGCAGGAGGAGATAAGGAGGACTACTCGAGATGGATCTTCATCAAAGGGAGCCGATGAAGAAAACTGCGCTTTGGTTGCCAAAGCAAAGAAGGGGAAGGGTAAGAAAACCTCTCATTCTGGTGCAAAGGGCAAGAAGCAGGATATGGCGAAAGTGAAGTGTTTTCACTGCCATGATCACGGACATTATGCTACCAATTGTCCAAAGAAGAAGGAGAACAAGCAAGCGGGAAGATCTGCAGATGGAGAAGCTTTGGCTTCACAGTTCGAGCTTGACTTTTCACTGATTGCATGCTTGGTTTCAAGTGTGATGGGATCGGTGTGGTTCTTGGACAGCGGTGCGTCATTTCATATGACGTGAGATCGGGAGTTGTTCTCAGATCTGGAGGACAAGGATTTGGGTATGCACATCGAGATGGGCGATGACGGTAGATACAGTGCGACTGGTATCGGTACCGTATCCTTTCAGAGGGAGTCTGGTAAACCCTTTGTCTTAAAGGATGTCATGCATGTACCTGGATTGAAGAAGAACCTGATTTCAGTAGCGATGTTGGAGGATAAGGGATATGATGTGGTCTTCAGCGAAGGAAAAGCCTTCCTGCGCAGTAAGACTACTGGAGAGACCCGGAAGATAGGGGTTCGGACCAAGAACCTTTATCAGTTGCAGGTAGATGGCTGCGCAGCTATGGCATGCAAGGCGGGAGAAGTGGTGAGCCAGGATGATGAGGGCGAACTGTGGCACAGGAGATTGGGCCACCTTCACCATGGAGCTTTGAAGATCCTGCAGCAGATTTCTACTGGGCTTCCTAAGGGCACTCTTGCGCAGTCAGATCAGTGCAAGGGGTGTACCTTGGGGAAGTATGTGAAAGCCACCTTTCACGAGAAGGATAGTCGCGCCACGACGATCCTAGAGAGAGTTCACACAGACGTGTGTGGTCCTTTCTCAGTTGCTTCGACAGCAAAGCACAAGTATTATGTGATCTTTGTTGATGATTTCTCTCGAAAGTGTTGGATCTTCTTCATGCAGAAGAAGAACGTATGGCATTCGCGGTTCGTGAGTTTAAAGACCGGTCGAGAAGGAGCTCAGGAAGAAGGTGATTGCCGAAGGAGTGATAACTATGAATTCATCTCTGGCCGAATTCAAGGAGTTCTCGCAGCCGCAGAAGGGATTCGAGAGAGCTCATCGCACCCCATAACCCACAAAGCAGTAATCCGGGTGGCCGATAGGAAGAACGTAATGATCATGGGTGTCGCATCGCGATGTTGCATGATCAGGGCCTACCCCTTCACTTGTGGGCTGAGGCATGCAATACAGCAGTGTATGTGCAGAACCGTTGTCCCCACAAGGTTCTTGGCATGAGTACACCAGAGGAGGCTTATTCTGGCAAGAGGCCTGATATTTCCCATTTGCGGATTTTTGGTTCTCCTGTCTACATGCATGTGACGAAGGATGCGAGAAGGAAGCTGGATCCAACTGCCGAGGTTGGAATATTTGTGGGGTACACTGATACACCTCATAACTATCGGGTGTATGTGCCAGACAGTCGCAAGACTGTTGTGCGACGGGATATAAAATTTCAGGAGGAGAAAGCCATGCAGTGTTCGCTTGAGAGGGAGCTACACTTGCATGCAGATGAGGAGCCGTTAGTTCCTAAGGAGGAGCTTCCGGATGTGGATCAGCCACAAGAGGAGGTTCAGGAGGTGGAAGAAACCACCCAGGCAGCGCCAACCATCAGAGGGCGCATGCGCACTACAGAAGCTGAGCGACTGGCTCGGGATGCACAGAAGGTTGTAGGACCACCTACAGCACAGCGCAGACAGAGACAGTCACCGGATCGGTACACTGGATACATGGCTCTTGTGAGTCAATGTGTTGTGACTGAGCCATCCTCTTTTGAGGAAGCTGTGGAGGAACCCGCATGGGTTGATGCCATGATCGAAGAATATGATTCGATCATCAGGAACAGTGCATGGGAGATTGTCCCAAGACCGGTTGGGAAATCAGTTGTAGGTTCGCGACGGATCTACAAGGTGAAGCAGGCGGCTGACGGGAGTGTGGAGAAGTACAAGGCGAGATTTGTCGCCCGTGGCTTCTCACAGATCGAGGGGATTGACTATGAGGAGACTTTTGCACCTATCGCAAGGTACTCTTCCATACGGACGATCCTTGCTCTCTCAGCGCAGATGGGGTGGCACATTCATCAGATGGATGTGAAGACTGCGTTCCTCAATGGAGTTATTGAGGAAGAGGTGTACATAGAGCAGCCTGAAGGTTTTGAGATCTTCAGCAATGAGTCGCATGTGTGCCGACTCAAGAGAGCACTGTACGGGCTGAAGCAAGCACCTCGTGCTTGGTACACTCGGATAGACAGCTACTTCACCCGGCTTGGATTCTCCAAGAGTGAGGCGGATCCAAACCTGTACCAGATTGTGGTGGAGGGGAAGCTGTTGATCATCGTACTGTATGTAGATGATCTGATTTTGACTGGCGACGAGCAGTTGATACTTTCATGCAAGGAGGATCTTGCACGAGAGTTTGAGATGAAGGACCTTGGCATCCTTCATTATTTCCTGGGATTGGAGATTTGGCAGCGCAGCGGAGGACTGTTTGTTTCTCAGGGCAAGTATGCCCGGGAGATTCTGGAGAGGTTCAACATGCAAGGCTGCAAGCCTGTTGACACTCCTCTTCCTGGTGGTTGGAGGAAGGAGGATGTTACTTCAACGGAGGTAGTGGATGCCACTGTCTATCGACAGTTGGTGGGGTCGCTTATGTATCTGGTCAATACACGACCCGATATATGCTATGCAGTTAACCAGCTTTCGCAAGCTATGGTTAGGCCTACCAAGCTCTTTTGGAAGGCGGGCAAGCATGTATTGCGCTATATCAGAGGCACATCGGGATATGGTCTATGGTACAGACAGGAGGATGGAGTGAAGCTTTCTGGTTTCACTGATGCAGATTGGGCAGGGAGCCCAACAGACCGGAAGAGCACTTCTGGAGGAGTTTTCAGCATTGGGTCAACAGCAGTTTCCTGGTACAGCAGGAAGCAGAGATCCGTGGCACTCAGTTCAGCAGAGGCCGAGTACATGGCAGCAAGTTTGGCTGCATGCGAGGCTATTTGGATGAGGAAGATCTCGCATGTTTGTTCAGGTTGCATTTGGAGCCTACAGTGATCTACTGTGATAACCAGAGATGCATCAAGCTCTCGGCTAATCCAGTATTTCATGATAGGTCCAAACATATCGACATCAGGTACCATCACATTAGAGATTGTGTTCAGCGGAGGATCATGATGCTTTACATGTTCCCCTACCTGAGGATCGGGGATGCCGACATCCCGCACTTTAAGCAGCCACCAGAGCAAGTTCCGAATTCCACATAGGCGTGATGTGGGTTGTAGATAATCCATATCTTGTCAAGAGGGAGTGTTGAAAATGCAGCAAGATGATGGAGCTTAGTGAAATGAAGTCGCCTTCACTAAGTGGGCCCGCAGGCAAATTCTGGCGCAAAATCTATTTTTAGACTATGTCTGTTTTTAGACATATGGAGCATGGTTCGGGGATTCCAGTTTGAGATTCTTGGAGCATTGGTCATGTTGGTAAAAATAGATGAGACTCTATTTTTTAGGTCAAAGAGGTCGAAGTCTATTTTTAGACTGCCTCTCCTTAAAAATAGGGAAGTCAAATATTATTTACCCTTAATAATATTTGGACTCTAAACAGCAGTTTACTCTCTTGGAGCACTTCAGTTCGAGCCTTGGAAGTGGCTCATGCATCTGACAGAGGAATTATGCTATTCCCAAGGGTTTTATGGCATCATGCATGGTTGACTTCAGTTAGGACTTCAGTGGCAGAAGTTTGGTGGAGCTAATGAGACAGCTAGTGGAGTTGTGTTCTGTTTATTTTAGTTGAACTAGTTGAGATTAGTTTAACTAGCTAATCAATTAGTTATGAGTGGAGTGAATTAAATATTATTTAATTCATTAATTCGTAACTCATTATTCAACTCAAGAACACATCAGTTCACTACAGTGCATGATCAGTTCAGTGGAGACCAGTGAAAGAGGTAGATGAAAGGGTGGAGTTAGCTATCAGTGGCGACATCAGTTGTGCATGAGATTTGCACCACACTTGAAGGAATTGCCCATGATGATTGTGCTGTCAAGCCAAGGAGATTCGAACCTTGGATCTCTATATAGACAGGCCATGATTGCGCAATAGAGGCAAGGCAATTGGCGGTGAGTTTTGAACCAGTAACCTGTTCAAAACTGAGCTATATTGTGGGTAACTGTATGAGAAAGTACTGAGTACTTGTGAGGAGTATTGTATTGAGTTTGTTACTTGATTTCTCCATTATAATATACACAATAGCTGCGGGGTTTTCAGCTATAAGCTTTCCCCATACATACTGTTAATGTGTATGATGATTTGATGTGTTATCGCTTGATTTTATTTCCGCATGTTTGATGATCTGAGTGGAAGAGATTATGTGTTGCATATAAATTCGAATTGTATGTGATCATGATAGTCTCGGTGGATAATTAATCATTATTCAGAAAATTTCTACAGACACATTAGTCTTTCAAACAACCATAGAAACTCAGAAAAAACCCAAAAATATTTCAGATTGGCTTCATAATAAACATGGTGGTGGAACCATAAAACAATTTTACCTTCACAAAAAGCTAAAATTTTTTCACCTGGAGACTACACTGGCCTCCAGTAGGCTTATTACTTCACTAGTCCTTGTAAAATCTTCTGGGAATGCATTGAGCAATCCCAATCATACTGTTGGTGGACAACAAAATTTAAATCATTCACCTGGCGACTCCATAACTCTCAAAAGACCAAATGAATCCACTGGTAGAAGACTCTGAACTGGTTGAATAAACACAGTGACCTCTTTCCTGATTTACAAACATGATTCCAAGGATACAATGAAGATATGCCCCAATGAGTAGAGATCATATCCCTGGGTTTCCACATAATATGCCCCAGGTGAATTGGGATGACAACCTGCCTGTTTTTCAAGGTGAAAAGTTTGATGACCCTTTATTACATCTCATCAAATTTCATATACATGTATGGAGGTTGAAAGTGGAATGGCATGAAGACTGCTTTATGAAAAATTTTATGTTAACATTAGAAGGAGAAGCAAGGGAATGGTACGAATGGTTAAGGACTGGTAGTTTTTTTTCTCTAAGAGACCTCCACATAGTATTTTATGATCATTACAAGGAAAAATCCCCGTATCTATTATTAGAGGGAAGTTGTTGTAATCAATCTGAGGCCTCATAGAATACCTTGTAGGAATTTATGAAGATTTAGGAAATTGGCAACCTGAGGATCTCGTAGCAACCATTCATGAATTTCATACCCAAGAGAACTATCATAAAAACCTAGATGAATCAATTGAGGAAGAAATAAATCAAGGAATAGAAGAAATTCCTCAAGATATTCCTGTAATCATGAACAATGATTCATCATCCCTTATAGTTGAGGCTCAAGAAGACATCCAGCCTCAAAATCAGTCTTCACAAGAGACAGAGAACTGCTGTACTTCTGTTCGAAGGAACATATAAACATCTTCCCCTTTGACAGAAAAAGAGATAGATCAGATTATTAATAAATAGCCAGTCTCTAAAACTTTTTGCAAAACAAATACTCTTGCCCATTCACATAGAGAACTTTGTTGTACATATTTAGAAAGTTCTTTTGTAGATCAGAATAAAGAAGGACCTACTGATAACCTAGTGTGTTTGATTGGTAGTATTACTTATATTTATGATTTTCCTAACTTTGATCTATCTAGTGATGATGCTCCCCAAACAGAAGTTAATCTTGAAGGACCATCATTAGCAATTTTATGGGACGAATATCAGTTCCGTCAAAGAAGTGATGAGCCAATGCAGACTATTTATGATACCGTTGAAGAAAGTTATGAAAGCTTGGAAGTAAGTAAAGATTCATTGGATCTTGGCTCTACTTCATCTCGGACCATTAGTAATAGTTTCCATGTGATTAGGAATCAGCAGCCTTTCAGCTCAAAGGTTGAGAAGGAAAGCAATAAGGAAATTTTTGAGCAGGTTGAAACCAAGGAGCCTTCTCTTGAAAAAGAGGAAGAAATTGGACATACCCTTGCTCAAGAATATAATAACCTCTTCATAGAGTTCAACCCACTAAATCAGAATATCTCGGGCCTTCAAGAGGACAACACTGCCAAATATGATGAGTCCTCCAGTTCAGATAATAATGAAGATGAGGAAGTTTTTCTTTCTCAATAGAATATTTGTCTTGATCTAGTGGAGAAAAAAGAGATAATCTTGGTTGAAACACATCTTCCAGATACTCCTAACCAGGCATTATTTCAAGATCCCTATGTATATTTCCTGAAGACATCTGAGGAAGGGATAAAGGTTGCAAACAACAGTATATCACCAAGTACAAAAAATTTTTTTAGAACTGTTGCTGAGAAACAAAGCAAGTGGGAATGCCCCTATCTATCCTACATGCTCAAAGAGATGAGCAAAGACCAGTCATGGAACCATCTGATTGACTGGATGTATTGGAAAAGAGAGTTTGTAAGTTAAAAATGTAAATATTCCAAGTTAGAGTAGGTTATATAGGAATGTCAATAAAGCTCAGCTTTGAGCATTTAGTTAGTTGTTGATTTCTGCTTTCAAAGTTATAAAAATAAAAAATACAAAAAACAATAGAAAAGAAAAGAGGGCAGATTTTAAAACAAGAAAGTTACAACCCCATACCAAAAAAGAGAGATAAAGTCTGAAAGTGTGCAAGCTCGAATGCCAGTCCTAAAAAACACACTTCTAGTTAGTCATACAGCCTAATCATGACTAATTAGTTTTCAATTTACTGCTGATAGGTTAGTGAATCAGATTTTCCAAACAGCTCAATCTTGGCTTATCAGTAAGGTAGATTAGGATAGAAGAAAGAAGGTTCAACCAAGTTCAAATCTTGAACCTATGAGATTGATGAAGAACTAGTTCTAAAAAGCTCAAAATTTGAACCATAAAAGAAAGAGGAAACATCTCAAAAAATACCAAAATCAGAGCTGAAGAAATAATGAAGGATGTTTTAGTTTTCAGATCTTAAGCCTTCACAATTTTGTTTTACTTTTCTGCAAATAAAAAATCTATGTGCAACTTGTTTTTATGCCATAGATCTGCAGGAAGTCAAATTTCTTAATCCTGGCTTGGCTACTTTTAAATTTTCTGTTTTAGAATTTAGAGAATAAAGGTCTGTCAGACAGTCTAACCCTAACAGATACTAGTTAGGTAGAGAAATTTATGAACTCAACTGTTTAAAATGAGTTCATGGAGAAATAAGAGTAGAAATAGATTAGTTTCCTGTTTTCAAAAGAATAAAATGTTGATGAAGAGAGTTTTCTAATCCAAATGCACTCTAAAAGAAGAAAAAATGTTAGGATCATTAGGAATGGGTAGGTAGAGATGTTGTTTTGATAGAATTCCATTGTTTTAAATTGTTGCAAAGATTGTCAGATCAAAAGAAGACCAGCAAAAGAAAAGAAAGTTGCAACCCAATGGATAAGGCACTGGTTTACTGAAAAGCCAGAGATCAATAGCTGAGGTTCTGGACACCTAAAGGACCAGCTGTCCTCTCGAAGTGGAGCCATTATTAGCCACCTATAAAAAATTTTCATATCAAATGGTGGCTAAATATTTTTTAGCCTTCAAGAAACAATTCATGTCCAAATTGTGAGTTCTTGAAGTCTTATGATGATCTTTACCCTTTGAGTTAATCTTCACTACTGTTTCACTATTAATCCTAAAGTACCTGATGATTCACCAAGAAAAAACTGCTTAAGAGGCTCTATTCTTCATTCATTCACTTCACCATTTTACTCTTATGAGCAATCCCATTTTCACCCTTATTCCCTTCATAAAATTCTTCCAAAAAACTTCATTTTGGCTTCCAAACCATCAAAACCCTCCTTTAAACCTTATATTTCCTTTTTATTTGGTTTAAAAATACCTCCTTTTACCTATCAGAATCCCCATTTAAACTTGAAAACCCTGTTTTTGACCTTAAAAATAGTCTTTTTACATTATAGGTTATTTAGCCCCTGAGGGCTTATGTCCGTTGGCCCTCCATTCCATGCGTCCTTGACTCCGCATTCGGGTGCTAAAGGGTTTAAAGACCTTTTTCGAACCCCTTTCCCCTTCATTTTTTCGTTTCCTGACAAATATAGTTTCAAAAAAAATCATGACCATCGATCTACAAAGATCAAAGGCCATCGGGCCCCATCCTTCCGCTCGTTCCCTTTCCCTTCATTTCTTCCCTTTCGAACATATCCGCTTCTTCTCTTAATCGTAACCATCCATCAAAGAAATCTGACGATCGGGACTTAACCCGATAAACCAAACACCCATCCACTACATGACAAAACAAATGTTGGTCCCACCATACATCCTCTGCACATCTTTTGGACCGGTTGCGTGATATTCGCACCGTCTGATCTCTCACCAATCATCCAATGGACCAGAATCCATATCGCATAATTTTTGGCCCCTTTTCATGTGCGCTACTTCTGCGTGATAAAAGTGGTTTTAGAAATCCACGTGTCGAACGCTAACATGTATCACGTTCCAAAAGCTAATACCGCTTATCCCCCCAAATGCTAGGTGAAAACCGCTGCTGGTTTTACCAAAACCACCTTTCTTCATATTCGCGCCATAATTCAAATGTGAGCCTGGTTAGCTGTTCTACCCGGTTTTACGTCCTCCGCCGCTGCATTTCCCCATCTGCAAGCATTCCTACTGCCTCCATTAAACCTTTGTAACGTAGTTATACCATTCCTGCAGGGTTTATTAATGAGTTTTTTTATGTTTTGCAGGGTTCTAATGGTGGTTAATCTTTGTATTTCCATAGTCATAGACAGGTGACTGATAAGGTTCAGAGTGATGATTCTGACCTTAAATCAATGAATAAAAGGAGCCAGCGGGTTGTGAATTCATGTTTTATCAGGGAGATCACAACCTTTGATCTCGATGAAACCTGCCAATAGCAGAAAGTCACTTGTATAAACAAAGAACAACAATGTGTATCAGTATTGAAGACCCGAAGATGAAGATCCAGGCTTAATCAAGCCTAAACACAACTCAAAAGCAAATTAAAAGTGTTTTAAGATAAAATAGAAAGAATTATTAGTCAAAAAGGCATCCACTGCCACATCAAAGGGGCCAATTGAATCCCCAGCTACCATATTGCCACCTGCAGCCTTTTTCTGCCTCAAAGTAATACCCAGATCAAATCTCAGTCTGAAGCATTAAGACCAAAGGCAGTTGAACAGTTATTACAAGAAAAACAAATATCTTGACTGTCAGCAGAAGTTATTGTAAAGATAAGAAAGTGCCTTAAAGTCAATCTTTTTACCCACTAAGCCAAAAAGAAGAAATAGAATAAATGAAATAGAGTTGTAATTCAATGCTTTCTTGCCTTATGCCTTGCATGGTTTTCAAGGCTAGAAGTTGCATTTAGTATAGAATTAATGATACTCAACCCTAGAACTCTTCCACCTCCTTATTTCTTCTATAAATACTTCTGAAGAAGATGAGAAATTGTTGGTTGGTTGGTCACTAGTTGTAACACTGGAATTCTTTGAAATAATACATAGTCTGCTTGAAGTTGAGGAAGAAATTGAAGTCTTGAAAGCTTTATGATGTTGTGACATGCTTGTTCTTGAGAAGGCTCTATCATTGGATCCCTGAACTTGGCTATTGGTGATGTATTCTGAATTGTCTGCTGTTTTTCCTGTTTTCATTATGTTTCATAAATTCTTACTACAGTAGGATGAAAATTTTAGGCTAAGAAATGACTCCTGGAAGCACCTTAGACCTGTTTATCCTTCACTGTTTCCTGTTTTCTTCTGCTAAGGAATTTTAGAGTCTTTAATCATTCTCTTGAACCCTTATGCTTGTTTATTTCTCAAATAGTTCAAATAGTTGGTTCCAACATGATTTATGGTTTTCCCTGCTTACTTGCTGCCACTTGAAAGCTGTTTTTGAAGTCTCCCTTTGAAGTACCATTGTTTACAGTTAGCCAAGGAGGTATGTTTTGATCATACCCTTTGTCCTTGCTTGAACAATTGTTTTAAAGGTCTTTATAATTGTAAACATGGATGTTTTTAGGTGTTCCCTCTTCTATGACTGCAATTATCGGTGAATATTTTATATTTTCTAATTCCTTTGAAATAAAGTCTTTGAGGAAATAGGGTGTTCCCCGAATCTTCAATTTCATTTTAAAAGTTGTCTTGAAATCATTATTTGCTTAAAGTATGGTTTGTAGAATTTATGGTTAGCCCTGTCTATCAAATACTTCTTTATTGTTCAAATTATGTTTCTAAGTTCCCTTTGTTGAGAATTCAATTTCTCTTTCCAAATCATTAATGTCCATCTCATTCACAAAACTAAAGGATCCCGTGGCCAAGTTTGATTTTCCCTTTGATATCCCATATCCATTGATGAGTTTGTCATAAACCTCTTCTTGACTCCATTTCCCAATGAATTTTACACTTCTTCTTTCTATCTATACTACTTAGACCTTTCATGTTATGTTGTGCCAATTCAACCAACCAAACAAACAAACAAACCAAACAAACACCTGCACTTAATAACTAGTCTAAAATCAATACTTGAAAGAAAACAAGATATACCTTTGCAAACAAATAATTAGAGAGATCCCTCTCTGAGAATAGAAGGACTAGATCCTGGAACTCTAAATATTGGTTCTGGTGTTGCCTTGTCTTTTGGTTTTCCAATCTATCAAAACACAGGACCCCAACACATATGATCAATTATGACCTTTGAATCACCAAACACCCAAAGTTCTTCCACATATAAATGAGTTGCAAACCATAAAAGACCCCATAGTGCGATGATTTCAGCTCTCATGTTAGTACCTCTACCACCATTCCAGAAAATCTTATAATGGCAGTCCGGCGATAGCATTAACCATGCCCTACAACCACAATTTTTTGACTCTGAAGCTCCCTCGAAGAAACTAAAAATATTTTCCACAGGTCTCATCTTTGTAGACCAGTCTCGAGGAGGTTTATCACTGATCTTTAGATTCTCCAATGAGCAGTAAACCCGAGAGAAAATATTCCATGGTGTACACTCTTTGTCATAAAAAAATTTCATGTTCCTTGCTCTCCAAATGTACCAGTGCACTAGAATTGGGATCGCTCTCAACTTTCTCCCTTTTCCATGCCACCAGCCGAAACAATCTGCTGTAGATACAAAAATCAGAATAGGTAATTTCAGGTGGGAGCACAACGAGCAGTATACTTCCTGCACAAAAGGACAAACATAAAACAAATGAATATTATTCTCTTCCTGTAGATAGCACAACAGACATCTCCTCGGTCCCTGCCACCCTCTCTTCTACAGGTTATCCCACGTCAGATTCCTATTTTTCCAGACCAACCACGCCAATATGATCATTTTAGCTTGTACCTGTACCTTCAAAATTTGCTTAAACCAGGAATTTGGCTCCCTTCCCAGTCTTTTCTCTGTCAATACCTGATATACCATTTTCGACGATATCTTCTGATCCGGCGTGGTTCCCTCCCAAGTGACTTTATCCCCTGCCGCCTCCCTTCTCAACCCAATATGCTTAAGGGATAAGATTTGATTCTCCCACTCTTCCTTATATGTCTCTGCAATCCCCATCTCCCTATAAATTTTCTAGATTGGGGTCCCATTCTCCCACTCCTTAATCACCTAGCCCATGAAAAAGAAGCCCTTTTGGTTAATTTGTTTCATAATATCAGTGTTTAAATTATGCGACTGGGCCACTCCATATAATTTTCTGCCACCAACCAAAATATATTTGTTGTTTTAAATACTGAATAAACAGAGTATGCATAAGTGTTGGATACAGTACTGTGTGTATGGGAAATAACTATAGATATGCATGTTTCTTTGTAAATGATGCTTTAACATCGTGGGAAAATTGAGAATTGTTACAAGCACAGAGGGGTTCTAAGAAGTTGGAAACCATAGATTTAGGAGAATTGGGCTAGACTTTAAGTAGTGCAATATTGTTATAGTTAAGAGAAAAAACAAGTAGTGCAATAGTGTAGCTCTCATGTAGGAAACACCGACCTAGGTTGGAGGGTTAGTTCCTCACCCCAGTCATTTCTGGTAGCCCCAAAATAGTCTCTCCCCTGTGATATGGTTGCATGATGGTCACTGTGAAAAATGACAAACATTGTGACGAATTAATATAAGTAATGACTATGATGAACTAATATAAGTAATACTGATGCAATTTGTAACCGAGAAAATACTTGAGTGTGAGTGCTGGAAAAATTAAATTTCACAACAAGAATTAACTCCTACGGCTGAGACTGGGAGTGTTTCTCCTTTTTCCTTATTAATAAGCTAAGAGGTGAAAAATTCCCTAATGTGTTCATGTCAGTACGGGGCAAATAAAGTCACGAGTTTCTACTTTAGGTTAGTTCCCGGCTAGGGCCTGAGTAGTTAGTCAACATGGAGAAGTCCTAAACGGTCTATTAATTAAACTGATAGAAGCAAACTGACCTAATGAATAGAGAAAATAAAACTAGAACCATATATTTGTTGAAATTTTTTGAATACAACAAATAGAGGAAAGGTGTTTCCCCACAACACAGAGATTGCAAATAATGCGGAAAATTAAATAGTCATACACACACAGCGTAATTCACAGGAGAGGAACAAAATTCATTTTTCAATTCAACTCTCTTGAAAATAAATGAAGTTACATTAGTTATAAAAGAATGGTTGAAGCCTGTAAAACCTAATTCTAATCAATGTGATTCATTGCTGAACAGACGTTCAACAACTTCTCGTCCTTGGGCTATCAAAAGATCCATACCTTCATTAAATCAGCACACAAGCCGTATTTCTACTTATACAATAAAACACACAAAAAATGTGTTTAAAACATAAAAGGGCAAATCTCAAATAATATCGGTTCTGAGTCCTCATCGCATTCGGTGCCTTATTGCAATTCGCAGATCGGAAAAATTAACTCTTAACTAGTGCGAACATGGGTAAACTTAAATCCTTGCAGGGGCGATGTGTGATGGCATGATCCCGTTGCAAATCAAATATCATACACTGCGGCTGTTAAAGGGAAAACATAAAGGTTGTGAAACGTCAAATAACTTAACTTGCAGATGGTGGAAGGTAAGTGGTAGACATTGTGAAGTGCACTCTGTGGTGCAGCTTAAATGTTGGTAAGTGCGGTAAAGGAAATATGAAGGAATAAGGTGCAAAAAAGGTTTTGGCTCATGTGGTAAGGTTAAAGTAGGTCCCACTAGATATTGCATCGGTGGTAGAATAACATATGGTGAATGGCTTAAAGTTAAAACAAAAAGCTTGCGACTGCATGCTACGTTCAAAAGTAAATCAAATGCAGTAGGTAAGGAAATAAACGCAAAGAATGGCTCAGGTACTCTGTTTGTTGTGGTTGCGTGAAAACGCCTTCAGGCTCTTGGATCCTTGCTTCTCATTATCTGCACAAAATTGATGAAATTGTGGGTTGCTGCCCCTTCTCATTCATGGCGGTGGTTGAGAGTATAATTCCAACACTTCCCCTTAATCACAACTGTTGCCATCAGTGATTCCCAGACATTGTTTGAGGTAAAAAAAACTCTTCTTTCCCAATGGCTTTGTGAGGATATCAGCAAATTGTTCCTCTGTCCTGCAATGCTACAAAACAATCTCACCATTGTTAACCAATTCTCTTATAAAATGATATTTTGCATCTATGTGATTTGTTCTCTTGTAGAAAACAGAATTGTTTGATAATGCTATTGCTGAGCTATTATCACAATAAATTGTGGTTCCTTTGTCTTGCTCATGACACAAATCTCTCAACATCCTTCTCATCCATACTGCTTGGCATGTTGCTGCTGTTGCTGCCACATATTTTGCTTCTGCTATTGAGAATGAAACTATTGGTTGCTTCTTGGAAGCCCATGAAATGGCTCTCAGTCCCAAATGAAACACATACCCAGATGTGATCTTTCTATCATCTACACTTCCAGCCCAATCACTATTAGTGTAACCAATCAACTTAAAATTATCAGTTGAGGAGTATAGAACACCATACTCCTTTGTTCCATTCACATACCTTAAAATTCTCTTGGCTGCTTGCCAATGTGTCTCCTTTGGTGTCTCCATGAATTTGGAAATTAAACTTACAGCATATATAATATCAGGCCTAGTTGTAGTCAAATACATTAGACTACCAACTATGCTCTTATACAATGTCGGATCGACATTTTTACTGCAAGATTCTTTGCTTAATTTCAACACCATAACATTTGGAGTTACTGCTGCTTTGCTGTGCTGCATGTTAAATCTCTTTAAAACTTCTGCAACATATTTTTCTTGGGAAATGAAAATTCCTGTTTCATTTTTCCTTACTTCTATGCCCAAGAAGTATCTCAATAAGCCTAAGTCAATCATTTCAAGTTCACTCTTCATGACTGCTTTAAAATCAACAATGAGAGAAACTTCATTACCTGTGAAAATTAAATCATCTACATATAAAAAAACAAAATGTATCTTACCGTCATTTTCTTTAATGTACAGTGCGGGTTTACCATCACATTTTTTGAACCCATTATCCATTAGGTAAGCATCAATCCTACTGTACCATGCTCTTGGTGCTTGCTTCAGCCCATAAAGAGCTTTCTTCAACTTGCACACTTTGTGCTCTTATCCTTCAATCTCATAGCCTGGAGGTTGTTCAACATATACCTCCTCTTTCAACACTTCATTCAGAAATGCTGATTTCACATCTATTTGGTATACTTTCCACTTCTATTGTGCTACAATGAACAACATTGTCCGCACTATTTCCATCCTTGCAACTGGTGCAAAGGTTTCTTCATAATCTCTTCCTTGTTGATTCTTGTAGCCTTTGACAACAAGTCTTGCTTTATGTATTTCTATCTTGCCTTCAACATAGCTCTTGGTATTATAGACCCATTTTACTCCAATGAATTCTTTACCTTGTGGGAGGTCCACTAACTTCCATGTGTCATTCTTTTCTATTGCACCAATCTCTTCATTCATTTCTTCAATCCATTTTTCTTCTTTTACAACATGTTCAAAATGGATTGGGTCATCAACATAACAAAAAAAATTAAATAAAGCATTTAGACAATTATTATTATCAGCTTCTTACTCATAAATTTCACTCTAATTTCTGAATCTTGGTCTTCTTGGTGTGCTTGGAGTTCCACTAGAACTTGAGGGAGTTGCTGATCCCTGTGGTGTGCTTGGAGAAGCACTTCCTTGATTTCTCAAGGATGTTCTATTGTTTTCTTGTGGTGTGATCTGTTGTGCTTGTGTAGGTGGAGGAGGAGCCATCGTGGAGGAATTATTTTCTGTAATCAATTCCTCTTTCTCTTCGTGAGACATACATGTCTTCACATTCACCGTCTTCTCTAAACTTCCATCCCAAGCTTCGTCTTCAATGAACTGCACATCATTGTTGCTTATTACCTTCTTGGTTGATGGATTATAGAGTTTGTAGGCCTTGGATTCATCATTGTATCCAACAAACATACACTTCTATCTCTTGCTGTCCAACTTCTTTCTTAATTGATCCGAGACATGTGCATATGCCACACCTCCAAATACTCTCATGTGAGTGACAAACTACTTTGTTCCACTCCATGCTTCTTCCAGAACTCTGTTCATAATAGCTTTGGTTGGACATCTATTCAAAATATACGTTACACAATTGGCAGCTTCAGCCGAATACTCATTTGGCAAGTATTTTTCCTTCAACATACTTCTAACCATGTCCATGATGGTCTTATTCTTCCTTTCTGCAACACTGTTTTTTTGTGGAGTATATATTGTGGTAAAATTCTTGTGTATGCCATTCCCCCTACAAAAACGTAGGAAGTCTTTGGAGATATACTCTCCTCCTCTGTCAGTTCTTAGCACTTTTATGTAGTGCCCACTTTGTTTCTCAACAAGAGCTTTGAAGTGGTAAAACTGTTCAAACACTTCACTCTTCTATTTCAAGAAATACACCCATGTATTTCTGGTGTAATCATCTATGAATGTCAAAACATAATGGTTGCTAGCTAATGATGGCGTTTGCATTGGTCCACACAAATCTGAGTGTACAATCTCTAAGGGTGCCTTTGCCCTTATACTCTTCCCTGCTGGGAATACTTCTCTGTGTTGTTTGCCAAAGATGCATCCTTCACATAGGTTGTCTAGTTTCTCAATGATTGGTAATCCTTTTACCATCCCTTTTCTATGCAATAGGTTCAAACCTCCAAAATTTAGATGTCCAATGTTGGAAATACTGAGAGGTGGGGGGGGGGGGGGTGAATCAGTATTCCTTTCAATTAGAGCATTAGTTAATCTTAAATTATTATCAGTGTTTGTACAATGATAGCAGTAAACAAGAGGAACACAAATGTACATATTTTTTAAGGTGGAAACCCACTCCGGGACAAAAACCACCTAATGCTTTTCTAATAATTCTTTAATATTCAACTCCAATTGAAAATAAAGCTCCAACTTCCTAGAATCTAGAAAAGCATTCTTCTCCAGCTCCCACCGGATGGACGCTCCAATGCCCGAGATTCTTCAGTAGTCAACTGAATGGATGCCCCAACACCCAATGAGCTACAACTCACCCTAGCACCACCCTACCACCCTATAGAAGAATAAAAGAAGAATGGACTCCCGTACCAGGGAAAATGGTCCACTTTACAATGATATAGAATAATGTAGAAGAAGAATATATACTAGACCATAACCCCAACTTTGATACAACCACCTAATGATGATCCTAGACCTCCCAACACTGCCTCTTCAACCCTTGGTAGATAGACACTAGTACAATTTGTACAATAATGTATTTACAATGACTAAGTACAATGATACCTTTACAATGATTGTATGCAGTGCTGCCCACTTGAAGAATTCATATGATGAAATTATTGCTGTTGTTATGCACCTTGGTTGCTTCTCTTGTCATGCTACCATCTGCTGCACCTTTCTTTGCTTTTCTACCGTAGAAAGTCTGGTCCTTTGCAACCCTTGACAACACAAGATCTAGCTTTTTCTTGCCTTCTAGGAGCTCGATATTGAATCTGGTGTATCTCTGTTATTTTA
>JAXQQM020066880.1:0-65000 GCA_034641835.2 Pinus albicaulis
TTTCTTCAAACTTCCATTTCATTTTTTGTTGCTCTTTGCGAGAGTGAAATTTGTTGCACTTGCTCTTGTAATTTTGATAGATCATGTTGCAATTCTTCATCTTCATGAGTCATAGTAGAGCCTTCTGAAGGCTTAATGGGTGTTGAATTTTTTTTAGGGGCCATTTTAGAATCCAATATTGATATCTATTCTACAAGATGCCCTTGGAATCAATTCAACTTGATTCTTCAAACAAGACTTATGCAATTCGGAAAAAAAATACACACCTTTTACTAGCTTTTAGGAGATCGATATTGAAATTGAATTATCTCTGTAATTGAAAATCTTCGATATCTGAAATTCATCCCTGTAGTAGCCCTCTGAAGCTTCTTTCAAATGCCACAGGTCTGACCTAATTTTGATTCTCCAAGACAAAGTTGTGTCCAATCTCCCACAATGACCTAATTCTGGACTGGTTCAGTAGAGCGAACTTGTACGACTTGCCACGTGTCACTGTTTTTTCCTTTGTCTCTCAAAATTCCTGAAAGCTGGGATGAAAACCATGTTTTGTGTACTTGCAACCAATTTTTACGGCACTCCAATCCGATGCCCAAAGAGAGAGTTATTGAAATTTTCCCACGATCACCTCTTTGAGAAGAAATTCAGGAGCCTGAAAAAGCACTACCTTCCACAGATCATATCTCCAAAAATATTGTGAACCAAGCTCTGAAAGTTTTTGACAAATTTCTTCAGGATTTCAGCTTCGCACCATATGAATTTAATATTCTGAACCTTCGTAGAAAAAAAATTATAGCGCAAATGCCACGATGACCTGTTTAGGAGCCTGAAAAAATACCTGACTTCCACAGATGATATCTCCGAAATTATTGCGAACCAAACTCTAAAATTTTTACACAGGCTTCCTCAAGATTTTTTCTTCGCACCCTAAAAATTTCAGCTTCTGAAACTTCGTAGAAAAAAAGTTATAGCGAAAATTCCACGATGACCTGTTTGGAGCAGCGAAACCCTAGAATCCAAAGCTCCGATACCAAATGTTGTGTAACCAGCTCCAAAAATAGAAGAAAAGAGATATCAACGCCTTAGAAATGAGCCACTTCGAGGGGGCAACCTCCAATACATTACATAAATGAACAATTCTTGGATGATACAATTTACAAAACCTCCTTTTCTATATATAGGAGTCCATGGGGCCATAATGTAATCCTAGTGGGCCACAATGTAATCCTAGCCGACCTAACAATAATAATTTAAGGGCACAATAATAACAAAATGGGGGTTACAAGGGTACAATAATAACAATAAGGGGTTTAAACTAACAATAATAAGGGGCTATACTAATGATATAGGGACCTAACACGTTACGGACAGGGAAATCGATTTAGCATATGGTTTGAAAGATAGAAAGGTAAGAAATTAATTCACCTATTTTATTCATTACTTATTTTATACTATATTTATAATGTGACAAGAAGTTTTATTTTTCATATAATTTTCATGATGTGCAAATTATATGATTAATTATTAATTGAGAATGCATCTTTTTCATGTTTGGCATATTGCAGTTGAAACACCACAAGGCTATGTGGTGCAATGGTCGTAAATTTTGCGTTAAACAATTGGATGATAACAGTAAAACTTATGATAGTGGGATAACTGTAGTATTCCAGGTCACTAATGTTTCCTCTAGGAGTGACAGACATCCTCGAGAATCTGAAAATAGATATTATGGGTTTTTAGATGATATAGTTGAGTGTGAATTTAATTCCTTCAAAATAGTTTTGTTCGACGTCAAATGGTATAGGCTACGAATGAATTTATGTGATGATGATAGAACAATTATTCAACATGAAAATGGATTTCCAATGGTTAAAACATCGCAGTTTGAAAAAGGAAAATATCGCTATGTTTTTCCAAGCCAATGCGAACAAGTCTTTTACTCAAAGGTTCCAGGTGAGAACGAATGGTAATTTGCTATTAGATATGATCCAAGAGGAAGGCTAGTAGAGTATACTATAGAGGAATAAGATGATATTGATCAAGAATAAGATGATGCAGTGGAAGATGAGAAGGAAGATGCATTGACAGACGAAGAAGATATATTAGAAGATGAACCAGGCAATTATATGATTAATTATTAATTGAGAATGAATCTTTTTCATGTTTGGCATATTGCAGTTGAAACACCACAAGGCTATGTGGTGCAATGATCGTAAATTTCACGTTAAACAGTTGGATGATAACAGGAAAATTTTGATAGTGGGATAGCTGCAGTATTCCAGGTCACTAATGTTTCCTCCAGGAGTGACATACATCCTCGAGAATCTGAAAATAGATATTATGGGTTTTTAGATGATATAGTTGAGTGTGACTTTAATTCCTTCAAAATAGTTTTTTTCGGCGTCAAATGGTATAGGCTAAAAATGAATGTATGTGATGATGATAGAACACTTATTCAACATGAAAATGGATTTCCAATGGTTAAAACATTGCAGTTTGAAGCAGGAAAAGATCGCTATGTTTTTCCAAGCCAATGCGAACAAGTCTTTTACTCAGAGGTTCCAAGTGAGAAAGATTGGTCATTTGCTATTAGGTATGATCCAAGAGGAAATTTGGCAAGTATACTATAAGGAATAAGATGACATTGATCAGAATAAGATGATGGTGGAAGATGAGAGGATAGAGGAAATTGTTAATGAAATGAAGAAGATATCTTAGAAGATGAACCAGGCATAGGAGATGAGGCAACAATTATTGATGATGATGAGATGTAATAAAAATGAAATAATTGATGACAGTGATAGCCTGGTGATATTTCTTCTTGTTCCGAATCGAGATGATGAGTATTAAATTCAGTTGGATGAAGATCAAGAAGATACAGAAGAAGAATATTGATACAGATGTTATGTTCGAGTATGAGCTGGTATGTTATAACTTTATATTTTAATATGTAGGAATTATTGTCTTTAAATAATATACTAATTATGTGGATTTGTTGCATTTTGTTTATTATTTCAAACCAATAAATAATGGCCTTACTATTGTACAAGCTAAACTAAAATTATATGCCATTTTTAAATCAAACCTAAGTTGGCATTTCAAAGGTTTTAATACCTATTTATATGGTGGAGAATTACCGCCATAAACTATGGTTTTAATAGGAATTTAAAAAAAATTACAAAGGTTTCATATTAATCATGGCGAGCCTTTCAAAATTTTACATTAATCACTATAGCTACCTTGCATGTAATCAGTACTACAACTCCCTGCCTTTTCTAATCGACTCAAACCCTAATAGATATACGCCTTTGTAGATTAGTACTACAGCTCCTTGCCTTTTCTAATTGACTCAAACCCTACTAGATATACGCCTCCTACTACAAAGAACTTCCTGTCGCGCAAGAAACTCTAGAAAGCAGGCCCTTGCTGCAAAGAACTGCCCGTCGAGCAAGAAAATACAGAAAGCAACCCCTTGCTGCAAAGAACCGCCCGTCGCAGAAGAAACTCCAGAAATTAGGCCCTTCCTCCATCAACAGGAAAAATGGTATGGAAAAATAGAATTTTGCTAGATTTTGGAAAGTAATTTTACCATTTAGAATGCCCAGGATTTAAAACAGAGCAATAAATTGGGTTGCTCCTTTTTCTTGAATAGGGCATGCCTGTAGATTTCTTTTTGTTTTTAATAAAATTCAATGTAAGACATAACAAATTCCCCAAACCTCAGTCTCCAGCATGCTTTCCATAAAATTTGGAAGTTGTTTTCCATCATCACAATTTGGTCTTTACAAGAAGAAAAATTGATCACCATTTCCTACCATTTTCCTTTAAACAATATTAAGCACATGCAGTCATCATCCAACTTTGATAGATCCATTTGACTCTGATAATACATCACAGCTCACACGAATTGCATATTTATTTTCAACCAGAGGACAATCAATAAACTCACCCCCATAGCTTTCCAGGGCTATCATGCACAATTGACTCAATCCCATATTTAGCATAGTTGTAAAAGATGAGGGAATAGTTTCCCTGTACCATGGAAAATTAACATCCCAGAGGCCTGATGTTCCTGCAGCCAGTACTTCATAAATTGTGTTTTTCTCCATGGCCATGTTTTCAGGGCTAGTCTCTTTCTTTGCCTTACCATTGCAGGGAAAAATCTCTGAAAATCTCTGTACTAGTGTAGGGTGAAAATTAAACCCACATATGTTCATATTATAGTCACACATGAACATACTATTGTAATAATCAAGTGCTTGTAATTGGAAAGTATCAAGAAATATAATTTGTGATAATTTATTAGCACAATCACCACCCCAAACATTGGCACAATTTCCACTTGGCATGGATGATACATCTCCCTTGACAGGAGTTATACATTCAGCATAAGGGTCAGATAAGTTAGCCATGTGGATATAATTATAGCTAATGCTAAACCTCAATATCCAACATGATTAAAACTAGGATCAGATCAAAATCTGGCTACAACTATCATTGAATGTAGGCAAGTATTTGAGAGAATTTCTATTTTTATTTTAAGCTCGTGAAGCCATCTTCATTATTTTTAGGCAGCATCCTCTTTCTCATTATATCTTGGGATTTTTGCAAGAGACACCTAGTCACACTGGGGTCAAACCCAGTTCACCTTTTCCTGTTGATTAGCCTCCAATCTGTTCACTTTTACTTGGAGAGATTTAAAATATCTAATAGTATTATTAAGGAAAACAACAACGTCCATATTATATTTCTCAAAATTTGGACCATTCCTTTAATTCTCTCTTTTTTGGATTTCCTAGTAGAAGCAGATTTCCCTGAAAGAGATTTATGTGACTGTCTGCATCTAAGTGCGCTATTCTTTGTACTTCCCTCAGTCAGCATGCTAACAACACTCAATGCATAGATATTCTTGTTGTTGCATTCATTCTCATTGGAATTTTTGCAATTATTGGTTTGGATGTCCACTTCTCGGGTCAAAGTGACCAGAAGGAAGCTATCAAACAAAAAAACTGGATCCTTTTGACAAGAAAATGCTACAAAAAAACCCACAAACAATGACTGTAGCTGTCATCTCGACTCACAAACAGTAGTCAGCCCATTCCTATCCATTTTCTATTGAATCAGCTGATTCAATTACAACCAACGAAGTTAAAATACAATTCTGTAATGCCAAGTTCTAGGATAGTTGGACCCTTTTCTTGAAGCAAGAGTTATTCAAATTAAGAAAAGAGGAGGGTTTCAAGGTTTCAAGAGTTTAGTTCTTGACTCTAGCTGAAAACATGGAATGAAGGGAAACCAACGAGCCTTGTTATATTCGACCTATGGAGGAGAAGCCTTGAACAAGCTAGTCAGGTGATGTAGTGCTTAGCCCCACACACACTATTTTTAGCTTCGATCACCTTTGTATTTTTCCAGAGTATCCTGGGTAGGGCAACCTTGCCACTTTATAACACTTGTATATTTTACAATTTCTTTAATAGCAGTCTCCCAATCATTCACTGCTTTCTTGAATACCACAACTAAGTTGTCCATATCCAAATTGAGGATCAATAACATTTATTCATGGCCATTTACACTCTCACATCTACACGTCCTCCTCCACCTCATTATAGATCATGACATCTATGTTACTAAAAAGTTCGTTGATCGATTGATTTTGTTGTGAAGCAGTCAACACAAATCATTTGATTTAACTCTCTATTTTTCTACAACAACATATTCTAAGAGGCACGGGTTTTCCAAGATCCAAACAACTACATCATTCATCCAAATATAGAGTTAAATACATAGTTTTAATCACCTATAGTCATATAAGGGACTAGTTGTATCTGAAATGAAGCACATGAGAATGATGGTTGATTAATATAGGGTCATATGCAAATTTTTCTTCATATAAGGTCTTGGTTTTTCCTCCTTCCCAATCTGCATGTGTTTTATGTTGTGGCTCTAATGTATCAAAATTTATATAGAGGTTGACATCCACTAGGTGTTCCAAGAGGATTATTTACTACATCAAGCTCAAACCTCTATCTCATTTATTTCTTGAAGCTCAAATGTTGTGTGAACCTTAGGCATCATTGCACACTAAAGAAGCCCCGAGAAAAGGTAATTAATAGATACCAAATAATTATCTCTACATGGAGTTACAACACAGGAGAACAAAAAACATATTAAGATAGGTCTAATGGGACAAACAATAGGTAAGATAGGTCTAAAAAGAAGAGAGGCAGGTCTTAGCGAGAATAATGGAGTTATTAGAACCACCAAAGATTTGATATCATGTCATATAAATGTGTAACTCCAAACTTGGATCATATTCCATTAACATGAATCCATATTTAATATGGTAATATGACTCTTGATTTCATCTTTCAAGAGGTTAATTGACCTTTCATGTTTACCTATCTATTCATATTCCTCCTATTATTTAGAAATGATTAAAATGAAAAAAAAATGAAGAATTATATGTCCAATAGCACTAAACCCAAATTGAACTACGATCTCAGCTTGCCAAAACCCGCTGAAACTTCTTTCACTAAGGTCTATTGTTCTACTTGAATTCACTTTACACGAGTTCACACTTGTTATCTTGTACATGTGTTATGCCTTACATTTTGGTCTTCATCATCCTTGTCTCTCATTTTGTCTCTGACAACAAGTACCTATATGCAATCATGTCACTCCTTGGTCCATCACATTGTTCTACATAAAATGAGCTTGCCCATTCCCATCATGCACTGGTCCAGATAACTTGCCTTGTCAACCCATGTGTTGATTCATTTCACCAACTTAAATTATCAAGATAACATGCATGCTAACTTGTTTTACCCACTTAACTTATCAAGCTAACCCATGTGTCTTCTCAACACACATTGCACCAAACTATGTCATGTCATCTTATGCTATGCTAACTCCTTGGTCACACGCTTACCTCTGACACCATTTACCATCATCATGCCATGTTAAGTCACTATCCAAAAATCCATTTAAACTTTCTTGCACCAAAATTTAGCCTTCCAATCATGCATAACATGCTTGATACATTTTGGTGTGAATCCCCTTGGCACTTTTGCATGCCCAAGGAAATCTAGCCCACCAACTATATATCCAACGCACCTCTGGTTCATGCATAACACATTGCATTCATGCAAATAGCTGCTTCGTGAAATTTTGCAAGAGAAGACACATAGACCATGACCTTCAAGGTCTGACACATCCTATTGAGATGAAAAAAATGGAAAGTCTACCCATGACATGGTCAACATGTCAAATTTGAAAAGGATTTTGTCAAAATGTTTGTGTTGTGAAAATGGAGAGTATATTTTATGAATTTCAAAGTTTCAATTAATTTAAATTGGTTGGATGTGATAGGCTAGAATCACTACAAGGAAAAGAACCTCTAGCGGACCTTTTTGAGGAACCCCTTATAAAAATACCCCATACATTTGTTTCTAGTTTAGGTTACTAGAGGAGGTTGGCAGGTGGATGGTTTTGCGGATAACTACACATCTGTGGTTGTAACTTGTGTTCATTTCCATTGTTTGTATGGTACTAATGAAACTAGTATAAATTCTACTTTAGAGGTCAGATCATTGCTATAGCAGAATGTGATTATGTTGTTGCTTTTCTAGTGTTTTGTTTCAATTTTTTTGTGATTTATACACAAAAGACTCAATAATACTGAAATTATGAAACTGATTTGTTCCAATAATTAAATACCTTTTGAGATTTTAAAATTTCACTACAAATAACCCAGTTTAGTCTCATTGTAAACTCGTCTCTTGTTTGGGTGCCTTAATGTGCAATGACATGTTTCCAGGACTGAATTCAATGCAAGGCATATTTGAAACTCTAACTCTGTCTTCCGGTGTCTTATTAGAAATTATTTCAGTTTTCATTTTGTGTTTTCAAGTTAGATATTTTTTTCAAGTTTTTACATTTATAATTTTATTGCAATGTGTCAGACTGATCAGGGCAGTACAGGAACAACCCCGAGACAAGATGATCCCAAAAAGGGGCCAGCGGAAGAACATGTAAAGTTCCAACATTTCTCTATCTTCAGGTATTTTAGCTATTTACATAATTAAAATAATATTAATTTTGTTCAAATATGCAGACACCTGGCCATGGTATGCCTGATGATTCCCTCTATGAGGAATAGCTTTCTTCATCCCTATCTCCATTTCTGTTGCTGCGAAAAAAGGCGCGAAAATAAAGGTCGGAATTTGATACTTTGATAGACGTGCCTTAAACACCTGAAATAGAAAAGAGGATAAAACAACTTATGACCCAGCTAGAAACATATCAGGTAATAATAAAAAATCAAAAGGATATTTTTTTTGTTCTGCATGAGATGAATTGTGATAGTTTGATTTTTAATTTTTACATTGACTAAACTAACAAAAAGTTCTTTTGTATGTAGCGTTATCTAATGCTTGCTGAACCCGGTGTTGGTGGTAGTGGGACACAATGGCAAGAGATTGCCCAACAACCCTCTCGTACACCTTCTACTCCTTTAGGTGCCAGCCAAGAAACACACCCTGCCCAAGTAGACACCCATCCAACCACTGAACGTGTTGGCAGTGATGAGGTTGATATGGCCAACTACATTATTGCGTTTCCTAGAGCTACACGTGTCAGCTCCACGGGGACCATTAATGGCACGTTGTTGGTGAACGATGAAGGTGTCCCTATAAAGCACGTACAACTCCCAGGTAAGTTTTAATATTTTAACTATTTCATGTACTCTATCTAAAACATATTTTATCATGATTTTTATTTTTAAATTAATGATAATATATATTTTTTTTCTGTGTAGGAAACAATGAGTTCTACAGGTTTTTGGAGAGCCATGCATTGGTAATTTTTGGCCCAACCATATGCACAAGGTGGAATTCCTAGAATTCCAACCTGAAAAAAGAACTTCTAGATTATCTAGAAGCCCTTTTTGGGGTCGGCACATTTGACAGAACGGCGGTGGCTCGGGTAGCCGGAAAATATTTGAAATATACTAGGGACACCTATAGGATGCAATTGCAATTTAACCCTAGATATGAGCGTCCTCTCACAGTTCCAGAGAGTGAGTGGAGAGCACTCATCCATGACGGAAAAGAGAAAAGGGCAAAGAAAGAAGGAAAAATGCCAAGTGGACCCGCAAGGTAAATTACAACTTTAATTCAATAGCTTTAATTTTCTCTATGTCTAAAATAAAAGTGTGCTACGTCATATTTGACTTCAATATTTTGATGATAGGTTGTCTGACACCTCGAAGGCAACCAAAGCTAGGATTGAAAAAAGGGCCATCACAAGCTAGGCCAGGGTGGCTACTTGAAATTAGCTGCAAGAATTGTAAGTAGCTAAACATCTTATAATTAATTGTATCACCTTCCAACGTTTTTGTAATCCTATCAAATAACATTAAAAATACACAATCATATGTAATGTAGGGTGATGACTTCGGAACAGAAACTACAGAGGAAGATAAAAATATCGCTTTCCATTTCGGCTATCAAGCCATAGTTGAACGTCATAGAAGCTTGGGGTAGGTCCCAAGATCCAGAATGCCTGATAAGGTAAAACGTTAACCTTTCAATCTCTTTGTTTCCGTCCATAAATTTAATGTCTAACAACTTTGTTTAAATCAAGGGAGCAACACTGCCGACGAGGAAAATAATCCAGTTGTAGAGCCAGATGTAGATGTTCCTCACGTGCAACCTGATCATTGTAGTGGGGACCAGGCCGACAATGCTACTATCAGTGAGGGCCGTGACGGTAATTAATTTCCACTTATAATTTTTTCTAATTATACCTTGATGGTTGTCCTTATAACATTTTTTGTTTAAATGACAGAGAATGTTTCCCTTGAGGATCTTACCACCAGAGAGGAAGACAGGGCAACAGTCCCAATGGCGACAACTAGTGCACTAGGTAAATAATCTCATTGCAATTTTTTTTATTAATATTACCGAACTAGTTCAATGATATTTAAAAACTGACAATTAAAATTTAATATTATCTTTTTTTGTAGGCGATGCCCCGTCACTGGATGAGACCAGAAATCGTGACTACGCAACTAGGTCAGCAGTGCGGGTCGAAAGGCACGAAACAGGAGCAGAGCATGATGATATTGATTATGTAATTAGGAGCTTTAAAAATAGGAAGAAGAAAAAGAAAATTCGATAATGTAAAATATTGTATTATTATAAGACAAACGTTACCAATGACCATACTTGGAACGTTTTTTGCGTTATATAAAAAACTCATTTATCATACTATTTTTATGTCAAACATTAATTGCAATGTTTCCTTGCGTACTTTTTGTTGAATTGTTTTTTTATTAGTTATTGAATATTTTTTTTATGCTCATGAAAGTAAAAAATGAAATATAGATTGGGTATTGGGGAATTGAGAGTGATGTGAGGGGGAGGAGGGGCCATAAGAGCTTCCACCTTCACGTGGTTGGCCCTATTTAGTAGAGAATAATTTATTGGAGCGATTTAATCTTGGAGCAAACCTCCCTTGATCCAGTGTAGCAACAAAAAAGTCATTGTTGACTTAGTTGCTACTTTTTCAGATCGTGGGAGGCTTGTTCCAAGTTCATGCGACTCCAATAAATTGTTCTTGAAATGAAGAGGAGCTTATTCAGGTATGTTTTGACATTTTCAACATATGTTCTAACATTATCATAAGAATGCATCTTAGAGTAAAAAATACTACATCAATTACTTGTATTTATTGTATAGATAATGATGGGATTTGATTGACTTGGCAGTGCAGGTACAAATCCTCTTGCATCATGAGCAATACAACTTGTCAACCAGGGTCATGTCCAGGATATTTTTTCTTGTGCGCTTGACCAGGTTCGTAATGTCACATTTTGTAATTTCCTTTACAGTTCATAATTCAATATTAAGCTTGTTCATGATTATTATCTAGGTTTTTTGTATGTGTTTTTTCATCTATTTGATTGTAAGCAACTCTGCATGTTTCCTGTTGTTCACTATGATTTATCCATTTACCACTCCCAGGATGAATCCGACTTTATTGTTACATAGGTTACTTTATTGTTACTATGATTTATCCATTTACAATTTCATAGGTGACATCATGTAAAGTTGTTAATCTCAGGTTGGTGATGATCTTTAGTTCTCCAGATTTGGGGCTTTTCTGATATTTTCTCCCTCATGTCATTCCTGCATCACCTCATTGTTTGAGCATGCCAATTTTCTACCACTTGTACCAATTGGCACATGTCAATCTCTGAGTGGTGCCACATTTCACCTATTTTAGGCCCACTTGACCACCTGAAAAACTCAAATCCACACACCATGTGTCTTTATCATGGAGTGCCACATGTCCTAGATATTTTACATGCTAACATCATGCTTCTAATGTGTTATTTCAACCAATCACAGTGGTCCATGTGGCCTTGTGCCATGTCACTAGTCTGGAAGAGAGATTTGAGCCTTTTCTTTTCATGATTTTTCTATTATAATTTTTTTCTTCAGGACGGGAAATCCCTTTTGCAATAGATGGGGATTTTCCCATTTCCCTGGAGTCATCTCCTAGGACACCCTTCAAGCCATCATCCAAGAGGCAATCTGCAAGTCTCTATTGTTGCCCTCTTGCCCTTGAATTATGTGCTTCTAGAAGACTAGTTAGGGCACTCTTCTAGCCCTTATTCCATTGCTTCATCATTGTATCAACTTCTCCCACAGGCTGCTTATATTTTTTGTCCACTTAAAGGAAGAAAACACTATCCTAGGGTGAGGTTTCTCCTCAACTATCCCTACTGCACTTATGGACCAACCAGCAATATGAACGTTTCCCTTACTTATGGAGACACCCCCTATGCTACTGCACATTCAATTCCAGGAGCTACTTGCTAAGGAACACTCCTACACTATGCCTAACGACCCTCCAAACAATCCCTCTAACTATTGTTGTATAATCCCTTATGTAATCCCCTCTCCTTCCTCGACACATCTGGATAGAGGGCAGCTATTCTGAGTCAGTTAATTTGATTTGAACCCATGATCAATGCGCTATTGTTTGCCATAAAATTGCATTGTCCTGATAGGTCTATGTGAGACGGCCTGTCAACGTGCCTTTATTTCTCATCTTGCAGGTCCAAGCCAGGTATTGAGTCCATTTTTTCTTCCTTTATTTCTCATCTATTCGTTTTTACTACTATTTATATGTACCAAAAGTGCCATTGCCAATGAAGGTAGGTGTTACTGATAATTTTAGGTTCAATTTCTTTAAATTTCTCAATTTTTTGCCCTGAAATTTGAACTCTTGAGCATGCATTTCATCCTTGCCTCAGCTCTGTCTGGCAGAGAAGACTAAAAATGTAATGGCAGACATGTTTTTTCAAGTGAAGCCTGGCCATATAGAACTACCACCTTTATGGACTCTGCAAGAGGATTGCCTCTTTTTTTTTGTTGCAATTAAAGTTGCATTTTGTTCATCAGGCAATACAAACTCTTATCAAATTGCAAGGTGTAATTCCAATCTAACTAAGATGAGGCAGACAACATGCCATGAACATCCAATTCAAAATTTCTTGTTAGGGTTTAAGTAGCTTACAATTCTTGTTCCTGACATTAGTTTTTGAAATATCAATTTTCTAAACTGTTTTAACCCAATTTTCTCTTGATTTTATGGAAATTGGATGTTTGGATCTAGAAAATTTAATCTCTATTATTTTGGCTTCTCTTAGTATGAATACAATTTTAATATGCAAAACCCATTACAGTAAGTAATCAAGTGTTCACTGGAGAAGCAATACCCAGTTTCAATACTCATGCTCTCCTCCTTAGTAGTTCACTCAAGTCCTCCGCCTCCTACATACATCCTGACCTATGAATCAATTAATTGTGAGACTACCATGCTGGGATACACCATGTTCAAACTCTTTGCTAGAAGAGAAGAAAAATTCATCTCCATATGGGCAGAGAGGAAGAAATTGCAGGTTTAAGGTTTAGTCATTGCAAATGGAATCACCGCACTTTTGACTATTTTTCAATCCTCCCAAATGCTATTGAGGAAGCAAAAGTAAGTATATTGTTGATCCATGGACACCTGTTAAGCCTTTCAGATAGTTGGAAGAAACCTACTATTTGAGAGGCTGAAGGTATACCTCTCCTATGCTTGGAAATCTCTATAATTATGACCCTATATGAGATTCAAATTTTGGTTTTCAAAATCCATGGGTGGTGAAGGTGGAGGCCCTATATGGGATCTCCATTTCACTATTTTTTGACAACACCATCCTTCTATTTCACGAATCCAAAAACAAAAGTACATTTTGAGCTCATTTTGGGATGAACATGGTCTTCAAGTCCACCTTGCAAACATAAAATCATGTAAGTTAGCTCTCCTTCTTTTCAAGGATAGTAGGTAGAAATGGTGACATCCTAGTCTTTCCTTTGAATGCTATTATTTGGTTCATCTTTTAACTTGTTTTCGACATTTTTATCAATGTTGAACAGAGGATTACAACATTAACAACCTTGGAGAGACGATGTTTCCAACTTCAGTTTTAGGATATTCAGGCTAAGTTATGGTTTCGTGAAGTCTTTTCATAATACTTTGTTACACATGACTTTCATTTTCTTCTTGCATAATTTCTAGAAATGAATGGATATCTTGTGGATTGTTGTAAACAAATTTAGTTCTATTACCATGCTCAAGAGAATTTAATGTTTGTCATTATTGGAGGACAGAGATATACCATAAGAGCTCAGTTCTATGTTGTAGCTTTTTATTAAGACTTGAATTAGTTAAACCCTCGGACCTACTGCAACCCTATATTGAGGCTTGGTTCTATTGAAGCTACCATACTTTGGACCTCTTCATTGCAGTCTTAGGCCAGGGATATAGCTACAGGATTTTGACATATTTTATGCGATGAACATCTATTAAAATATCATATTATTTCCTATTTACTGATGCTTGGAAAGAACTTTCGAATTAGCTAAGTCACCTATTTACTTAAAACTAGCACATTTGGCGGATTTTTTTTTTTTTAATATTTTTAACCAAGATTGAATGTTATGTACTACATATCGAAATCTAGAGGGGAATAGAGCATTCAGGTTGTAAAATGTATTACTTTAGTCTTATGATTTATCAATGTTTTGTTGGAAACTAAGTTGATTGTTGGTAGAGTTCTGTTGCGTTATTTTGTTGTAAATTAAGCATGAATTTCATCCCATTTGGTTATTTTGTCATTTCTGAATCCTAAACTCATCAACCCTTTCTGTCAAACTGATAAACCCTACATAAAAAACTGATAACCCTTTCCTCATAAAAAACTGATAACCCTTCCCTCATTTTATTGTTTGTATAATTCTAAATCATTACTTTTTGTAGAGATTTATGGTTGGTTCCCGACCAGGGTTTAAGTCAATGTAATGGGTCTCTTTACCACAAACTAAATCTGTTGAGTTTTTTCATCTCACGGCCGTATTTATTAATGGGATTTTATTTTAAATTATGACTGTTATTTAGACGGATTGTGCCCTTTCAAATGAATTTTGTGGCCATTAATGGAGCGCCCTTTGTTTTTTCTGAGGTGTTCCACAGTCGTTCAAATAGAGAGAATTTCCTATGATAATATATGCTTTTAAAGGGTGCTATTGCAGGTAACTGAGTATGTTAACCTCAAACTGAAACTTCTTTTATTTTTCGATTGTGTGTTTGAAAATTATGTATGTTCACATGCTACTGACTCCTGAGTGCCTTTCAGAAGGAATATCTAATGGGAACACAAATTGTCATAGTTTTAGTTAATAGTAAATACTAAATACACATTCTTATATTGAAAATCAATTGTAAAGACCAGTAAAAAGATGTTGTATAGAGGCAGTAAGTTGGGAACTATGGAGAGGATTGAATTGTTGAAGAACTCATTTATGGAAATCACCTTTCGACATGATTACAGAGAAAGAAATATCGTTGCTGACAGCTTGTCAAAGAGAGGCCTAAATAGTAGTTTCGGTATCATGCACTATCAGCTTCACAGATCGGATGGGCAAGGGGAAGCTGGTGCTGTTCATTTTTCCTGAATAGGGTCTGTCTCTTATGGCCATTAACCTCACATATTGTTTTCTTGTTCTTTTTGGGAAGCACTGGTACAACTTTTTTTTTTTTTTTGGCTGGCGTTTTGTGACTTTCTGGTTGGTGATGATGACTACTTATCACGTCCTAGAAATATATATTGTTTTCTCTATTTTAATATGGATGTGTCCATATCTGTTTTCACAGTTTTCACAGTGATCTAGTCTTGTTTTGTTTGGAACTTCCTAATCCCTCATGATACTGCATTTGGCTCTGTAGCCTTGGATGTTCTGAAGTTCCTGTAATGATACTATAATGATGCACGCTACCTGTTTGAGCCACAATTTATTTTGGCAGAGCCTGGTTCCTTGGATAACATTGTTTCTAACCCTGTGACTAGTGCTGCTACTCCGGATTCATAATGTAAAGAGTAAAAACAAACTCTCGGAGAACTATTTCTATTTCTATTTCTTGGTATAGAACTAGATTTGAGATGGCGATGCATTGAGTACAAATTTAGGGTTATAGAAATTGGAGAAAGAGTATACTTCAAATGACAACAAATTTTTTTTTGAACCCGGGCACTAAGGAGAGCTGGTCTCTCTCTGTGTCAATAATTTCACTTAACACAACTTATACTTAAACCAAGGAAGTCTATTTTGTTTTCTTTGTCAAATTTTATTTATCAATTTCATAGAAATTGATAAATAATTACTTTAGCCAAACTTTATTGTAACCCGAATATGTATTTTCCCTTTGATAATTTAAATTCAGCACGCGCTACCATACATATATATACCTTCTATTATAAGGTTGGCCCTTTAAATAAAGCGCTTTACTTATTTTATTTTGGAGCCTTTCCTTTGTATGAATATCGAATGAATGCCCAACAATCAAAGCTCTTTATACAACCTCCTAAGGCAAATATAATAACCCACATTCATTTTTCGAACCTTAGCGCTTAACACTACAAAAAGGGGACCAACTCTTTTAATTATATACACCCGCGCTTATAGCATCCAGCTATGGTTATACATTAACACAACATTATATTATATGGTGGTTCCCGGCCCCACATGTCCAACGCAATTTAAATAAATGTTGAATTAACACAAAACCGCCGGTCTTTACCTGGAGTTAACTTCTATGCTACTGACCGCACGATATTCGTCAGATCTTTTGGCCTCCCGATCAGACGACGCACGTCGATATCGCGTTTTTTTGCATGCCTGCCTTTAACACTTCAAAAAAATGCGATGGGGGTAGTATTACCCCAGTGACGTGGTGACATATTATAGGTTCGCATTTTTTTTAAACAGTTTCACTCTGGCCCAAAGGCTGCGCGATGAGGGTGGTTTTGGTTTCACAAACCCACTCCCGGGTTTTGAACAGTGCTCAACTGGACTTTCACCATGGTTAATGCCATTAAACGTAATAACTCTACCTTGTTAACTCCGGGTCAAGCCTCAATAATATCGTTCAACTCACCATAAAACACGTTATTTTCCTGCCTTCAACAGAATTTCAAAGTTCTATGGTAAACGAAGGATAACAGGGATTTCACTCCTATAAAGCCTGGTCTAAGCACAAAGAGCTCGGCGCCTTGTACATAGAATCAATATTCTTCATTTGGCTGAGAACCACTATAAACTCATTCATCCAACGGATTCACTCTTGACCTCATACAGGGTTTCTATATCAATTTAACACATTTGGATTTATCACTGGGAACCTGTACTCAACCACAGAGAGAGAGGGCTACAGGAGATTTAACACAACATTTTTTTTCTTCAAGTTATACACAGAGTTCATAATGTAAAAGGAGTAATTCATCGGATAATGCCAATATCACATGCACAGTTAGACAATAAGGCTTAAATCTTATTCAACAAAGAATACAGTTTCTCAATTCAACCTTTCGCTGCCAAAATCCCCCTTTCACCATATCAGGGCTACAATTTATAATCAATTACATGACTCTTCGGTTCCTTTGGGGACCATTTTATTTATTTAACCTAAAAGACTAATTACATCATATTATAACAGTGGAAAATGAACAGATGGACTTAAAACAAAAATGTTCGACTTCTATAGTTTCTAGACTGACCCTAACTGTTCTAAAAGCAACAGACAGCTAAGGTATTGACACCTTGCTGTTACAATTTGAATAATTTTGAATCCTTCTAGCCATAATATGTGGACAATCCTCCACATTTCTGGCTAGTGTCTAATGCCCCTGCATCATCAAACCTCCACACATTACTTCGTTCTTCATGTATCTTCAAATAATAGGGTTTTACTTGAGCGAGGGCTACTTCTGTGTTATTGAAAAGGTGTCTCTAAAATTTTCATCATTATGTACCTTTTGACATTCATTTTAGCACAATGAATCAGACCACAAAGAATCATATAAAGAGAGATATATGTCATAGAACTCAACTACCACATAGGCATAATTCCACAAAGATTTCAAAACTTGTATGTCAGAGTGTCACAAAAATTCAGTATACTATAATGCCATAAAAGATTCAGATGCCACCAAAGAAGTCATAGGTTCAGATCTATCGTGAATGCTTCTTGGGTTTTTCTATTGTAAACAATTCTCCCAATATTTTGAGATTAGATGCTTCAACAAATTTATTGTCATATGATCTTTGATACTTCAGATCACGTGTCACATATATACGGTACTCTTCCAAATTCTGTTCTGCTTCATTTTCTACCTTCATTTGCCCATAAAATATTTATCCTTTTGTAAAGATGATTATCATAAACTGGACCTTAAACCTTAAGCAAGAGCGAGTTATAATAGATGGTTAAGAGGTTTCAAACTTCATTGGATATTCTTTGATCTTCTTCCATACATCACAAAGAAACAGAACTTTTGGAAAGATGCTTCAGACCATAGTCTCAAATTACGATATAGACCTTTGGATTGCAGACATAGAGCATAGAGGATAACTTACTTGTAAAAGGAAAGAGAATCTATCAAGAGTATTGATTTGGCTTCCAATAATGTCTTTCAATGATGGCTACTACAGAGAAGATGATCTTCAAGTCTATTTGTTACAATAGCTAGCATTCACTCATATAATTTTAATTGCTTCTCAAAAAAATATGTTTTATTTTTTTGATTGTAAATATTTTTAAACAATCAAAATAAACAAACATTTAATTATTTAAAAATTATTATAATTATTAAAAATATATATATTTTTAAATTAATTTGAGTGGCATTAAAAAACACACGTGTTTCATTTCAAAATGTCAAAAATTTTCAAATATCAAAAGTTTTAATTTCCCTCTTTCATTTCCCTCCGGTTGCATGGTTTGTCCAGGGAAGGAGGGAAGATGCGGCCATACTGTCGTCGGTTTTGACGAAGGATGCAACCATACTATTACAGGTTTGGAGGAAGGATGCAGGAGATTTGTGCCCCCAACCGTGCTCATAAATCTAGCACCGTGGACAGTGTGAGGATCTCTGCATTGCTCTCAACTCCACAACTCCAAAAATAGGTATCTTATTCTTCAATACAACAAGAATTTTGGTTGGCATTTTAGCTTTTTTTTCAAGATCTTGTCTCATGGGTCTGCTTGTAATTTTTTCTATTGGGACTGCAATCCATTACCAACCCGATCTAATGAAACAAATGCACAGTGGCCTCTGTGGGAGCTTATAAGCCTGATTAGACCTTACCACAGAAGCTGCACTTCTATCACTCGTTGTAGGCGTTACACTGGCTAAGCTTCACTTGGCTTCATCGCCTTTTCCCCCTTGTTGGAACCCTACTATATGGCGCATTTTATTATCTAGATGAATAATATTATTTTTGTGTGCGCGTAGTGTAATCAAGAACCCTGAAATATCTGCACTAGTTTCATCATTACTCTTGAGTATCTCAGATCCCAATGAATACACAAAGCATTCCCTTGACATTCTTCTGCAGGTATTTTTTAAATTTTTTTGTCAAGCCTTCTATACCATTTTTTGCGAGATTTGATGTTGTTTATTTATTACCAACATCTTTTATTCCTTTATCTCTTACCATCATTGCAGACAACGTTTTTCAATACTATTGATGCTCCATCACTAGCATTGTTGGTGCCTATAGTCCACCACCTTATTAGGGAAATAAGTGCAGATACATGCAAATAAAGCATCCCAGATTGTTGGAAACATGTCTTCTTTGGTAACAAAGCAAAAAGATATGCTACCATATATAATCTTGATGCTTCCTGAAGTGAAGAAGGTATTGGCAGAATATTTTTCCCTGTATGTGTCTTATTGAGATATTTTTTTCAGACATTTCTAATTAATTTAAATTCTGCACAGGTTCTTACAGACCCTATACCAGAAGTACATGATGTTTCAGTTAGAGCTCTTGGGTTTCTCATAAGGGGCATGGGTGAAGAGAACTTCCCGGATCTAGTGCCTTGGTTACTGGAGACTCTGAAATCAGATAACAGCAATGTTGGGCTATCAGGAGCTGCATAGGGCTTGAGTGAGGTAATTGAAACTATGCTAAAAAGTTCTTTAATTGTGGGCAACTTATGCATGCCTAGACACTTAGGCCTGCAAAAAACCTACCCGAAATACAAACATTAATTGATTGGCACCACCATGATAGTTCCCTCCACTAGGAAGAAAATTTTCTTTCTCTCATGCAAGTGGACTTTCCGACTAGCTTACCATTTGGTTGACGTAAAGCCTTACTATAAGGATGGACAAAATGATTGCAAATTTCTAAGTCTTTCATGCATATGTGTTCGAGTTTAGAATTATAGATTAGCACATGGTTAATTGCTGCAAAGTGTTGATTGTGGTACTGTACAGTTACAGTAGCAATGGATTTTTGTTTTGAAAGGAAATCCTTGTGTAATTCCCTCTCCTTCCTCGACACATCTGGATAGAGGGCAGGTATTATAAGTTAGTTAATTTGATTTGAAACCATGATCTTGTCTCTAAGAACATCCTCAAGCAACTTCCTTTTCCCTTGCTTTGTCTTAAAGTTCCTGGATCCTTCTTGAAGCTTATCAATGAGTCTTTTACCCTGTTCTTGACCTGCAACTTCTAAAAATGCAAAAAATTCTTTGAAATTCGGCTCCATGTCCCCTGTTTTGGCCTTCATTTCTTTGACATCCTTGTATATTATTGTTCTTAAGTAGGTTTTTTGTCCATATTGATGTTTTCTTGTATGTTTCTTTTCCAAGTATGTTATACACCTTTTCATATCATACTTGTCATTCATTTGCTTTATCTCGTCTTCATATTGAAACCTGAGATCATTATTACAAATCAGAGATGCTTCTTCAATTTCTCTCTATACATGCATCCATAGTTCATAAAATACTTGTACTAGGTTGGATCTCTATACATTTGACATTGCCATAACAGAATTTTTTTAGAATTTTGATTGCCATCTATTCCATCTTGTGAAATCTTGGAGCTTTCCTTCAGTTTTTCCTCTACCCTGTTTTTTTGAGGTCCGTGACTTTTTATTTTCATTGCATTTGTTTTCAAGAGACAAATTTTTGTCTTTCTCCTTTATGACAGCTTCTTGTACTCGTTCATCTTCATATTCTTCAAGTCCTGCAAACAAACACTCATATAAACAGTTAGATTGAAAAACTTGACGCTCATTTGCCCCTGTTGATGCCTCTAGGATTGACATTTCTCCTCTATGCTAGATTAAACTTCTTAAGTTTTCCATGAGACTCTTATCTTGTCTCTCATCCACCTCTTCTTCATCAAACATTGGTCCTCTCTCAAGTTCACAGATAAAGATTGATTTCTCTGCCCCTAAGGACTGATTTTTATACCTTTTTCTTCCTTCAACTCATTTTTTTCTCCATGCCCCTAATTTGGGCAGAGAGCTTGATGTAAAACTCTAATTTCAGTGAGTCTCAGGAAGGATACAAGGTTTTGTTGAACGTGTATGATCTAAGCCAGGGACTTGCGCAACAATTGACTTCCTCATTACTTGGTAGAGCCATTAAAGGAATCTGGTACAGTAAATATCAAAATGCTATGCTTAAGATGTATTTTCTGAATGAATATCTTTTTCTAAAAAAAGGCATACGTTTTGCATTAGTTTACATTGATGTTTAAAGTTATATTGAACAACTTACATTAAGCCCAGCTACAACTTGAGAAATTGCAGACTTAAATTAACATAAGTTGCTTTGCATTTATTGAAATTAAAATTTACCAAAGATTAAGTTTGAACAAAGAATAACTAGCTTATGTGGAATTTGGTAAATCTCAGCAAATTGGTAAATCTCATCAAATGTCAAGAACTATGAATGATGGACCATGGGCTATGGTTTTAGTGTTTGAGTCATGAAGCATACCAAATTACTATTGGGTTGAGAGCTCATAAACAAGAATATCAACACATCTTTCTCCAATGGTGCTATTAATTTCGATTCCAATTCTCTCTGGCCTCATTTTAGAAGGTTGGCTTCCTAATGTTGAGTATCTAATTCTTACTTGGATCAACCTTGTCTAATTCGATTGTATAATCATCCCTAGTTCCTTCCCATTGACTCCTACATGGTTGAAGTGCATGAACATATTACAGTTATGGTGGCATTTATAGTCATTGTATATTTTCCTCAACAACAGAATAGCACTTAAAGTTGTGTTACTGGATCTGTTGGTCCTGAGGGATGGATCCCCATATTGGATCCTGATCCGCTAGGATTTTCCCGAGATATGTTTCATACTTTCTACTGTGTAGATCGAGACAGATCCCTCATCCATGAAACGAATCCAAAGCATCATGATTCATAATTGGATCCAACAATTTTGGTTTCTTAAAATATGAAAATAAAACGAATTTGTTTGGTATTTTGTATTCACCCAAAATTGGTTATCCTTTGTGCTCATTCACGGCTTAACCAAAATTAAGTGACAATTTTTGTTGCCAATTAGGTGTAGTATAACTAACTTGGTCATACAACGAAGATTGATTTTAAAGTCCATTTGAGATTACTATAGATTTAAATCCAGAGGTGAATATAGGGGTTCATTCATGTGTCGATGAATGACAAAAAGAATGGGAAATACTGTGAAATCCAACACAGTAATAGCATTGATGGCATTTGAATGTATCTGAATTACAATGGGGTTCACTACAGTTGCAGCGATGGGGTCGTTCTCAGTTCTCACAACTGAGATGGAGTCGATGTGAGTTACAACCTCTTGAATGGTTACACCGAAGTAAGCAGTGGGTCTATTCAGCATTTTATTGAATTTTCAGAGGAGTCTTAGGCAAACGAGAAATGGTGAGAATTAAATTGGGCAAACACAGAAGTTAGAATTTACACCGAATAGAGGTGCATTCATTCCACAAGATTGAAATGTAGCTGATTGGAGTTCGTGGAACCTTGAATCACGAAGTAGAAGGCGGAGCGTTGAAGAATTGGGTGGAACCACAAGTAGAAATGGAACTGGAAGTAAGAGAAACAGCAAAAGTGGTTTTGAGCCCAAAACCGTGGTTTTCGCGTAAGTTATACGAAGTAAATTGTTTTTATGAAAAAAACGTGATATCACCCATCGTTGGACACATGGAAAAAGTGGTAAGGCTAATACCACTTTTATCGCGTAAAATTGGAAGAACAACAAGCGTGCACTTTTGTAACGCGATGGTCGTTGGATTGCCAAGTCTAAGCGCGATGATGCGCCCATCATTGGATGGAAAGGTACGTTTGTAAATGTTGTGTGTATCGCTGTTGTGGGACCAACCCTTCATATAATATGTTGGTGCTTGGGTATAAACCTAAGGTCAAGGATATTATATTTTATTTCAAAACATCGGATTAGAGAACGTAATATATATTGACATATTATGGTTTTACACATGCCATGAGTCATCATTATATTGGGTTATAAAGAAAGGCAAAAGTCGAAGATGAAATATTCACATGAGATTGGTAATGGCCCACATATTACATATGGGTTTGATATACATTGGCATCAAGGATTTTTGATAAAGGGGAACTAAAAATTGTATGATGGGTGTTGAACCAAAGTTATAAAGCCCGAGTATTAAGATTCATTAAGTTGCACATGGAAAGTGTTTGATATGCGACCTTTTAATGAGGATTAAGCCACAAGGGAACGAAGGTAAAGTTCCGCATGAAGGATAATTTTAAATGGGTTTTATAACCATTTTATGTTTTCTTTTAAAGTTTCATTTTTTTTTGTAAATTGAACCCGTCATCACTCTTCTGACGCCTTATAAGCGTCGCTCTTCCATCTCCTTATAAGCGTCGGTATTCTGACGACATGGACGTTTTCCCTTTTCATCAGTCTTGCGACGTTACATTTTTTTTTTTAAATTTTTAAATGCCTGTTAGTATTGCGACAATTCTTCCTAGTGCCAAAATTGCGACGCTTCTGCAAAGTGTCGATATTGCGACACCTTGGGAAAGTGTCAGTATTGCAACACATTAATAGGCGTCGGAAGAGCGACGTTGAAAACGTCGGACCACATATCATCGGAATTGTGACAGTCTACAAACGTCGAAAGAGCGACAGTTAACAAACATTGGAAGAGCGACGTCCAAAACGTCAGACCAAGTATCGTCAGAATTGCGACAGTTTAGAAACTTCGAAAGAGTGACAGTTTGGGAAATGTCGGAAGAGTGATGGTTGTTTGGAAACGTTAGAAAAAGTGTCGATATTGCGACACTTTGGAAAAGCGTCGGAATTGCGACATAATGGCTAACCATGTTTTGGCCAACCTCGAATTGTCACTCTTGTGACGAATATGTGTCAAAATAACGATGAAGTGGCTGTCAGAAAATTGGCCAAATTTTCTAGTGTATAGAGAGAGAAGTGTTGCTACTCCTAGATTTCAACAACCTACAAGGTTGACACCACAACAAGTGGAAGAAAAAAGAGCAAAAGGGCTTTGCTATAGTTGTGATAGAAAATACACTAAAGGTCATAAGTGTGTTGAGAAGAAATTATTTTACATATATTGTGAAGAGGAAGAAGAAAATGAACAAGAAGAGGATATACACTAGGAACCAACCCTAGAAGAGGAAGAAATGAGTTCGAATGTATCGTATAATGCATTGGAAGGAATTACCACTCCTTAAACTCTCAAGATAGAAGGACATATCAACAAGAAAAAGGTAGTAGTGTTGATTTATTCAGGTAGTACCCATAATTTTATTCATTGTAAGGTAGCCAAGGAATTGAATTGTTTCCTATACCCAGCATCAGAATGTCAAGTGATGGTTGCAAATGGAGGAACTATAAATTTCTCTAGAAAAAGCCATAATATCAAGCTAACCATGGGGGAATATGTATTGAATATTCCAATGCTTTCCATTCCTATGGGAGGTGTTGATGTTGTACTAGGAGTACAATGGTTACAATCTTTGGGGACGGTAGCTTTTAATTTTCAATAACTTTTCTTGAAATTTTTTTTCAGAAGGAAATGAATTCGAATTACGGGCTATTGCAAGGAAGTCGGGAAAGATAATAAGCTCTAATTCCATGACAAAGCTTCTAAAGAAATAACAACGAGGCATAATTGCACAATTATGCTCACTAGAAGTTCCAACATCAAAATCATCTATTTCTACAGATCTCCAAAAAGACTTGGACAATCATTCCAATATTTTTGAAACTCCCAAAGGACTCCCACCTATTTGTGATCATGATCATACTATTCATTTGATTCCAGGAAGTTTTCCTCCCAACATCAGGCCTTATAGATATCCTTATGTCCAAAAGAGCGAAATTGAACGTATGATTGCAGAAAAGTTAGAGGCGGGTATAATTCAACCTAGTCAAAGTTCTTTCTCTGCTCCTGTAGTATTGGTACACAAGAAGGATGGATCATGGCGAATGTGTCCGGATTATAGGGAGCTTAATAAGCTCGCCATTAAAGATAAATTTCCCATTCCTGTGATTGATGAATTATTGGATGAATTACATGGAGCAATTTATTTTACCAAGTTGGATCTTCGTTCAGGATATCATCAAATTAGAATGAAGACTGAAGATATTCCAAAAACAGCATTTCGAACTCATGACGGTCATTATGAATTTTTGGTCATGTCTTTTGGCCTTACCAATGCACCTTCTACATTTCAAGGGTTGATGAATTCCACTTTCAAACCCTTCCTTAGAAAATTTGTGCTAGTATTTTTTGATGATATACTAATCTACAGCAGGTCTTGGAAGGATCATGTTGAACATGTTGACAGGGTGCTCAAACTATTGCAGGAGAAACAATTATATGCAAAAACATCCAAGTGTTTCTTTGGAGTACAAGAGGTGGAATATCTGGGTCATATTGTATCTCACGAGGGTGTTAAAGTAGACCCTAACAAAATTAAAGCCATTAAGGAATGGAAAGTCCCCACAACCATAAAGAAGTTGCGAGGATTTCTCGGGTTAACAGGGTATTATCGCAAGTTTGGTAAGAATTATGGGAGAATAGCAGCACCTCTAACAACATTATTGAAGAAAGATGCATTTTCATGGACTCCTGAAGCAACTAAGGCCTTTGAACGTCTTAAAGAGGCAATGTGCCTAGCACCGGTCTTAGCTACACCAGACCTCACAAAAACCTTTATTGTGGAATGTGATGCCTCAGGAAATGGAATTGGTGCAGTTTTAATGCAGGAAGGAAGACCCATTGCTTTTGAAAGTCGTCCAATCAAAGGAAAGTATTTACAGAAACCTATTTATGAGAAGGAAATGTTAGCAATACTGCATGCACTAAAGAAATGGAGAACTTACCTAATGAGAAGACACTTCAAGGTAAAAAATGATCATGATAGTCTTAAACACTTTTTGGAACAAAGACTATCTTCAGAAGAGCAGCAAAAATGGGTCACAAAGATGTTGGGTTATGACTTTGAAATAATCTACACAAAAGGGAAGCTAAATGTTGTTGCAGATGCACTCTCAAGAAAGAATGAAGAGGTGGAAGCATTGCTTTGTGCCATTTCTATTATCCAACCAGATTGGATAACCAAAGCAAAAGATGAATGGAAGAAGGACAAAGATGTATGGACACTCATTCAAAAGTTGCAGCAAGATCCTAGTACATCTGATACATTTAGTTGGAAAAATGATTCCTTATGGTACAAAGATCGCTTATATCTTTGTGAGAATTCCCAACTAAAACAAAAGATTCTTCTGGAATTGCACACTTCTCCTTTAGGAGGACACTCAGGATTTTTAAAAACTTACCACAGGGTGAAGAAAGAATTTTTTTGGGATGGCCTTAAATCTGATATTCAAAATTTTGTGGCGGAATATTTGGTTTGCCAGCAGAATAAAGTGGAAACAATTAAGACCCCAGGACTTCTACAACCTTTATCCATTCCAAGTCAACGTTGGGAGGAGATTTCAATGGATTTTATCATAGGTTTACCTAAGTCCGAAGGAAAGAGTGTCATCATGGTGGTAGTTGATAGACTTACCAAGTATGCACACTTTTGTGCATTAACTCATCCATTTAAAGCAAGTACAGTTGCTACTACATTTATGGATAGAATTCAAAAGCTACATGGAAGCCCAAGGGTTATTGTGAGCGACAGAGATCCCATTTTTACTGGAAATTTTTGGACGGAGTTATTTTCTTGTTTGGGTACTCAATTATCTCATAGCTCATCTTATCATCCTCAATCCGATGGTCAAACTGAGATAGTAAATAAATTTTTGGAAGGATATCTTCGTTGTTTTGTATCTGATAAACAAACACAATGGGTCAAGTGGTTACCTCTATTTGAATGGTGGTATAACACTTCCTTCCATACTGCAGCAAAAATGACCCCATTTATGGCACTTTATGGATATCATCCACCATCCATCACATCATCTTTAAGGGAAAATTCGAAGGTTCAAGCGGTGGAAGATCACATCGAGCATCAGCAAGAAGTTCTACAACTCTTAAAGGATAACCTGAATTTGGCACAAAATCGAATGAAACAACAGGCAGATCAACATCGTAGCGAGAGAAGTTTTGATGTAGGAGATTGGGTATTTTTACGGCTACAACCATACAAACAAATGTCCCTCAAGCAAGCAAAGAAGAATAATAAATTATCGCCAAAGTACTATGGTCCTTACAAGGTGTTGCAAAATATTGGTACTATGGCATACAAATTGGAGCTTCCTGCTTCTTCACGAGTGCATCAAATTTTCCATGTTTCATGCTTAAAGAAGGTTATAGGTGAAAATCTTCCAGTTCAAACAATATTTCCAGAACTTGATGAGGAAGGAAAAATCATATTGGAACCTGAAGCAATCATGGAAACCAGAACTTGAAAACTACGAAACCAATCAATTTCAGAGTATCTCATCAGGTGGAAGAACTTACCCACTGAAGATTCTACATGGGAGGATGAGAATTTTATACAAAAGCACCCAGAGCTACTCAAGCGTTGAGGACAACACTTTTTTGAAGGATAGGGGCATGTTAGGTCCCTATATTACTAGTATAGTCCCTTATTTTTGTTAGGGTAACCCCCTTATTGTTATTATTGTACCCTTGTAACCCCGATATTGTTATTATTGTGCCCTTAAATTATTATTTTTAGGTCGGCTAGGATTACATTGTGGCCTCATGGACTCATATATATAGAAAGGAGGTTTTGTAATTTGTATCATCCAAGAATTGTTCATTCATGTAATGTATTGGAGGTTTCCACCTCAAAGTGGCTTATTTCTAAGGCGTTGATATCTCTTTTCTTCTATTTTTGGAGCTGGTTTCACAACATAGGACAAAAATTATATAGCCTAACATGAAATATACAAAATTGGTGTAGGACTTCATGATTTCATGGGAGTCGAGGCATACAAAATAGATTCTTCAATTTCTTCTATACTTGAGTAGGATAGTGGACTTTACTCATATCAAATCAAATCTCCCTAGAATGTAGGTCATTACAAATCGTATACCCTCATCTTATTCCCATCAATGATAAAAAAATGTTATCATCCTTCAAATATGGAATTGTGGTTATTATAAATGACAAAAAAAAAAAAAAGCTTTTCACTTCAATAATGTTTCCATGTATTATTCCCACATATGATAAAGTGGAAATTCAAAACCAAAGTTTCTTTCTCGAAACTCATTATTTTCATTGATAAATATAACACTAATCCAATCTTCCAGTAAAAACCTTGAGTCAATATACTAGATACATTTGAATCAACATGGTCACATATAAGTGATAACTTCTAATATACTTGTATACAATAGGCTAGGACTCAAACAAATAGCTCTAATCCATTGTTGAAAAACTCATTAATTAATATATCCAAATAACTAGCATTCCAACTAGAGTTGGTATATAAAGATGTCATTACAACACTAATGCATAAGTGAACGTAGTTAAACATCCTTAGAAACAAAAAGAATTTCATTCATGAGTATGATAGATCAATACAAAGGACCATCTATCAATAACACCAAATTGTAGCTAACTCCATTGAAGGAAGATATATTGGTCAACTTTGATTGGCTAGTTAATGTAATGAAATCCTTCCTTAATGCCTCAACCTTTTCATAGTCATATTCCATGGTCAATGAAACCTCTTAGTGGGATTCCCTATTCATTATCCAGGCAATTTCTTAATTGAATCTCGCAATCATTTATTGATTGTTGACTAAACACTTTCAGAAGACAATCAAGAATTAGTCAACGTTTTTTTCTTTTCTTTTTAAGATGCACTAAGAGAGTGCCTAGTCTGAAGGCTTTAATGTAAAGTTATTATATAATTTTTCAGCATTGTTAATTTTTCCATGGAAATTTTTTGGGAATTGGGATCCACTTAACAATTACAATTCATCCTAGTCTATAGTTTTCAAATAAGAATGAGAGTGTTGGTACTTTTCTAGATTCATACTAATATCTGTAAACAACTTGCTCACATGTACATACCCTAGCCTTTAGGATGGAACATGTGACCTTTAAGGAGAAAAAATATGTTTTTAATCATTAGGGTCACTCAAGTTATAGAAGCCTTAATATCGTTACATGATTAGAGGGGAAGTTGAAATCATTTAAACTCTTTAATATATTTCAATTTTAGTTTTATAAAAAACAAGGGTTTTGCATTATTATAATTACCTTTATTGGATTTCCAATATAATTCTATGTTTATAATTGAAATTTAAAATCTAAAATATAAATCATGACCGCGATTTTCAAAATTAAAATGTTAGAAAAATTTAGATTAATTAATGAAATTAATGAAATAATATTGTACTAAGAACATTAATGTAAGCTATATAATTGGAATTCGGCCATTACTTTAACCTTTACAAATTATTAGGTCATCAAGAGAGCATGATGTAATCATATCTTAACAAACAATTTTTCCATTGAATTTTAAAGCTTTTATTGTAGTTGTGCATCAAATTGGGAATCTCCTCTAACTATAAGCATTTGGTTTAAAAATGTTTATTAAGATTATGGATTGTTTAATCTTTTTCAGTTGAAAGGAGAGACAACGTGTGATTTTATTTTGGATTTCCCTTAACCAATCCACCATTGCATCAGGTGGTTTTTGGTTGATCATAGACAATCCTCACTTACTTTGGTGGTTTTTGGTTTACCACGAGCCATATTCACTTAAATTGTGCACTCCCCCCTTAAGCTGAAAGAAAAATTCATCATTGTATTCCCTCTTTTGAGGTGCAAGAGAATATCGTTCTCATTTCATAGTTGATTACATGATGTGTCTTTATGGCAAGATTGAATTCTATAATAAGATTAATATATATTCTTGTTTGTTGATGAACATTTCTAAGGACTTATCTACCCATAATAAATCTTGAATACTATATTTTTTCTTCTTTTGGAGCATTTTTTTTGTTGATTAATTTTTCTTACCACATTACTAACAAGGATGGATATCAAAAGATTAACCTTCCATGTGGCGATTTCTTTGATAATGTAAATACATTGGTTTTGGGCCTCATTGATTTTCGATATCTCTATATCAATAACATCTCCACTTACAAATTTAATAGGTTTTTAGTAGTCTAGGATATGAACATTGTCTCCTTTATCATATCCTAAACTATTTCAATTTTTACTAAATTTCACTTCTTCCTGTTGATATTCAACAAGATGATGGTCTTAGTGAAAATTAAGCACCTACACTAGGTGGGGCCCATAGGCTATATGTCTATTTTTAGAATATTGAGCAAAGTCTATTTATAGATGGTTGAGAAAATTATATTAATGGATGGGTGTCTATTTTTGGAATGCATGTGCAAAGTCAATTCGTGGATTGCATGTCTAAAATTAGAATGCATGTCGATTATTATTATCTCTTAATAATAATTAGACAATAAATAATAATCTATTATCTTGAAGCACTTGATTTTAGTTAACTGATGTGGAAAACCAGTTGACTGAAGGAATTTCGAGTTCAAAGGTTGGTTGGTGGGACATGCAAGTGGACTTCATTGTAACTGAGTGATACAAAGTTGTAACAGAGTTGGATGTGTAGTTATGTGAGTTGTAAAGTAATTTAACTTAGTTAAGTGAGTTAAAATCAGTTGTGCTAGTTGTAACTAAAGATACACTAGTGAGATATGAGTGAATTAAATTAAATTAATTCACATGGAGTGATCTCACATACAACTGAATATTTATTACTATTAACTACAAGCATGTCAGATCTAGTGGAGACCCAGTTGAGAGATAAGTGAAAGGGACAGTTTGACTATCATGTGTGACAATAGTGGGTACACTCATGCAACCGCACACATATTGGAGATTCCAATGAGGATTGTGCAGTCAAGGCAAGGCAAGATAAAATTCATTAAGGGATTGTGATTAGCAGGGATTGTGCAGTGGAGGCAGGCTGTCAGGAGGCAGTAAATTGGTGCATGTGTGAGCCAATTTTCGTATGACAGTGTGAGGTGATTGTATATTGTACTAAGAGCTCTTGGATTAGAGTTTTGTATGAGATTGTTTCATGATCCATGATATATACATAATATATGATAGTTGGGTTTTTAGCTTAATGCTTTTCTAGTAAAAACATATGTGTTATGCGTGATTGATCCTTCTTCATGTGTTTCCAATTGGCGATTAAATTTCCGCAAAGATTTAAGTAGAAGGATTCTGTATTTAACAGTGGCATATAATTGTTAGATCAAGAGAATCCAGCAATACATAATTGTATTAAAATTTCTACATGGTATTAGAGCTAAGAAGATTTCAATATTGAAGAAATAGCTGAGTTTATTGGTGGAAACAATTCGAATTTGCTGCAAGAATTTCTTGGTGCGACAATTGAGTAAACATCGAAATGGCTTTCCATGGTTTGCGGCTAGACTATGCACTCGAGGGCAAATCGAACTACATTGCATGGAAGGATAGGATAGAGGCGGTGCTTGAAGATAATGGATTGAAGGAATTCATCAACAGTGATGATCCTAAGCCCAGTTCAACAGATGTTGCATTACTTGATGCCTGGAAAAACAAGGTAGTGAAGACGAGAAGGATTCTGATGGAAGTTTTGCGAGACCATATTGTCTCAAGCTTAATGGGAAATCCACTCCATTTGGAATGTGGAAGGCTTTGACGGATCTTTTCCAAAGCAGCAGCGATCATAGCAAATTGGCGTTGAAGGATAAACTCAGAAAGATCAAAATGGAGAAGGGCAAAAATATTCCTAAGTATTTCACAATGTTTGTCCAATGTCGGGATGAACTAGGGAGTGTGGGAATCATGGTTGCTAATGATGATTTGGTAAGTTTGGATCTATTGGGACTTCCTAAGAGTTGGAACAGTTATCAAGACTCTGTCAACAGACGGGAAAAACTACCGAATTGGGAATGACTGTGGTCGGATCTAGTGCAGGAAGAGTTTAGGCAGAACACCAGAGATGGATCTTCATCAAAGCATGATGAGGAAGAGGATTATGCTTTGGCTGCCAAGGCAAGGAAAGGGAAGGGGAAGAAATTCCACTCAAAATCTGAGGCTAAAGGAAAGAAGCTGGATTTGTCCAAAGTGAAGTGTTTTCACTATCACGAACATGGGCATCTCGCCACTAACTGCACACATAAAAAGAAGAACAAGAAGGCTTCTAGAGTTGCAGCTAGTGAGGCCCTTGCCTCGCAATTTGAACTTTATTTCTCTTTGATTTCATGCTTGGTTTCAAGCGCAATGGGATCAGTGTGGTATCTTGATAGTGGTGCTTCCTTCCACATGACGGGAGATAAGGAGCTTTTCAGTGACTTGGAGGAGAAATATCTCCAGATGCATATAGAGATGGGTGACGATGGACAATAAAATGTGACTGGCATTGGTACCATTACCTTTGAAAGGGATTCAGGTAAACCATTTATGTTGAAAGATGTTATGCATGTTCCAGGTTTGAATAAAAAATTGATCTCAGTCGCGATGTTGGAGGACATAGGTTATGAAACTGTTTTCAGAGATGGAAAAGTTTTCCTGTGACATAAAAAAATGGGTCAAACCAAGAGGATATGGATTCGATTCAAGAATCTCTAGAAGCTAGATTTAGATGGTTGCGCTGCAATGGTGGGAAAGCAGAAGAAGTGGTGAGTTAGGATGAGGGCGAATTATGGCACAGGTGATTTGGCCATCTTCACCATGGTGCCCTGAATATTTTGCAGCAGACTTCTATTGAACTTCCCAATTGTACACTTTCATAGTTAGATCAGTGCAAGGGATGTACTATGGGTAAGTTTGTGAATATCACCTTTCATAAAAAGGAGAACCGTGCTTCGGTGATCCTGGAGAGATTTCACACAGACGTGTGTGGGCCATTATCGGTTGCTTCAATAGAAACACATCGGTATTATGTTATTTTTTTTATGACTATTCTTGTAGGTGTTGGATCTTCTTCATGTAGAAGAAGGATCAAACATTCTAAAAGTTCTATGAGTTCAAAGTGTTGATGGAGAAAGAGTCGGGGAATCAAGTGAAGGCTCTGTGGAGCGATAATGGTGGTGAATATATCTCGAACAAATTCAAAGACTTTTTTAGCAAAAAAGGAATTCGAAGAGAACTCATAGCGCCTCATAACCCACAACAAAATGGGGTCATGGAGAGGAAGAATAGAACGATCATGGGTACTGCATGAGCTATGATGCATGATCAAGGCCTACCAATGCACTTGTGGGCGGAAGCATGCAACACTACGATTTATGTGCAAAATCATTGTCCTCATAGAGTACTTGGAATGAGTACACCTGAAGAAGCTTTTGCTGGTAAGAAACTGGATGTTTCTCACTTTAAGGTTTTTGGCTCATCTGTTTATTGCATATGACTAAGAACGCTAGGAAGAAGTTGGAGCCAACTACTGAAGTTGGGAATTTTGTGGGGTACACAGAAACACCCCATAATTATTGTGTGTATTTTCCAAGCAAGCGAATGACTGTGGTGTGACAGGATATAAAATTCAATGAGGAGAAAGCCATGAAATTGTCGCTTGAGAGGGAGCTAGACTTGCATGCAGAGGAGGAAATTTTGGTTCCCAAAGATGAGTCTCTAGATGTGGATCAGCCAGAGGAGTAGGTTCATGGAATGGAGGAGTCCACTCACGCAGAGCCAAACATCAGAACTGGCAGAAGGCATAACATAGAAGCTGAGAGGTTGAAGCTTAATGTGGCACAGAATGTAGGAGTCCCTACTTCACAGCGCAGACAGAGACAGTCTCCTGATCGTTTCACTAGATACATGGCTCTCATGAGAAAATGTATTGTGACAGAGCCATCTTCCTTTCAGGAAGCAGTGCAGGAGCCCACATGGGTAGATGCAATGGTGGAGGATTATGACTCCATTTTCAGAAACATTGCTTGGGAAATTGTTCCAGGGGCGTTTGATAAATCAGTGGTAGGTTCAAGATGGATCTACAAGGTAAAGCAAGCTACTGATGGGAGTGTTGAGACATACAAGGCTATATTTGTGGCTTGGGGCTTCTCACAGATCGAAGGGATTGATTATGAAGAAACCTTTTCACCTATCTCACGGTATTCTTCCATAAGGACCATCCTGGTTCTCTCAGCGCAGATGGGTTGGCACATTCATCAGATGGATGTGAATAATGTGTTCCTTAATGGGATCATTGAGGAAGAAATGTACATTGAGAAGCCTGAAGGATTTGAGATCTTCAGCAGTGAGTCGCATGTGTGTAGACTCAAAAGAGTGTTGTATGGGTTGAAGCAAGCACCCCATGCTTGGTACACTCGGATCGACAACTATTTCACTAGACTTGGCTTCACCAAGAGTGAGGCAGATGCAAACCTATACCAAATTGTGGTGGAGGGTAAGATTTTAATCATTATTATTTATGTTGATGATAATTAATACTGACTGGTGATGAGCAGTTGATACACTCATGCAAGGAGGACCTTGCAAAGGAGTTTGAGATGAAGGATATGGGCCTCCTTCACTATTTCCTTGGATTGGAAATATGGCAGCGAGATGGTAAACTTTTTGTGTCTCAAGGCAAGTATGCAAGGGAGATACTCGGTAAGTTTCACATGGAGGGCTGCAAACCCATGGATACTCCTCTTCCAGGAAACTGGAGGAAAGAGGATGCAACATCGAGAGAGGTAGTGGATGCTATTGTCTATCGACAGTTGGTGGGTTCACTCATGTATTTAGTTAATACAATACCGGACATATGCTATGCGGTGAACCAACTTAGTCAGGTGATGGTTAAGCCTACCAAGATATTTTGGAAGGCAGGAAAGCATGTCCTGAGATATCTCAGGGGCACATCTGAGTATGGATTATGGTACAAACAGACGAAGTTGCATGGCTTCATGGATGCAGATTGCGCGAGCAGTCCAATGGACAGAAAGAGCACATCAGGAGGGGTCTTCAGTATCATATCTACGGATTTTTCTTGGTACAACAGGAAACATAGATCTGTGGCACTCAGTTCAACAGAAGCTGAATACATGGCAGCAAGTCAAGCTACATGTGAGGCTATCTGGATGAGGAAGATATTGGTCGATTTGTTTGGTTCTCATTTAGATCCTATTGTGATTCATTATGATAATCATAGTTGCATTAAACTCTCGATTAATCATGTGTTTCATAATAGGTCTAAGCATATAGATATCCGGTATCATCATATCAGAGATTGTGTGCAACGAAAGATCATGTTGCTTCAGTACATTCCTACGGAGGATCAGGATGCAGATATTCTGACGAAGGCGCTCCCCAAGAGATAATTCGAATACCATAGAGGTATGATTGGGGTGAAGGATAATCCCTTTATTGTTGAGAGGGAGTGTTGAGATTCAACAAGATGATGATCCTAGTGAAAATTAAGCACCTGCACTAGGTGGGGCCCGCATGCTATTTTTAGGTGATATGTATATTTTTAGAATATTGAGCAATGTCTATTTATAACGGTAGTATATTTATAGATGGTTGAGAAAATTATATTAATGGATGGGAGTCTATTTTTGGAATGCATGTGCGAAGTCAGTTCGTGGATTACATGTTTAAAAATAGAATGCATGTCAATTATTATTATCTCTTAATAATAATTAGACAATAAATAATAATATATTCTCTTGAAGCACTTGATTTCATTTAACTGATGTGGCAAACCACTTGACTGAAGGAATTTCGAGTTCAAAGGTTGGTTGGTGGGACATGCAAGTGGACTTCATTGTAACTGAGTGATACAAAGTTGTAACATAGTTGGATGTGTAGTTATGTGAGTTGTAAAGTAGTTTAACTCAGTTAAGTGAGTTAAACTCAGTTGTGCTATTTGTAACCAGTTGTAACTAAAGATACACTAGTGAGAGATGAGTGAATTAAATATTAAATTAATTCACATGGAGTGATCTCACATGCAACTGAATATTTACTACGGTTAATTACATGCATGTCAAATGCAGTGGAGACCCAGTTGAGAGATAGGTGAAAGGGACAATTTGACTATCATTTGTGACATTAGTGGTTGCACTCATGCAACCACTCACACATTGGAGATGCCAATGAGGATTTCACAGTAAAGGCAAGGCAAGATCAAATTCATTCAGGGATTGTGATCGGCAGGGATTACGCAATGGAGGTAGGTTGTTAGGAGGTAGTAAATTGGTGCATGTGTAAGCCAATTTTTGTATGACAGTGTGAGACGATTGTATATAGTACTGAGAGCTCTTGGATTAGAGTTTTGTATGATATTGTTTCATAATCCATGATATATACATAATATATGATAGTGGGTTTTTTAGCTTAACGATTTCCCCGTAAAAACAACTGTGTTATGTGTGATTGATATTTCTTCATGTGTTTGCAATTGGAGATTAAATTTATGCAAATATTTAAGTAGAAGGATTCTGTATTTAACAATGGCATATAATTTTTAGATCAAGAGAATCCGGCAATACATAATTGTATTAAAATTTCTACACTTCCCAAGGCCAAGTACAACGTAGTTTGAAATATCACACTAAAATTGATTATGTATAACTTCATCTCCATATATAATTGAATTTCTCTTATTAAGTTTCTCATGCGTGGATTGTTGATCAAAATCATCATCATCATAAAAAAGAGGGTTGATTTAAACAAGGACTAGTTCAGAACACTTCAATGATTCTTGATTCTTTGGATCCATCAATTCATGATTCAAGAGTTGGAATTAATTTTGAAGCAAATGGACCTTTTTTTGCAAAAACATTTCAAATATTTTATTCGTCATTGTGACCAAATTACTCTCAGTTGTTTCAAGTAAATTTTCTAATAAGGAAATCAGTCCATGACTATAGCCAACATTATTATCATGCTCTCTTATATTTACTCACTTGTTTTCTCTTATTTTCACTTCACACTCACTTTATTTTTTCACCTTAACTAATGATTTGAGTTTAATGACAATGAACTCCTTGTTGAACCCTTAGTTAAACTGAGAGGGGGGGGTGAATCAGTTTAACACATACATGGACTTTTAAAACTTTTCTTTTAAATCTTATTTACACCTTCATTTCATGGTCAACTTAATATGTGAGCAATAAGTATTACTATCAAACAGATTTGTTAATGTAATAGCAGATTGAATATGAGAGCAGCAGGTATTAAGCAGATGAGATAAATCACATCAACACATAAACATCATGCACAGAGACACCAGATATAAGTGGAAACCCATAAAGGGAGAAAACCACATCTTATTAGTGTTGTGATGCAAAGGCAAGCTCCAACTCCCTCTCACCACTATTTTCTGCAGGCACCAACCTACAGGAGGCTCTATCCTCAATTCTGCAAGCTACAACTTGCAAGGAAGCTCTAACTCCCATCAATTTTCTGCAGGCACCAACCTACAGGAGGCTCCAACCTCAGTCAGCTACAACTGACATTTTATCAAGCTACAACTTGATGTGGAAGCACCAACTCCCATCTATTTTCTGCAGGCACCAACCTACAGGAGGCTCCTACCTCAGTCAGCTACAACTGACATCTATCAAGCTACAACTTGATAGGGAAGCTCCAACTTCCTTATTCTTTCAAAACAAAAACACTTGCTGATTTACCTTGGATATCAGCTCTGTTCTGTACTTTCTCTTCTGCTGTTCATCAACTCTTATATCAGACCTGCATCATATCTGCTCAGCCCTTCCTTCTTCTCTTCTTTTCTCCTCAATTCTTCATACTCAACATTCTCTATATTCACACTCTCTGACCTCTTGCAGCTTTCATATTTTCTTCAACTATCTTCAATTCTGCTGCACACTCTCTCCTCTTCTCATTCTGTTTTCATCAATCTCTCCTCTTGGATATTACCCCCTTTTTATACAAGATAGCTTCATGACTATTTGTATTCTACTGGGAATTCGAAATGGACAGTCATGTCTCTTTGCCTTCTGCCTTCTCAGCTCTTTTCAGCTTACTCAGAAAAATGTAACTGTAGGTGCTTATTTTAATATTACAGTGGGATATTTGCTCTCTTCCGGAGACTTGCCAATGCATCACAAACAATAAAAACAATTAAAACATTTACATTCGAATTACAATGTGAACTCCAGCTCACTCATTTTGTCTCTTGGCTTGCTGTGCATTTGTCTTTTCTCTAACTGTCTCTTTGTCCCTTTCTCTTCTCTGTATGCCTTTCTGTTTATGGCTGCTGCGTAACTCCTGAATTTATGAACTGCATTTTTATTTTATTTTTATACCAGCGCTTTATATATAAATGAATCTGTTGACTGTAATTCAATCCTTTACACGCATCAAGTGTCTTGTTGATGTGGCGAGTTCCACAGGCCAGAACATACATATATTAAAATTGTATTACATTAATAATCGCCCTCCCGTTAAGCCGAGGCCCGTGGGTCCACAGACCACGCGGCACTTTTCAATACAATCGCAACAACTTTTTATATATATATATATTTATATATAATAGTGCCTTCACAAATTTCCGTTTGCGATTAGAACTGGAACTCAAACACTTGTTAATCATAGTTAATAATCCCATCGGGTCCGGGGTTCAATCAAGTGCAATCGGGGCGCATAATAGAAAATTTCCGATTGCGATCGGAACACGGATGCAATTTTCATATATCAACTCCCGCTTATAACTGGATCGGGTCCACCACTTCAATCGTAGCGTTTTACAAAGTCGTGCAATCAATCAGAGAGTTCTGATTGCGATTGAGATTCCGGATATGATTGAACCTATTAAATCCATCGTATAATGCCATCGGGTCCGCCACTTTATCGGAGCATATTACAAAGGACTTGCGATCAATCGGAAAGTTCCGATGTGATTAGCCGGAATTCAAATATATATACACCATCGTTAATACACCCATCGGGTCCAAACTCTTAATCGCAATCGCAAGTCTTTTAATATGTGTTGCGATTGACCACTGTTCATTGTATTTTGCCGATGCGATTGGGACAGGACTTCAAACATGTTTGAATTATAATTCATACCTCCATCGGGTTCGGACTTCCAATCGCAATCGCAACTCACATGTTCTCCGATGCGATTGACCAATGCCGATGCGATTGGGAACTCGGATGCGATCAGCAATAAACTGTGGCATATAGCTCAATCGGGTCCGGCCTTTAATCGGAGCACATAACAAAACTCCGCCGATTGAACCTTTTCTCCGATTGCGATTGGGGAGGGGTCCCACCTTATAAGCCATTTCGTTTTGATAGAACCTTTGGTTAAAGTGCTCCGCTTGTATATAACTGATATATATGCTTATATATATTTTGCCGCTGGAGTGAAGCGATTCCCAGAATAAGTTTGTGTTATATTATATGTATAACGCCGGTTGGAGTGTGCGATTCCTAGAATATGGTTCTGTATTATATGCATTGTATTGCAACTGGAGTTAAGCGATTCCCGGAATAAGTTTGTGTTATATTATATGTATAACGCCGGTTGGAGTGTGCGATTCCCGAAATTATGCATATGAATGTATATGCCGGCTTGGGCGATTCTCGGAATTTTATAACGGCTATGCCTCTGCCTCTGCTGCTCCTGTCGCTCTGCCTCTGCCTCTACTTCTTTTTGCTGCCCTGCCTCTGTTCTTCGCTGTGCCTCTGCCTGTTTCTGCTTCAACACTGCCTCCTTTGCTGCCTTTGTTACTTCTTTGTCTCTTCCTTCCTGTTATATCTGTTGTCTTAGTTTCTTTGTGCTCCTTTCTCTATTGCGTATATAGAATCCACTCCACCTGTTATACTTGTAGCACATCCTATGAGGCTCCGATCTTCTACGCCTTCAATTCAACAGTTCTTTTCCTCAACTTCGAACTCCGCTACGTTACCAGAGTTCTGTTCCTCATCTTGATTTAATTCTGCAGAATGAATTGATGTATTCTCCCCAATAGTGCTTCACATTCTTCCCACTAGAATAATTGTTCCTCATCACTCTCTCTCATTCCTTAGCTACTTGTCTTATGCTCTCTTTGCTTCATCTGCTCCTTGACTGATGCTACTCCTTAATTCTCCTTTTGCTGCCTCAGGTGTTCTTCCTTTGCCATCTCCTTTGCCTTGTTGCTGCCTCAGGTGTTCTTCCTTTGCCATCTCCTTTGCCTTGTTGCTTCCTCGGGTGTTCTTCCTTTGCCATCTCCTTTGCCTTGTTGCTGCCTCAGGTGTTCTTCCTTTTCCATCTCCTTTGCCATCAATGACAACATTTCCAACAGTCTCCCCCTTTGGCATTGATGGCAACACATCCACCAATAATCCAATGCTTCCTCCAAGTCTTCCTCGGTCTAGCTTCTTTTAGAAGACCCTTTCTTCTATTACCTGCTTTTCCTCCCCCTTTGACATCAATGGCAAAGGGTTGCACATTTCTTAGTGTAGATTCTATCTTTTCATTTTTCTCTCTCTGAGATGTGTTTAGGCATTCTTCTTCTGACTTTGTACCATGCTGCTCTATACTGGTGTACAATATTTGTTGAGAGAACACTTTTGAGAATATTTTAACTTGTATATACACATTAAGTCGATATCATTCCAAAGTAATGACAGCTATAATTAGACTTGTATAATAAGAGATGCATCATTGGATCAAGACTTTAAAGATTGTGAATGCTCCGAGTGACATATCAGGCTTGCTTCAACTATACTTTGGTTTATATCTGATGTAGTGTGCCAATATATTTCTGTTGAGGAAGATTGCAGATGGAATATGTCTTCTTCTGCAATAGACATCTGTAGTCAAAATCTATTCCGTTGTGATGATGCCAATATATCTTCTATTGCCGTGGTTCACCTGTACTGCCTATTATTGGTAATCTGTGCTAAACTACTGACAGGGATAATACACTTAAAGACTGAAAGGTCCTTGTTGTTATTGTAAATAAATGAATCACACCAGAGCTTACAGCTTATTGTGAGGATAGGCAATATCTTTCAATATAAGAGACTAATGACTTTCACTGCTTACACACTCTTCCAAAACAACCCCTGCAAATCCTTTGTGCTTGAGGTTATTTTGCCATAGTTCTTTGATCTTCAGGACCTGTATCATATTGTTGTTCCATGATAACTCTTGATATTCTATTGATAGATATGTGACCTGCACCTAGTACCAATTTATATTACCTTGATAAACCATGCAGAGATTTCATTTTAGCTTGCACATGAACCCATAGTTTCCACTATTGATCTTCCCACCGTTCACACCAACAATCATCAATATACTAAATCTGATCTTGGCATCATTAACTTGCTACTTATTTTGTCATCCTGATTTGAAAGAATGTCACTGCATTTTATTTTCTATGACAGTTCCAGAATCACTGCTGCTTTATACACTGCTTTATATACCAATTCAATTGTTACCATGGCTTCTTGATGCCTTTTTAATAATCGCAACCAGAATTCATAACAAACCTTTGAAGATTTTAATATACCACTCGCTTTATAGTTCGCCGCCCGACCTTGTATTAATACTCCATGCTTTGAAAAACAAACTTTATAATAAGACTTTCGGACTAGCCCACCTATGCACCGTACCTCCTCTATCTTCCGCGCACTTTTATTAAACTTCGTGTGTCTTCATCGAATAGTCACCGCCGAATGTCCCCTTTTCAAATCAACGGTCCTGAGAAATTCCGCTCGGTGTCCCGGTACTGACGTTAACTTGCGAAATCGCAGGTTAAACGGTGGCTTCCAATACCACCTATGCCACGTGTCAACAATCTTATGGAATCGCTAGCCCTCTAGATAATACTGCCTCCATACCAAAAGTGGTGCGAAATAATCCGGAAACCATAAGTGGTTTTGCTACAGTGTTTCACCAAGGTTCCGGTCTTCTTTATTAAATAGTCGTTTTTCAGTATATTATAATGATTCAAACCCACTCACGAAGGTTTCGCTCCACTATTCACATTGCGCATTTGACTATGGTTCCGCTTCACCATTCACAACCCTTGCACCATACATAACCTTTGCTGATTTCCACCATACATAACACGGTTTCGATTATTCTTATGCAGAGGTTTCTTATGCATTTCTTATAAATATTCTGCTACAGGGTCTCATTCATACGGAATTCTCGTCACAAGATTTAACTAGTCAAATGCCTTTTCTGCCTCTGTTCTCCTTCTAACAATTTTGCTAGCTATTGTGAGTTTCAGATGGTCTTCTTCTTCCATAGATCTATGTTAGAGAAACTTCCTTTCTCTTACTGATCTCATAGCTGTTATCATTCCAAGGAGATCTTCTTAGACTACTTTCATGGGGTAAATATATGAACTGCTCTCCCCCTGGGATGTTGCTTCATATTTGTCACTGGATGGATTTTTGCTTTGCTTCCTAGAGCAGCTCCCCCTGAGACTATGGCGGATTTATTATGTTATTGAGATGATAGGCTCCCTTTTCTCTTTTCTTTCCATACTCTATTGGGGTTCATTATAATGTCTGCACTCCTTTCTGATTCATAGTTTTGTTTGATTGGATTGGATTTCATCATCTGTCTGGAGTTCTTTAATATATATGGCAGTTTACAGTCTTTAGCTTTGTGACCACGCTTGAGGCATACATAACATCTTATTTGACCAAGGTGCATTTGATCTGATGTATAATATTTCATTCCCCTTTTTGAACATAATTTACAATCAACATATTTATGTCCAAATTCATTGCATGCATAACAGTAGCCATGGAAATGATTTATATACCTGGTGGAAGATTGTCTTTTCCCTTTGCTTGCTTGAGGGGTTCTTCTCTTTTGCTGCATCCTTTGCTGGTTGGACTGGATTGGCTTTGTCTTACAATATGCTGCATTATGTCCTGGTTTATGACAAGATAAACATGTGCTAATTTTCATAGGAGGGAGGAACCTCCTTTGACATCTTCCGAATTTGTTCAATTCATCCCTAGGAGCATATGAGCCTTTAGTAGCTGATTGTTTCATCCTTTCATTCTCTGCTCTTTCATGTTGCTGCTTGATTATGTTTGTTTCTTTACAACTCATGTTCCTGCTGGTTTCTACTTCTGTAGGAATTTGCTGAGCTGTTTCACAGTTCTTTACAGCTTTTACAAAAATGATTTTCTTGTTATCTTCAACCTTGGACTTACTGGTTTCACCTTCATATCCTATCCTAGCCTTTATGAGAGGTGACCTTTGAGCCTTTAGAATCTGGTCCAACTGTCCGGAGCTTTTCATTTGAGGAGTATTCATTAATAAATCTCTTTGGGCCTTTTCTAATTTCTTTCTTAGGTTCACTACTTCTTCTTCCAATTTTTCACATTCCAGATTTTTCTCTCTCATTTGTTGCAGCAAAGTGTCTTCTATTTTCCTTGCTTCTTCAAGGTGTGTCTTCAGGCCAACAATTTATTTCTTATCTTCATATTCTCTCTCATCACATATTTGCACCACTGTCTTAAGGTCTTTGTTTTCATTTTTCAATTTTTCTATTTCAGTCAAAGCAGTGTCAAGCTTGGCTTTTTCTTCAGCTGTAATTTCTTCATGGTTCTTATCTCCATTCACACTAGAAGGTACTTCATTTGATTGAATATTTTCCTGTTGACATGAATTTTTCTTCTTCTTAATTCTCTTATCCTTCTTGTCAGTGCCGTCCTTAGTGTTTACTCCATGCATGAAGTGCAATCTATCCCAGATTTCTTTTGCAGAGGTTAAATCCATTATCAACTCAAGGTCCTTGTTATGAAGACTGTTATATATTAAACATTTTACCTTGGCATTCCTCTGTTGTTATTTCACCGTGGGGGAGTCTGTGCAGTAACCATCACATACAAGCTTCCATACTTCAGGTTCATAAGCCAATAATCCTGTTTTAACCTTATCTCTCCATTCAGGAAAGTTTGTTGTATTTAACACAGATACATTTTGATAGTCCATGACTCAACCAGATCTCCTTCAAGTTATTAAGCTTACACAAAAGGAACTGGCTCTGATACCAATTGTTGAACCCTTAGTTAAACTGAGAGGGGGGGGGGGGTGAATCAGTTTAACACATACATGGACTTTTAAAAATTTTATTTTAAATCTTATTTACACCTTCATTTCATGGTCAACTTAATATGTGAGCAACAAGTATTACTATCAAACAGATTTGTTAATGTAATAGCAGATTGGATATGAGAGCAGCAAGTATTAAGCAGATGAGATAAATCACATCAACACATAAACATCACGCACAGAGACACCAGATATAAGTGGAAACCCATAAAGGGAGAAAACCACATCTTATTATTGTTGTGAAGCAAAGGAAAGCTCCAACTCCCTCTCACCACTGTTTTCTACAGGCACCAACCTACAGGAGGCTCTATCCTCAATTCTGCAAGCTACAACTTGCAACGAAGCTCCAACTCCCATCAATTTTCTGCAGGCACCAACCTACAGGAGGCTCCAACCTCAGTCAGCTACAACTGACATTTTATCAAGATACAACTTGATGTGGAAGCACCAACTCCCATCTATTTTCTGCAGGCACCAACCTACAGGAGGCTCCTACCTCAGTCAGCTACAACTGACATCTATCAAGCTACAACTTGATAGGGAAGCTCCAACTTCCTTATTATTTCAAAAGAAAAACACTTGCTGATTTACCTTGGATATCAGCTCTGTTCTGTACTTTCTCTTCTGCTGTTCATCAACTCTTATATCAGACCTGCATCATATCTCCTCAGCCCTTCCTTCTTCTCTTCTTTTCTCCTCAATTCTTCATACTCAGCATTCTCTATATTCACACTCTCTGACCTCTTGCAGCTTTCTTATTTTCTTCAACTATATTCAATTCTGCTGCACACTCTCTCCTCTTCTCATTCTGTTTTCATCAATCACTCCTCTTGGATATTACCCCCTTTTTATACAAGATAGCTTCATGACTATTTGTATTCTACTGGGAATTCGAAATGGACAGTCATGTCTCTTTGCCTTCTACCTTCTCATCTCTTTTCAGCTTACTCAGAAAAATGTAACTGTAGGTGCTTATTTTAATATTACAGTGGGATATTTGCTCTCTTCCGAAGACTTGCCAATGCATCACAAACAATAAAAACAATTAAAACATTTACATTCGAATTACAATGTGAACTCCAGCTCACTCATTTTGTCTCTTGGCTTGCTGCGCATTTGTCTTTTCTCTAACCGTCTCTTTGTCCCTTTCTCTTCTCTGTATGCCTTTCTGTTTATGGCTGCTGCGTAACTCCTGAATTTATGAACTGCATTTTTATTTTATTTTTATACCAGTGCTTTATATATAAATGAATCTGCTGACTGTAATTCAATCCTTTACACGCAGCAAGTGTCTTGTTGATGTGGCGAGTTCCGCAGGCCGGAACATACATATATTACAATTTTATTACATTAATAATCGCCCTCCCGTTAAGCTGAGGCCCGTGGGTCCACAGACCACGCGGCACTTTTCAATACAATCGCAACAACTTTTTATATATATATATATATATATATATTTATATATAACAGCGCCTTCACAAATTTCCGTTTGCGATTAGAACTGGAACTCAAACACTTGTTAATCATAGTTAATAAGCCCATCGGGTCCGGGCTTCAATCAAATGCAATCGGGGCGCATAATAGAAAAGTTCCGATTGCGATCAGAACACGGATGTGATTTGCATATATCAACTCCCGCTTATAACTGGATCGGGTCCGCCACTTCAATCGCAGCGTTTTACAAAGTTGTGCGATCAATCGGAGAGTTCCGATTGCGATTGAGATTCCGGATGCGATTGAACCTATTAAATCCATCGTATAATGCCATCGGGTCTACCACTTGATAGGAGCATATTACAAAGGACTTGCGATCAATCGGAAAGTTCCGATGCGATTAGCCGGAATTCAAATATATATACACCATTGTTAATACACCCATCGGGTTCGAACTCTTAATCGCAATCGCAAGTCTTTTAATATGTGTTGCGATTGACCACTGTTCATTGTATTTTGCCGATGCGATTGGGACAGGACTTCAAACATGTTTGAATTATAATTCACACCTCCATCGGGTCCGGAATTCCAATCGCAATCGCAACTCACATGTTCTCCGATGCGATTGACCAATTCCGATGCGATTGGGAACTCGGATGCGATTAGCAATAAACTGTGGCATATAGCTCAATCGGGTCCGGCCTTTAATCGGAGCACATAACAAAACTCCGCCGATTGAACCTTTTCTCCGATTGCGATTGGGGAGGGGTCCCACCTTATAAGCCATTTCGTTTTGATAGAACCTTTGGTTAAAGTGCTCCGCTTGTATATAACTAATATATATGCTTATATATATTTTGCCGCTGGAGTGAAGCGATTCCCGGAATAAGTTTGTGTTATATTATATGTATAACGCCGGTTGGAGTGTGCGATTCCTGGAATATGGTTCTGTATTATATGCATTGTATTGCCGCTGGAGTTAAGCGATTCCCGGAATAAGTTTGTGTTATATTATATGTATAACGCCGGTTGGAGTGTGCGATTCCCGGAATTATGCATATGAATGTATCTGCCGGCTTGGGCGATTCTTGGAATTTTATAACGGCTCTACCTCTGCCTCTGCTGCTCCTGTCGCTCTGCCTCTGCCTCTGCTTCTTTTTGCTACCCTGCCTCTGTTCTTCGTTGTGCCTCTGCTTGTTTCTGCTTCAACACTGCCTCCTTTGCTGCCTTTGTTACTTCTTTGTCTCTTCCTTTCTACTATATCTGTTGTCTTAGTTTCTTTGTGCTCCTTTCTCTATTGCGTATATAGAATCCACTCCACCTGTTATACTTGTAGCACATCCTATGAGGTTCCGATCTTCTACACCTTCAATACAACAATTCTTTTCCTCAACTTCGAACTCCGCTACATTACCAGAGTTCTGTTCCTCATCTTGATTTAATTCTGCAGAATGAATTGATGTATTCTCCCCAACAGTGCTTCATAGTCTTCCCACTAGAATAATTGTTCCTCATCACTCTGTCTCATTCCTCAGCTACTTGTCTTATGCTCTCTTTGTTTCATCTGCTCCTTGACTGATGCTACTCCTTAATTCTCCTTTTGTTGCCTCAGGTGTTCTTCCTCATCACTCTGTCTCATTCCTCAGCTACTTGTCTTATGCTCTCTTTGTTTCATCTGCTCCTTGACTGATGCTACTCCTTAATTCTCCTTTTGCTGCCTCAAGTGTTCTTCCTTTGCCATCTCCTTTGCCTTGTTGCTGCCTCACGTGTTCTTCCTTTGCCATCTCCTTTGCCATCAATGACAACATTTCTAACACTCCTTATACCATTTCAAGTAGGTCCTTATTTAAAAAAAAAAGTGTTAATTAAAATATAAATTTAAAAACTTGTTATTTGACTTTGTAAACCACTCAATCTAATCAATTTTGACTTAGATATTCAATGAATAAATCAATTCTTGTGTGTCGGGTTCAATTAAGAATTCATTCAAAATGAGAACAATGGAATTCAACTTAATTTTGATTTCACACAACAAAGGAACTATTGCAAAAATAATTCTCAAAATTGATATTGATTTTAAAGGTGCATTAATGTAAACTTGAATAATCATTGATGTAGATTTGTCATGGAAAGTTGATGTAGTTGACCATTTGAAGAAACTTTGTAGGAATTTGATCACATGTACTTGATTCTATGTGCTTAACTGAAATTGATTATTTCCTTAAATTTTAACAAATGGAATTGTAGTGTGTGTGTGTGTGTGTTGCATTAAATGATAAATTTAAATTGTGTTTATGTCAAAAATATATATTAAACAACATATTAAGCATCCAAGAAATGATTCATCACAAAAAAACACTAAGTGTACCTAAGACAACCTTATTTAATTTTGGGATAGGTCTAAGGTCACAAAGGAAAATATAATTGATTTTACTATGTGATATCTCTTGTATGATGACAATAGTGTGCCCAAATACAAATAAGCCTTCAAGATTTTTAAAACTATTTTTGAAAATATTTCCAATGTGCTTTTATAAAATAAAAATAACTCATCCTAAGGGAAATTTCCAAGAATCCTTACTAATGGTAAGAGTTATAAGGCATATTTCTAACTCACCCAATAGCAAATACTATCCCCACACTACAATGCTCATCTTATTATATAATTTTTGTTAGTGTTAGCAACTAATTTCCAATATAAATTGATATTTTTTCATCATTATTGTCCATGTGGGATACATGATAGTAAAAAAGAATAAAATAAACCTTACATTTTTAAAAATGATAACATGGCCACATGTCTATCTCTTAATCTACGTGGAGAATAATGTGAGGAGGAGAAGTTGGGGGGATCTAGCTTTTGTTTGCAATCCATAGGATTGTGGATCAGTAGGTTTAAATTAGGCTATCTTCAATCTAAACACCACCTACATATTTGATGATATCATTGATGGATTTCCAACTTATTTGGACAATTATTGAGATAGAAAAAAACCAAAAGAAAGATTCTTGAGCATAGAATCATGCAAATTCACATGTGGTTCTACAATGGCACTACTGGGGAAGAAAAATTCTAAAAGCTTTTACTTTTATTCAAATAAAAAGTTGTTGCTACCTTTAGTGTCATTTGTATATTGTATTCAAAATCAACCTCATCAAAATCATCATCATGTTCACTCACGAGATTTCCATCCTTGGCATAGTTTCTAGGCTTTCAATCCTTGGTATAGTTTCCGCAGTTACTTATTGGGCATTCATATTTTAAAATCCCAGGGGTAGATAATGTTTATAGGTCACCCAAATCATAGATATGGTTAAAAAACAATTTATGACTAGCTCTATTACCACATATTCCACCTGCAAGTAATCATTCATTCATTGAGGCCAATTACCAACATTATATTTTGTGCTTTAGCGAATTCCAAATGATCATACTAATAAAAAAAGGGATTGTGAAGATTAAGGTATCTATGGTATATCAAAGTGGCAGAGCAATTATCAAATGTGGAATCAATCTAAGTGATAATGCCACTATGGATGACCAGAAGGTCTCAATACAATGAAGAGTCAAGAAATATTATCCCTCTCAGTAACAACTTACTCTTACACAACTTGGAAAAGGGAAATCGAATGTTTTAGAAAGAGGAAAGTGGCTTAAATAATTTTTTTTTTAAATGAGGAAAATTAATGGGTGGTTTTCAAAGATTTAGGACCACAAGAAGCCTATAGAACTATTTCTTGGGAGGGGAATCCTATATGTTTTTTGGAAATTTTCTGAGGGAGAGATTGAATTCATGCCACAACCGACTTTAAATTATCAAAATTTAGAAAGAAAAAAAAAAGTGAAAAGAGTTATGATTAAATAAAGCTATATAAGGTGTTGTAGAAGAAGTTAGTAGGGTTGGAAAATATGTAGTGGATTTTTTGGAATTATAAATAAAAGTGAACATAATTGAAACAAGAATTGACATGTGGGGTCTCCCATACAAATCTCTCATAGAAGAATTTGATTTGGGATATAATAAATATGCAATATCTACCAAGTCCCTTAATACTAATATGTTTTATACCATGTTATGAAATAGAACATGAAACAAGACAAGAGACAAGAACTTGGTGGAAAATGATTTAGCCATGGTCTACACAATGTATTCATTCCAATGATACAAATATATAATACATGAATGAAATCAAGTCTAAAATTTTATTTTCTCTCACACTAATACCTCATATAAGACAATAAGGATACAAATAAGTATCTAGAACACACTTAGGACAAAAACTATATAGCATAATGTGAAATATACAAACGCAGTGTATGAATTCATAATTGCATAGGACTCAGAGGCTTACAAAATGGAGTCCTAAACTTCTTCTATACTTCAGTAAGATAGTGATTTTTCTCATATCAAATCAAATCTCCCTAGAGATGTAGGTAATTAGAAATCCTATAGCCTCTTCTTCTTCCCGTCAATGATTAAAAAATGTGAGCATCCTTTAAATATGGAATTGTGGTTATTGTAAATGGCAAAAACACTTTGCACTTCAATAATGTTTCCATGTATTATGCCCACATACCATAATTATGGTCGTTCAAAACCAAAGGTTCTTGCGTGAAACTCATGATTTTGATTTATAGATCTAAACTCTAATCCAATCTTCAAGTAAAAACCTTGAGTCAATATAATAGATAGATCTGACTCAGCATGATCACTTACAAGTGATAACCTCTAATATACTTGTAGAAAATAGGTTAGGACTCAAACAAATAGCTCTAATCCATTTTTGGAAAACTCATTAATTAATAGATCCAAAGAACTAGCATTCCAAGTAGAGTTGGCGTCTAAATATGCCATTACAACACTAAATCATAAGTGAGAGTATTTCAACATCCACAGAAACAAAATAATTTCATTCATGAGTATGATGGATCAAAATATAGGACCATTTATAAATAACACCAAATTGTAGCTAACTCCCTTGAATTAAGGAATATGTGGTCAACTTTTATTGGCTAGGGCACATAATGAAATCTTTCTTTAATACCTCGACCTTTGCACAATCATTTGTCATGCTCTATGCAATCTTTTAGTCAAATGCCCTATTCATTTTCCACACAAATTCTTAATTGACTCTCGCAGTCAACTATTAGTTGTTGATTGATCACTTCCAGAAGACCATCAAGTGTGATGAACCTACCCTTCTAACTCATTTTAACAAGATTTTTGTGCTCTTTCATTTTGATATTTTTTAGGCACTTATCTAAATCATTTTCAATGTTTCTCCTAGAAATCTTACAGTCTTTAGCTTATTGAAAGTATTAGTCATTTTTTTTTTTTTTTTAAGATGTACTACAAAGTGCCTAGTCTAAAGGCTTTAATGTAAAGTCAAGATAAGTTCTCAATATTGTTAATTTTTCCATGGAAAATGTTTGGGCATTGGGGTCTGCTTAAGTAATAAAATTCCTCTTAGTCTCTAGTTTGCAAATAAGAATGAGGGTGCTAGTACCTTTCTAGCTTCATATTTATATTTGTAAACAAATTTCTCACATGTACATACCCTAGCCTTTAGGATTGAACATGTGATTGTAGAAATTATACAACATGCATGTATATCTTGGATTCACCCAATCTAACAATGTACTAAAGTTAAATACTAAATTTCTTCTACAAATATTTTTTGGAATTAAAAATACAATCGCTAATCATATGAAGTAAAGAAGAATCAAATCACACACAACACAAATAATTTCCCGGGGAAAGCTTGCTGCTCAAAACCCCACTATCTTTTATTGTATATTTATCATGGATCATGAAAAAATTACATACAAAAATATTCTCACAATATCCCTCCATTACTCAACTAATTGTCTCACATTGTCATGAATAAAACTGACCAACACATAGCCAATTATCAGCCTCTAGACAGCCTGCCTTGCTTTCCCAAACCCTAATGAATGCAATCCCTAAAAGATAGGAATTATGGCCTTCCTTGATTTTGCAAGTATCATGGGCACTCCAATGGGTGTTTGGTTGCATGTGTGCAACCCAATAATCCTACAAATGATATTCAACTTCCCCTTCACCTAGATCTCAACTAGGTCTCCACTGGATCTGACACGCATGCAACTAATAATAGTAAATCCTCAGTTGCATGTGAGATCACTGATTGTGAATTAATTAATATTTAATTCACTTGATCTCTCACTAGTTTATCTTCAGTTACAACTAGCATAACTGATTTAAACTTATTACAACCTGCATTAACCAATGCACCACTGCACTTCAAACTCTGTTACAGCTATAATTACTCTGCATGCCTCACCAACTACCTCTAACTCGAAATCCATTAGCTAACTAAGTTTATCACTCTCAGTTAACTATTTCAAGTCATCATTGAGAATAGATTACAGTTTATTTTCCGTCTTAATTATAGGATAACTAAAATAGACATGCACCTAAAAATAGCACTATGGACCCCACCCTAGTGTAGGTGCTTAATGCACTAGGCGTGGGTGCTGAAATGTTCTTGTTGAATTTCAACACTCCCTCTCAACAAGAAAGGGATTATCCTTCACCCCGATCCTGTCTCTATGGTATTCGAATTTGCTCCTGGTGAGTGCCTTCGTCAGAATATCTACATCATGATCTTCCATGGGAATGTACTAAAGCAACATTATCCTTCTCTACACGCAATCTCTGAGATGATGGTACTGGATATCTATATGCTTGGACCTATCATGAAACACAGGATTAATCGAGAGTTTAATGCAACTCTAATTTATCACAATGAATCACTGCCGAATCCATCTAAGAGCCAAACAAACCAACCAATATCTTTCTCATCCAGATAGCCTCACATGTAGCTTGACTTGCTGCCATGTATTCTGCTTCCGCTAAACTAAGTACCACATATCATTGTTTCCTTTTGTAACAAGAATTTTTTGTCGATCCTATGTTGAAGATCCCTCATGATGTGCTCTTTATGTTTGATGGACTCCTTACCCAATCTGAATATGTGAAGCCTTGAAGCTTCACTCCCTCTGTCTGTATGTACCATAGACCATACTCTAATCTGCCCCTCATGTATCACAAGAAATGCTTCCCCACCTTCCAAAAGATCTTGGTAGGCTTAACCATAGCTTGACTCAACTAGTTAACTGCATAGAAAATATTTGGTCTGGTGTTCACTAAATACATTAGTGAACCAACTAACTACCTGTAGACAGTATCATCCACCACCTCTCCAGAAGTAGCATCCTCTTTCCTCCAATTTCCTGGAAGAGGAGTATCCATGGGTTTGCAACTCTCCACATGAAACTTAACCAGTATCTGTTGAAAATGCAACAAGATGATGGATCTTAGTGAAATGAAGTCGCCTTCACTAAGTGGGCCCGCAGGCTATTTTTGGCGCAAAGTCTATTTTTAGACTATGTCTATTTTTAGACATATGGATCATGGTCTATGAGTTGCAGGATGTTATTTATGGATGATTGGTTGAGTTGGTAAAAATAGATGGACCTCTATTTTTAGATATTGGGCGGAATCTATTTTTAGACTGCCAGGCTAAAAATAGAACAGTCAAATATTATTAACCCTTAATAATATTTGGACTATAAACATTATCTTATCCTCTTGGAGCACTTCAGTTTGATTCTTGGATGTGGAACTTGCAGCTGACAGAAGGAAATACGCTTTTCCTAAGGGTTAGTTGAGCTATTGCATGGTTGACTTCAGTTAGAACTCATGTGGCAGAGTTTGGTGGAGTTGATGAGACAGTTGGTGGAGTTGTGTTCGGTTTTACTTAGTTGAACTAGTTGTATTTAGTCTAACTGATAAATACACTAGTGATGAGTGGTGTGAATTAATTATTAATTAATTCACTAATTATTAACTCATAAATCAACTAAAGAACACATCAGTTAACTGCAATGCATGGACAGTTCAGTGGAGAATAGTGTTAGAGGTGGGTGAAAGGGTGAGTCTATTATCAGTTGTGACTATTGGCTGTGCATGAGATTTGCACACACATTGATGGAGATTTCCAATGAGGATTGTGCAGTTTGAGCTAGTGGGATTCGAACTTGGATCTCATTCATTACTCACTTGGATTGCACAGTAGAGGCAGGTAGTCTTGTGGAGGATATTTGAACCTGTGACTAGTTCATCTTCATAACTAGTTTTGTGTGTAGCATTGAGATAGTGCTGAGAGCTGTGAGAGCTTTGTGCTATGTATTGTTACATTTTCTCTATCATTATAATATACAGATAGTTGGGGGTTTTCAGCTATTTCTTTCCCCATTACATCCTGTGTTGATATGTGTGCTTGATTATGTTTTAATGAGCGCATGCGACTACTTTCTATTTCCGCATATTGATGATCAATTGTAGAAGAGGTTATGTATTATGCATGAAGCTTAAATAGTGTGTAATCACGATAATCTCGGTGAATAATTCATCTATTATTCAAAATTTCTACATGGTATCAGAGCAGAATTGATCATCGGATCTATTATAGTGATTACAATTATTTCGGTAGACAGAGTCTGTAACGGGCCAGGTAGCCTCTGGATCCATCCTTTCTTTGAAAGGTGATATATCCAGTAAATGCCCCTACATTTGATCTCTGTGCTAGAAATAATTCGTTCTCACAGATCCAGAAGCAGCTGAGTTTTGAGCTTGGAATTCGAATTTGCAGCAGAATTTGGAATTCGAAATTTGCAACAGTTTTCTTAGTGCTAGAGTTGAAATGTCTTTCAACGGATTGCGACTGGAATATGCCCTTGAGGGCAGTTCGAATTATGTTGCATGGAAGGACCGGATGGAGGCGGTATTAGATGATAACGGGCTGAAGGAGTTCATAGAAGCTGAGATCCCAAAGCCTACTGATGCTGCTCAAGTTGAGGCTTGGCAAAAGAAGATGGTGAAATGTCGAAGGATTCTGTTGGAGGGCGTGAAGGATCACATTGTATCCAACATGCATGGAAAAGCTTCTCCATACTTGATGTGGAAAGCGTTGACAGATTTATTCCAAAGCAAGAGCGACCAGAGGAAGTTGGCGCTCAAGGATAAACTTAGACACATAAAGATGGAGAAAGACAGTATGCCCAAGTACCTCACGAAGTTCATCCAATGCAGGGATGAGCTGGGAAGTGTGGGGGTGACTGTAGATGATGAGGAATTGGTGAGCTTGGCTCTCCTTGGTCTTCCGAAGAGTTGGCATGCCTATCAGGATTTTGTCAATGGTCGGGAGAAATTTCCAGGATGGGAGCGACTTTGGTCGGATCTTGTGCAAGAGGAGATAAGGCGGAATACCAGAGACGGATCTTCATCAAAGGCATATGATGAAGAAAATTGCGCTTTGGCTGCCAAAGCAAAGAAGGGGAAGAGCAAGAAAACTTCTCATTCCGGTGCGAAAGGCAAGAAGCAGGACATGTCTAAGGTGAAGTGTTTTCACTGTCACCAACACGGACATTATGCCACAAATTGTCCGCAGAAGAAGAAAAATAAGCAAGCTGCTGGATTTGCAGCGGGAGAGGCCTTAGCCTTGCATTTTGAGCTGGGATTTTCGTTGATCGCATGCTTGGTCTCAAGTGTGATGGGATCAGTATGGTTCTTGGACAGTGGTGCGTCTTTTCACATGACTGGAGATCGAGATCTGTTTTCAGATCTGGATGAGAAAGATCTTGGAGTGCACATCGAGATGGGCGATGATGGTAGATACAGTGTGACCGGTATCGGTACCATTTCCTTTGAGAGGGAGTCTGGTAAACCCTTCGTATTAAAGGAAGTGATGCATGTTCTAGGATTGAAAAAGAATCTGATCTCTGTGGCGATGTTAGAAGACAAGGGGTATGATGTGGTCTTCAGCGAAGGAAAAGCTTTCCTGCGCAGTAAGACAACTGGAGAGACCCGGAAGATAGGGGTTCAAGTCAAGAACCTTTATCAGTTGCAAGTATATGGCTGCGCAGCAATGGCATGCAAGGCAGAAGGAGTGGTGAGCCGGGATGATGGCGAGTTGTGGCACCGGAGATTGGGCCACCTTCACCATGGAGCTTTGAAGATACTGCAGCAGATTTCTACTGGACTACCTAAAGGCACTCTTGCGCAGTCAGATCAATGCAAGGGGTGTACCTTGGGAAAATTTGTGAAAGCCACCTTTCACGAGAAGGATAGTCGCGCCACGACGATCTCAGAGAATTCAATAGCGTACGTGTGTGGACCTTTCTCTCGCATTTCTACTGTGCCAGCGGGACAAAGTACATGTGATCTTTGTCGATGATTTCTCTCGGAAGTGCTCGGATCTTCTTCATGCAGAAGAAGAGCGCGACATACTCAAAGTTCTGTGAGTTCAAGGCGCTGGTTGAGAAGGAATCGGGGAAGCATGTGAAGGCTCTTAGGAGCTACAATGGTGGTGAATTCATCTCTGCTAAATTCAAGGACTTTTGCAGCACAGAAGGGATTCGGAGAGATCTCATTGCACCCCATAACCCACAGCAGAACGGGGTTGCTGAGCAGAAGAACAGAACGATCGTGGGTGATGCACGGGCGATGTTGCATGATCAGGGCCTACCCCTTCACTTGTGGGCTGAAGCATGCAATACTGCAGTGTATGTGCAGAACCGTTGTCCTCACAAGATACTTGGCATGAGTACACCAGAGGAGGCGTTTTCTGGCAAGAGGCCTGATATTTCCCATTTGAGGATTTTTGGTTCACCTGTCTACATGCATGTGACGAAGGACGCCAGAAAGAAGCTGGATCCGACCGCAGAGGTTGGGATATTTTTGGGGTACACTGATACACCACACAACTATCGTGTGTATTTGCCAGACAGTCGCAAGACTGTTGTGCGACGGGATATCAAATTTCAGGAGGAGAAAGCCATGAAGTGTTCGCTTGAGAGGGAGCCACACTTGCATGCAGATGAGGAGCTATTAGTTCCTAAGGATGAGCTCGATGTGGATTAGCCATAAGAGGTGTTCATGGTGCGGAAGAGACCCACTATGCACACAACGCATCGTGAGGGCCCAAGCGCACTACAGAAGCTGAGCGACTGGCTCAAGATGCAGAGAAGGTTGTAGGACCACCTACAGCACAACGCAGACAGAGACAGTCACCGGACCGGTACACTGGATACATGGCTCTTGTGAGAAAATGTGTCATGATAGAGCCATCATCTTTCGAGGAAGCTATGGAGGACCCCGCATGGGTAGATGCCATGGTGGAAGAGTATGATTCTATTGTCAGAAACAGTGCATGGGAGATTGTCCCGCGACTGGAAGGGAAATCAGTGGTGGGTTCGTGATGGATCTACAAAGTGAAGCAGGTGGCTGACGGGAGTGTGGAGAAGTACAAGGAAATATTTTTTGCCCGTGGCTTCTCACAGATTGAGGGGATCGATTATGAGGAGACCTTTGGACCTGTCGCAAGGTATTCTTCCATACGGACGATCCTAGCTCTCTCAGCGCAGATGGGGTGGCACATCCATCAGATGGATGTGAAGAATGTGTTCCTCAACGGATTCATTGAGGAGGAGGTGTACATAGAGCAGCCCGAAGGTTTCGAGATCTTCAACAGTGAGTCGCATGTGTGCAGAATCAAGAGAGCACTGTATGGGTTGAAACAAGCACCTCGTGCTTGGTACACATGGATAGATAGTTATTTCACCGGACTTGGATTCTCCAAGAGTGAGGCAGATCCTAACCTGTACCAGATTGTGGTGGAGGGGAAGTTGCTGATCATTGTACTGCATGTAGATGATATGATTTTGACGGGTGATGAGTTGTTGATACTTTCATGCAAGGTGGATCTTGCTAGAGAGTTTGAGATGAAGGACTTGGGCCTTCTTCATTATTTCCTGGGATTGGAAATTTGGCAGTGCAGTGATGGACTGTTTGTTTCTCAGGGTAAGTATGCCTAGGAAATACTGGAGAAGTTCAACATGTATGGCTGCAAGCCTGTTGATACTCCTCTTCCTGGAGGTTGGAGGAAGGAGGATGCTACTTCAGCAGAGGTAGTGGATGCCACTGTTTATCGACAATTGGTGGGGTCGCTTATGTATCTGGTCAATACACGACCCGATATATGCTATGCTGTTAACCAGATTTCACAAGCTATGGTTAAGCCTACCAAGCTCTTCTGGAAGGCAGGAAAGCATGTATTGCATTATCTTAGTGGCACATCAGGATATGGTCTATGGTACGCATTAGATTCGAGGTGAAGCTGCGGGTTTCATCAGATGCAGACAAGGTGGAACAACTAATAAAGAGCACATCCGGAGGGATCTTTGGTATCGGTTCGACAACATTTTCTTGGTACAGCAGGAAGCAGAGATCCGTGGCACTCAGTTCAGCAGAGGCTGAGTATATGGCAGCAAGCTTGGCTGCATGCGAGGCCATATGGATGAGGAAGATCCTGGCCGGGTTGTTCGGGTCACACTTGGAGCCTACTGTGATTTATTATGATAACCAGAGTTGCATTAAACTCTCGGCTAATCCAGTATTTCATGATAGATCCAAACACATCGACATCAAGTACCATCATATCAGAGATTGTGTGCAGCGGAGAATCATGTTACTTTCATACATTCCCACGGAGGATCAGGATGCTGATATCTTGACGAAGGCGCTCACCAGGAGCAAATTCGAATACCACAGAGGCAGGATAGGGGTTGCAGATAATCCATATCTTGTTGAGAGGGAGTGTTGAAAATGCAACAAGATGATGGAGTTAGTGAAATGGAGTCGCCTTCACTAAGTGGGCCCGCAGGCTATTTTTGGCGCAAAGTCTATTTTTAGACTATGTCTATTTTTAGACATATGGATCATGGTCTATGAGTTGCAGGATGCTATTTATGGATGATTGGTCGAGTTGTTAAAAATAGATGGACCTCTATTTTTAGACATTGGGCGGTTTCTATTTTTAGACTGCCGGGCTAAAAATAGAACAGTCAAATATTATTAACCCTTAATAATATTTAGACTATAAACATTATCTTATCCTCTTGGAGCACTTCAGTTTGATGCTTGGATGTGGAACATGCAGCTGACAGAAGGAAATACGCTTTTCCTAGGGGTTAGTTGAGCTATTGCATGGTTGACTTCAGTTAGAACTCATGTGGCAGAGTTTGGTGGAGTTGATGAGACAGTTGGTGGAGTTGTGTTCGTTTAACTTAGTTGAACTAGTTGTATTTAGTCTAATTGATAAATACACTAGTGATGAGTGGTGTGAATTAATTATTAATTAATTCACTAATTATTAACTCATAAATCAACTAAAGAATACATCAGTTAACTACAATGCATGGACAGTTCAGTGGAGACCAGTGTTAGAGGTGGGTGAAAGGGTGAGTCTACTATCAGTTGTGACTATTGGTTGTGCATGAGATTTGCACACACATTGATGGAGATTGCCAATGAGGATTGCACAATTGGAGCTAGTGGGATTCGAACTTGGATCTCATCATTAATCAACTTGGATTGCGCAGTAGAGGCAGGCAGACTTGTGGAGGAGATTTGAACCCGTGACTAGTTCACTTTCCATACTAGTTTTGTGTGTAGCATTGAGATAGTGCTGAGAGCTGTGAGAGCTTTGTGCTATGTATTGTTACATGTTCTCTATCATTATAATATACAGATAGTTGGGGGTTTTCAGCTATTTCTTTCCCCATTACATCCCGTGTTGATATGTGTGCTTGATTATGTTTTAATGAGCGCATGCGACTGCTTTCTATTTCCGCATATTGATGATCAATTGTAGAAGAGGTTATGTATTATGCATGAAGCTTAAATAGTGTGTAATCAGGATAATCTCGGTGAATAATTCAGCTATTATTCAAATTTCTACAGTATCTCCTTTGCATACTTTCCTTGAGACACAAAAAGTTCACCATCCCACTACCATATCTCCAATCCAAGGAAATAATGGAGTCCTGTGTCCTTCATTCCAAACTCCCTTGCAAGATCCTCCTTGCATGAGTGCATCAGTTGCTCATCACCAGTCAAAATTAAATCATCAACATAAAGAACAATAATCAATAGCTTACCCTCAACCATAATCTGGTACAGGTTTTCATTTGCTTCACTTTTGGTGAAGCCCAGTCTAGTGAAATAGCTATCTATCCGAGTATACCAAGCACAAGGTGCTTGCTTTAGCCCATACATTGCTCTTTTGAGTCTGCACACATGCTACTCACAATTGAATATTTTGAAACCTATAAGCTACTCTATGTACACCTCTTCCTCAATGATTCCATTGAGAAATGCAGTTTTCACGTCCATCTGATGAATGCACCAACCCATCTATGTTGAGAGTGAAAGGATGGATCTTATGGAAGAGTACCTTGAAACAGGTATAAAAGTATCATCATAATCTATCCCCTCGATCTGTGAGAATCCCCGGGCCACAAAACTGACCTTGTATTTCTCCACACTTACATCAGCAACTTGCTTTACCTTGTAGATCCAACTCGATCCAACCACTGATTTGTCGACTGATCTTGGGACTATCTCCCATGCACTGTTCTTGACAATGGAGTCATACTCCTCCACCATTGCATCAACACAAGTTGGTTATTGCACTACTTCCTAAAAAGAATATAGTTCAATCACAATACATTTTCTCATAAGAGCTATGTATCCAGTAAATCGATCAGGAGACTGTCTCTGTCTGCGTTGTGAAGTAGGGGCTCCTACATTCTTTCCAGCATCAATTCTCAATCTATCAGCTTCCATGGTGCGCCTTCTGCCATTTCTGATGGATGGATCTACATGAGTGTTTTCCTCCACTCCATGAACCTCCTCATGTGGTTGATCCACATCTTGAGTCTCATCCTTGGGAACCAACAATTCCTCCTCTGCATGTAATTCCAGCTCCCTCCAAGGGACAACTGCATGGTTTTCTTCTCATCAAATTTTATATCCCATCGCACAACAATAATTCTACTGTTTGGAAAATACACGCGATAATTATGGGGTGTTTCAGTGTACCCCACAAAAATCTCGATCTCAGCTGTCAGTTCCAACTTCTTTTGGCGTCCTTGGTCACATGCACATAAACAAATGAGCCAAAAATCTTAAAATGTGAAACATCAGGTTTCTTACCAGTGAAACCTGTTCAGGTGTACTCATGCCAAGTATCCTATGAGGACAACAGTTTTTCACAAATACCACACTATTGCATGCTTCCGCCCACATATGCATCGATAGGCCTTGATCATGAAACATCGCTCTTGTTGTACCCATAATCATTCTGTTATTTCTTTCTACGACCCCATTCTATTGTGGGTTATGATTCACTATCAGTTCTCTTCGAATTCCTTATTTTCTACAGAAGTTCTTGAATTCGTTAGAGATGTATTCACCACCATTATCGCTCTTGAGAGCCTCCACTTGCTTCCCCGACTCTTTCTCCATCAATGCCTTAAACTCCAAGAACTTAGAGAATGTTTGATATTTCTTCTGCATGAAGAAGATCCAACACTTATGAGAATAGTCATCAACAAATATTACATAGTATTTATGTTTTTTTGTCGAAGCAACAGAGAAAGGACCACACACGTCTGTGTGAACTCTCTCAAGGATCCCCGAAGCTCGGTTCTCCTTCTCATGAAAGGTGGCCTTTACATATTTTCCCATAGTATATCCTTTGCATGAGTCTGACTATGCAAATGTACCCCTGCGAAGACTAGTATAAATCTGTTGCATGACTTTCAAGGCTCCATGGTGAAGATGGCCCAATCTCCTGTGCCATAATTCTCCCTCATCCTGGCTCACCAATTGATCTGCCTTGCCCATAATTTTTGCGCAACCATCTACCTCCACTTTGTAGAGATTCTTAACTCGAATCCCTATCCTCTTATATTTTCCCGTTTTTTTGTGTCGTGGGAAGGATTTTCCTTCACTAAAAAACATCATAGCCTCTATCCTCCAACATTGCGACTGAGACTAAATTTTTCTTCAAACCTGGTACATGTATTACATATTTTAATTGAAAGGTTTTACCTGACTGCCTCTGGAAGGTAATGGTACCAATCCTGGTAGCATTGTACCACCCGTCATCGCCCATTTCAATATGCATCTGGAGATCCTTCTCCTCCAAGTCACTCAAAAGTTCCTTGTCTCCCATCATGTGAAAGGAAGCGCCACTATCAAAATACCTTATAGATCCCAATGCACTTGACACCATGCATGCGATCAATGAGAATTCAAGCTCAAATTGTGAGGTAAGATTCTCACCAGCACCAGATTCTCCAACCTTCTTGTTCTTATTCTTTTGTGGACAGATAGTAACAAAATTCCCATGCTCGTGACAGTGAAAACACTTCACCTTGGACATGTCTTTCTTATTTCCATTCTTGGACTCGGACTTGGAATGGAATTTATTCCCTTTCCCCTTCTTCGCCTTGGTAGCCAAAGCATAATCCTCTTCATCTTCATTCTTAAATGAAGATCCATCTTTGGTGTTCCATCTGAACTCCTCCTGCACCAAATCCGACCATAGTCGTTCCCAATCTGGAAATTTTCTCTTCCATTGGTAGAGTCTTGATAATTGTGCCAACCCTTGGAGAGTCCTAAGAGAGCCAAACTCACCAAATCATCATCAGCGACTATTATACCAACGCTCCCTAGTTCATCCCGACATTGGACAAAATTTGTTATATATTTTGGTATGGAGTTGCCCTTCTCCATCTTGATCTTCCTAAGTTTATCTTTGAGCGCCAATTTCTTATGGTCATTGCTGCTTTGAAATACATCCTTCAAAGCCTTCCACATTGCATATGGTGTGGCTTTCCCATTGAGGCTTGAGACAATGTGGTCTTGTACTCCCTCCAATAGGATCCTCCTCGCCTTTTCCACTTTCTTTTTCCATGCATCAAGATTTGTAGCATCTGTCACAACGAGTTTAGGAACATCATTGTCAATGAATTCCTTCAAGCCATTGTCTTCGAGTACTGCCTCCATCCTATCCTTCCAAGCAATATATTTTGAGCTGCCCTTGAGTGCATACTCCAACCTTAAGCCATTGAAATCCATTTCGATCTTGAATCAGCTGTAGCACCAAGAAATTATTTCTGCAAATTCGAATTATATCTAGTCACAAACTTAGCTCATGCTTCACTTCTGCAATTTCCTGTGCTCTGATACCATGTAGAAATTATACAACATGCATGTATATATTAGATTCACCCGATCTAACAATGTACTAAAGTTAAATACTGAATCGCTTCTACAAATATTTTCCAGAATTAAAAACACAATCGCTAATCATATGAAGTAAAGAAGAATCAAATCACACACAACACAGATAATTTCTCGAAGAAAGCTTGCTGCACAAAACCCCACTATCTTCTATTGTATATTCAACATGGATCATGAAACAATTACATACAAAACTCTTCTCACAAGAGCCCTCCAGTACTCAGCTAATTGTCTCACACCGTCATGAAAAAAATTTACCAACACATAACCAATTCTCAGCCTCTAAACAGTCTGTCTTGCTTGCGCAATCCCTGCTTAATGCAATCCCTAAAAGATAGGAATTATGGCTTTCCTTGACTGCACAAGTATCATGGGCACTCCAATGGGTGTTTGGTTGCATGTGTGCAACCCAATAATCCTACAACTAATATTCAACTTCCCTTTCACCTAGATCTCAACTGGGTCTCCACTGGATTTGACATGCATGCAGCTAATAATAGTAAATCCTCAGTTGCATGTGAGATCACTGATTGTGAATTAATTAATATTTAATTCACTTAATCTCTCAATAGTATATCTTTAGTTACAACTAGCACAACTGAGTTTAACTCACTTGACTGAGCTAAATTGATTACAACCTACATTAACTAATGCACCACTGCACTTGAACTCTGTTACAACTAGAATTACTCTGCATGCCTCACCAACTACCTCTAACTTGAAATCCACTAGCTAATTGAGTTTATCACTCTCAGTTAACTATTTCAAGTCATCATTGAGAATAAATTACAGTTTATTGTCCATCTTAATTAAGGGATAACTAAAATAGGCATGCACCAAAAAATAGCACTGTGGGCCCCACCCTAGTGTAGGTGCTTAATGCACTAGACGTGGGTGCTGAAATTTTTTTGTTGAATCTCAACAGTAACCTTTAAAGAGAACATATATGTTTTTAATCATTAGAGCCACTCAAATTGTAGAAGCCTTAATATCATTACATGATTAGAGAGAAAGTTGAAATCATTTTTAAATTGTTTAATAGGTGTCAATTTTAGTTTTATCAAAAATAAGGGTTTTGCATTATTATAATTAGATTTGCAATATAATTTTATGTTTAGAATTGAAATTTAAAATCTAAGATATAAATATACGACCATGTTTTTCTAAAATTAAAATGTTAATCAAATTTAGATTAATTAATGAAATATTATTGTACTAAGAACATGAATGCAAGCTATATAATTGGAATACGGTCATTACTTCAAACCTTTACAAAATATTAGGTTATCAAGAGAGCATAATGTAATCATCTCTTAACAAACAACTTTTAGATTGAATCTTAAAGTTTTATTGTAGTTGTTGATTAAATGGCTAATCGGGTTGGGTTTAGAAATGTTGATTAAGATTATGGATTTTTAATTGTATTCTTTGGATTAAGATTTTCTATCATATTTTTTTTAAACAAATAATAATGGCTTGTATTTTTTTATTTTTTTTTAAGATAAATAGCAATTAGTTTTTAATTCTTCTAACCATTATAAAATATTAAATTTTTTTTTTTTTTTTTTTTTAATATGGGTTCATTTATATTTCTCCAATTTCATTTTTATGAGGGTGGGGATGGCAGGAAATATGAGTCCCTCAACCTCACCTTTATGAAAGGGTAAGGGCGTAGTCTAACCAAACTACTTTTTGGCCGTGAAAATCATAGAAAGTCTCGTAAAATATTAAGAGAATCCGGTAGGGATTTTTGTAAAACAAGGTTATAACTATTAAACTTTAATATTTTGGGTGCCCTAGAGGTTTTTGATGGTGTTGAATCCATTTCCACCATCAAAATCATGATTCAAACACTTTACAGTAAGATTTCTTAAAAAAAATTGACCCAAATTCCGACCAATTTTGGTTGTCCATGCAATTCCTCCTTCTAATTACACAACTCCTTATGAAAGTGGGGATTAGAGGAAATATGAGGGATGCACAAACATATGAGTGAATACATTTAATTATGTTTTCACTCATATTCCGGACTTATGTTTTTATTCATATTTTCCCCACCTATGGTTTCATTTATATTTCTCTCCACCCCACCATATCCCACCCTACCTCACCGCACCTGGCCCCTCATTTTTAATGTTTCCAAATATATTAGTTAAAATATAAAATCATTATTCATTATCAATTAATAAATTTTATAAATTAAAAATTGTGGGATTAAAAGGACATATGAGTGAAAACATAGGCAAGAAAATATGAATGAAAACCTATGTCATATTTCTCCACCAATTTTTTTATTCATATTTCTTCACACCCCACTCATCATCACTCTAGTTACTAATACTTCCAAATATATTAATTGAAATATAAAA
>JAXQQM020062171.1:0-49830 GCA_034641835.2 Pinus albicaulis
GGTGTTGGCGAAAAGTCAGGTCTCGCGGGCAAGACCCAGGTTCAAGGGTTGGGGCCAACAAGGGGGTCCGGTGTAGTCTAGGAACACGCCAGCATTTTCACCCTGCTCTTGGAGAGCAGTGCGTCTCACCCGAGGCGTGCCGCGACCACATGCATAAGGGGATGAGATCACTGGTAAGGAATAAACCCGCAACCAAAGAAAGAAAGTGCATCCATTACATATACCAAATTACACATGCAAGATCACTAAGTATTCAGACAGTCGCAACTTAAAATTTTTAAATCAGGGTAGACTCATTACAACGCATGAACAACATATTGAGACAGCAATCCTTCCTTATATTATTCTTCTAGCCGAATACATGATTACATAGCTTTCTTCTCTGATAACTCACAAGTCAGATACAGATGGGTTTGAGAACAGAAAGGAAGAACATAGAAAGTAAGAACCCATAGGAAGAACAAGCATGATTCTTCCGCAGCTGCTCTGCGCATCCTTCCTCAGGTCTTGATCCTCGCGACTTCTCTCGCATCCATTCAACCTTCAACAACAACAACCAACCTTCTTCTTCAGCCGGGTGATCGCCTTTTATTCACCCGCTCGTCGCGACTGGCAGCTTCTCTGTGTCTTCACTCTGGCTTTTCCTAGCGTCTCTTCTGATGTCTGCGTGTTCTACCTTCTGTTTTATGCTGTGTTTCTTTCATCTGCACTTATCTCTGTTCGATCTCCAGCTATCAAGTGCTTCCGCGCCACCTTGGTAGCTCCGCAACTCTTGGTCGCTGCGGCGCGGTCGCGGTTGCTATGTGCATTTATTCCGCAACTCAAAAAGAGTCAAAGTTCAAAATGTCTTGGCCAAAAGTTCAAAACTTAAACAAAAACAAGGGCCCCAACAGGCCCCGACCACAATTCTTTGACTCGTCCGCGAGTCAATCGCAAATGACAGTTTCTACTTCCATTCCCCCGCTAGCTTCCGCGCCCTGCTCTGCTGTTCCTTCTTCCGCTACCCTTTCCTGCTGTACTCTCCCATCCGGTTGGCCAAACAAGGGCCCCAACTCCGGGACCCGGCGGAGTGTTGAATCTCTAAGCTCTGTGAAGGTCGCCACTGCTTGCTGCCATTCCTGCATAAGTAGGTCGGCGTCTTGAGAGATGCGGTTAGCGGCGGCTTCGTCAATGGGCGTCGGGGCAGCCCTGAACAGAGTGGCGAGCTGGGCTTCTGCCTTGGCATCCAGCTGGTGCATAGCGTCAGCATGGGTGCGAAGGGGCGGACGGATCTCCCGGATGACGTGCTTGGCCGCGGCTGATTCGGCCTCAGTCTGCTGCATGTGAAGTTCCAGCTCATCCGACTGGGCGTAGAGCTGATCCAACCTTGCAGGGTCCGTGGTCGCTTGAATGTCTCGGGCAAGCTATTGCAGCTGGGCAACAATGGGCTGCGTCTTGCAAGTTAACGCGAGTGAGCACTCTTGCAAACTGCGTAGAAGGGCAGAAGCCGCGGCTGTCATGGAATGGAGAGTTGCTTGTAGACTAACTGCCTGCACCTGTTTGGCAGTCACCTGTCCTGAATGGTCAGTGGGTGGATCTGGAAGGGTAGGCCGTGCGGCTAACTCCGCTTGTAACTCCTGGTTCTCCCTACAAACAGTAGTGAAAACTTCCCTGAGGTGATGAGCCTGCAGCGCGATAGAGTCCTCCTCGACTCTGGTGGGAAGTGGAGCATAGTGAGCCCGTGCAGCGGGCCATACGCTGGAGATCGCTTGGATAGCAATGTTGACTTGCTCCTTGAGGTTGGTCTTCTCTGCCCAGCGCTTGGCGATGTAGCATTTTGTTGATGCGCCAAGGTGATGCGACTACGCACTCGGTGCCTGCCTTGTATGGCTCCGGTCACGATCTGCTTTCGACCTTGATAACCTTGGTAGATATTGAGAAATCTGGTGACGTGCTTTTCTCGGTTGTTACCTGTGTTTGTTGTCTTTGGTGTACCACATTGCGCGGCGTCTGTCTTGTGAAGATTGGACCATGGCCTTGCTGTTTGAAAGTCTGGAGGATGGTGGCTCTGTTCTTGCAAAGTGGCCATATCAAGCTCGGGCCGGTCCTTTGCTTGGGCTGCATCACAATGGAAGTTTTATAATCAACTTAATTTGTGGTGTTTGGACGAATATGGTGCGAGGGATCCGGGATGTGGCCACGCGAGGGGTAAACCAAAAGATACCAACAGCTCTCGATCTTCCAGAACAGAGGTGACCTCCGCCCCGTGGTCACCGCCAAAGAGTTCCCGGATCAAAGAATCGGACACAGTGGCTGATGAATTGGACAGATTGGGGGAGGTGGCATGTGGGCGGCTGGTGGAGGGGGCGGTGGATGGAGTGAACGAGGTGGGAGGGAGACGAATGTTGAGGAAATATGCTGGATCAATCAGCGGTTCCTCTGGAAAAAAAGTTGCTGTGGGCGGCGTGGCTGGTGGATCATCCTCCGTAAGGTCCACCACAGGATCTGTGGCCGTAGTGCGGGCCCTCTTGGATGGAGGTGGGCCGGCGGAATCGGGTTCGGGGCCCGGTTCACCCATTGTCGTGATGAGGGGGGTGGCAGAAGTGAACAGGTTAGTGGGAATGGGGGAAGTGAGGGGGGCGGTGTTGGAGAGACCAAGGGACCGATTAATACGAAATTCATTAAAAGAAGGAAATATAGGGGCGCCACTGGAAACAACCTAGGTTACCACGTTGAGTCTCCGGGCCTGGTCGTTGAAATGCTCGACGATGGGGACCAGCGATTCAGGCAGGTCCGCTGCGGTCCCTGCTGCATCTGGGGTTTTCTCCGCCGCAACTTGGGAAGATCCCCCGGCGCTGGTCGCGGCAGGCTGCTGTGCAGCCCTCATCCCCTAAAAATTGTAGCGGATGACTCCGTCGCTAACGTGCTGGACAACCCCTGGCCACGTAGAGAGCTCCCTGTGGAAAACATTATCATTCAGCTGGAAGCGAAGGGGCGCCATATGAAAAGTATGGTGCGGTACACAAGTCGGCCGGATAAAAGTGTGGTTGTGGCTGACGCCAAACCACACCTGTTCACTGTATTCATCCAACAGGTGCCGGGGCACCCGTTGCTGGGAAGCGACCACATCGGTCATCATCCCATACCATTCTCGGAACGCCTCTGCGTTCACCTGCCTGCTGCTGGGGGCCGTGGACACCTGCCAGGGGGAATATCTCATCGCGAGCGGTTGGCTCACGGTGATCTCCGCCGGTGTCCGTATCGGGGGAAGATGCCATTTCCACATGGCGAACGCTAAGAGCAAGTACCCATAGATGAAACTGGTAGTCCGCTTGTAATTGTCTTCGCAAGCCGCGAAGAGTTCCTTCAACACAAACGAGCTCCAATTCAACCGGGCTCCCTGGACGCAATGCTCTGCAATGGAAATTGTGTCCAGAGTGCACTCTCCCTTAGTGTAGTGGCGCATGGTCTTGCTAGCGATCAGGTAGCAAGAGAACCGGATTGCGGGTACATTTATCAAATCTATCTTGGCACCTTTACCACCCCGGCGAGTGCCATACTTGGTGTAGAGGTCCGCATCAGCCGACTTCCGGGCGCGCTTGGAGGATGTCTGGCCCGCAGAGGAGACATCTGAACCAGTTTGAGATAGCCCTGTAAGCCGACTAATGTCTGCTGCATGTATTGGAATTTCTTCGTTCAGCCACAGGGACCCGTTCTGCACCCGACTGAGGAGGAACCGGGTACATTGCAGAACTAGTCTGGTGGTGCCGAAGATGGGAAGAATCCTCAAATTCATCAAAGTCAACTGCTGTAGGCCCCAGAATTCTTCCCACATTCGACTGTTAGAGCTGCTCCCGGGTGTGTAATGGTGTTCCATGAACGTCTGCCAATGGAGGTGAGGAAACTTAGCCGGGTCAGACAAGTTGGCGTCCATACAGGGTGCATTGTCATACTTGCCGACCAGTGACTCAACTCGGTGAATTCTGCGATCTAGCGCTGGTTCAGGGACTGAGAGAAGAGCTCTCGGCATCTTGGCGCGTCTCTGATAGACTTGGACGATTCTTCTGTAACTTCCTGCGAGGTGCTGAGTACTCTGATACTGCGAATGCTCCGGAGTCGCTGCAACTTCCAAATTGAATTGGTCCGTCATCCCTGTGCTGGTAGCCTTCATGCAAATTTGGCCATCTGCTGGCACGTGTGGGGTTGATGAGACTCCATAACGGAAATTAATTCTTGCTATCTTTCTTGCCTGCGATAATCGTGCGATCAATCGCAGGCCTGTGTGTAATCTGACAGTTGCTGACGGCGTCATGGGGAGATGGGCGGACCCGACGGCAGAGGGAACTGTGGCTGCTGGTAAATGATTACGGTATGATTACTGTCCATTAAGGGAATTTATGACCAAATCTGAGCTATCCTACGGACTGACAAAAGGACTTACGGATATGACCTGGACTGACACTGGCACGAGGATGGATCCTTCGTACATGACACACTGGACTGGAGCGGTGACATGCTGGACTGGCGCTGCGACACGCTGGACTGGCGCTGCGACACGCTGGACTGGCCCGCCCTAACCACAGTCGGTTGCGGTAATGTTCCCGCAACTGACTGGTTATTTGACTGAGTGCCGAATATTGGAAAAAGACTACCTACATTCATCCCGGTTGCGGGAGAGTTATTCAACTACGCTACTCTACGGGTTCTCTCAGTTGCGAGAGTTATTAGTGAAAAGTGAGAAGTACCTACTCCTGGTAGGGCTTCAGGCGTGCGCCATTCACCCATCCCGGAAGAACTGTGCCGTCCAGTTGTGCCAACCGAACGGCTCCTGAGTCGCGGATCTCGATGACAAAGTATGGTCCCAGCCAATGCATCTGGAGCTTGCCTGGAAACTTCTGGAACTGGCTGTCGTACAAGAGGACCTTGCCGCCAACTTGGAAAGCTTTAGTTTTGATGTGGCGGTCGTGCAACGCCTTCTGTCGGGCCTTCTCAACCCTCTGGTGGAATTCCGCGAGGAAGCGAGCCTCATCCAGCTCCTGTAGCTCCTGGAGGCGTTCCCTAAGTGACGCCTCTTCTGAGAAGTGGAGGGTCGTTGCGATCAAAAGGCTGGGCACGGTGAACTCGGCGGGAATCACCGCTTCTCGGCCATACACCAACTGGAAAGGCGTCTGGTTGGTCAAACGTTTTACCGTAGTCCGGTAAGCCCATAATGTCGCTGGTAGCCGCTCATCCCAATCATCCCGCTGAGCGTTGCAAATTTTTGTCAAGCCCTTTTCAAGAATCTTATTGAAGGCTTCCACCGTACCATTGGCCTGCGGGTGGTATGGGCTGCTTTTATGATGTTGAATCATAAATGTGTCTAGTAGCGACTTGACTGTGGCATTAATGAAATGCGTACCCTGATCGCTGGTTAAGCTCCTTGGGCAGCCAAAGCGGCTGATGATGTGTTCAAAGATGAACCGGGCAGCGGTCTCTACCGAGCAGTCGCGTACCGCTGCCACCTCAGCCCACCGTGTGAGGTAATCCGTCGCGGTAATGATGTACCGGGCTTTGGAATGGCGAGCGATTGGTGCGATGGGGCCTACGAAATCAACAGCCCACTTCTCAAATATGCACCGGGTGTAGCGGAAGCTCGTCCCTGTGCGAAGGCCTTCCCGTCCTCTGACAAATATCGCAACGTTTCACATAGGCCTTACAGTCTGCATGTACCGTCGGCCACCATAGGCCAGCTTGAAGCACCTTCCTTGCGGTGGGCTTAGCACCCACATGTCCTCCCGCAACACCGCTGTGACATTCCCACATCACTGCTTCCCGCTCGTGGTCAAGAACACACCTGCGCAACACCTCATCCAGGCCCAGTTTGTACAGCTGCCCTGCGATCAATTGATAATCGGCCGCCCGGACAACCAAGTGGCGTTTCTGAAGAGGGGTGTAATCCTCGGGGCACTGTCTCGTGGTCAGATACGTGGCAATGTCAGCCAGGTAGTCTGGGACTGCTTCAACTCGGAATAGGTCAGCATCCGGGAGTTGATCGTCCAACGGACCTTCATTCTCTCCCGTCTCCAGCCTGGATAAGTGATCGGGACCAACGTTCAACCTGCCAGGCTTGACAATCACCTCAAACGTGAACTCCTGAAAAAGTAGAAGCCATCGACAGATTCTTCCTTCCAACACAGGCTTATTGACCAGATATTTTAATGCCGAATGGTCCGTGAAGAATGTAAATTTTCCGCCCAAAAGGTAGTGGCGGAACTTCTGAAGAGAGTACACCATCGCCAACGCCTCTCGCTCGGTCGTGGTGTAATTCTTCTCCGCATTCGATAACCGTCGGCTGGCAAAGTATACGGGGTGGTCAACTGTTGTTTCCCCGGGTTGCGCCAATACAGCGCCAAGTGCAATCCCGGACGCATCAATGTGCACATGGAACTGCTTATCCCAGTCGGGATGAACAAGTATGGGTGCCGTCGCCAACTTCTCCTTCAATGTGTCGAGTGCCTTCCTGCACTCCGCCGTCCACTCAAATGCTTCTGACTTCCGCAACAGTTTCTCCAAAGGGGCAGTGATTTTGGCATAATTGCGGATAAACCGCCTGTAGTATCCTGTGTGCCCGAGCAGTGCCCGCAACTACTTCACAGTCTCGGGGGCCTCCATGTGGACGATGACCGCGACCTTAGCAGGATCAACGCAGACCCCTTGCTTACACACCACGTGACCCAAGAGTGTGCTGAATGGTACTGCAAAAATACATTTCTTCAAGTTCAAGGAAATCTGCAGCTAGCGACACCGGTCGAACATAACACGCAACAGGGAGGCGTGTTTCTTCAGCAGGCTGTAAACAGTCCAATCGTCCATATAGACTTCCAGGAACTTGTGAATGTACTCCCGGAAAGCAGCAATGACAATCCGGGAAAACACAGCCGGTGCGTTCTTCAGACCAAATGGCATAACGTGGTATGCGAATGATCCCCATTCAGTGGTGAATGTTGTCTTCGCCTTGTCTTCCTCGGCGATGCGCACCTGATGGTAGCCCGAAAACCCATCAGTGAAGGAATAAGCTTCGTTTCCCGTGACATGATCTAGAACTTCGTCGCTGAAGGGAGTGGGAAACGGATCATGAATACAAGCATTATTCAAACTCCGATAATCTACGCAGACACGGATTTCCGCTTTGTCCTTCTTGTTCTGGATGACAATGGGACTTACCCACTCGGCTTCTTCTACTGGAAAGATGAGACCCGCAGCCAGCATCTTGTCGATCTCCATCTTGACCTTCTCTTTGATACGTGGATTCAACCGGTAGGGTCGGTGCTTCACCAGCCTGGCTCCTGGTTTCAGTGTGATGCGCATCTCGCCCAGATCCCCCTTGATCCCCTTCAGGTCCGCAACCGATGACGGAAATAAATCTTCATACTCCCGGAGGAGGCTGAAAATTTCTCTTGTCGTCTCCTCGTCCCAGTAATCTCCCACCGTTGCCAGCTTAGGTTTCTCCTCCATTCCAATGTTCAGCTTCTTTGTCTTTAGGGGCTGCAAATGGACTCCTTCTGTCGTCGGCTCATTGCGGATGCCGCGCTCGCCTTCCTTCTCGTCAAAATAGAGATGCCTAAGGTCCTCCAAACTATCATCTTCCGGATCGCCGTCAATTCGTTGGCAAACCAATTCGCGCTTGACTCCGGAGCATGACGCCACCGGCCCCTCATCAGGTTCAGGATGGCAGAAAAACAGAACCTCCTTGACGGCTTGTAGGGCCTGAGATTCCTGCGCCGTCTCCCCTTCGAACGAGAAGCTCTGGACAAACTTTTCCGCGACTGCTTGCCAGGAGCGGGTTCCCCGTTTCCGCTCTTCCTCCAGGTACCAGGCCTGGGGAATTGTACCCAAGGAGTGGACAAACCTGTGGACCCACAACTCCTCAGGATACCTTGCGCTACGCCACTGTTCCTCGCACGCTTGCAAATGCTGTCGCGGGTCGGAAGCTCCATGATGTTTAAATGTAATGCAGGGCCCTTCATCCTCTTTGAAGCGTGCACGTAGAGCATCCGCCACACACTCCCATCGCAACAGAGTGTTGCGGTGATTGTTCCACCATCGTCCCGATGTTGACTTCAAGGCCACATCCAAAAGTGGTATCCGGCTTTCCTCTGGGACCCGGTCTTCCACCTTGGCAATAAAAGTATTCACCGCTTGCATGTTTGATAATGTGGGGTATCCGCGGATCTCAGTCCCTACCCACCGGACCTGAGCGATGGAGGCACATCTCCGCGTGGTGGTCTCATACCCCCCTTGCTGCCAGTCTTCCCACGCAAGCTCGGATCCGAGCTCTGAGCTCTGCACACTCCGCCAACTGATAGACCCTGTTGCGGTCGGGTTGATATAATCGTCCCGCTTCCCTGCAGTCATCTGATAGAGATGGTCCATCATCTGAGCATCCTCCCAACTGTCCACCGGTTCTGTATATTGCGGACCCTGATACGGGTCGAGAGGCTGAGTGACCCTTACCTCCCCATCCTAAAAAATCATCAGCTCCTTCTTGAGGTCGATGATCGCGTAATTCTCAAAAGCCCAATCAATGCCAAGTAAAGCAGGATAGGGGTCCTTATCGCCCATGATATCAATAACCTCAAAGTCGGTGTATGTCTTCACCCCCGCAACGTCGACCTCGACACCCTCGAGTCGGCCGATTGGCAAAATACAGTACTGGTTCGCCATCCTGAGTTGGATTGGGGAATAGGCGAGCCGTGGCTTCCCAAGAGCCTCCCATGTCTTTCGTGGCAATATATTGACGTCGGACCCCAAGTCCAACATGGTGTCGCTGATTTGGAATCCTGCGACCTGCGTGTTAAGCCGGAATTCTTTGCCTGTTCGTTGCTTATTCCGCTTGACACGTTGCACGTATTGAGGCCTAACGTCCACCGAATCTCTGTGTTCTGCGCGCCCCTGCAGCGCTTCGTCTAAAGCATGCTTGAGCTGCTATCACAGCCCAGCGTTATCAACAATCCTGAGGAATAGCCGGAGCCAATCCTCGACCACAGCATCTGCGGCGTTCTGCGCACCGGATTCCGGCCGCCAGGGCTCCTCCAGCCCTCCCTCGTTCCGCAACTGGGCGAATGCCTCAACCGCCTCCTGGAAATACTTCTTCTGGACTTCGGGCCTGATCAACTTCTTTGGGGATGCCGACCGAACCACTCGTGCTGGCTCCTTCTTGTGGGCATCGTCTCCAGTCTTCTTTCCACCCCGTGTTATTATCGCAACGTTCTGCATGTCAGGGGTTGCGGTGCTGCGCGGTTCTGAGTTTATCAGATTCGCTCCCCTCTGCCTCACCCGTTCTTCCCACTTCTTGATGAGCTCCGGACAGTCTTCTGTAGCATGGGCGTTGACCCGACACTGGGAACACCAGGGTCGTCGCGGAAGGGGACATTCTCGAGCCACATGACCCTCCTGGTCACAATTGTAGCACTTTACCGGACCGCGTCCTCCAGTTCGGCCTCCGCGCATGCCGCCACCTCTTCCCCTTGTAGCCTCGTTCACCCTGTATGAGGGACGATCCAGTCGATCCGCAAGTGCGTCAAGCGCCCTGCACTGCTCAGTGTTGTGCGTCGTAGACACACAGAATTCGCAGTATACATTATTCGGCACCGTGGAGTACTTCTGTAATATCGGGCACATCCAAGGAGGATGCTCCATCGTCCGGCAAATCTCACAGTACTCTGTGGTGGAGGACCCCGGTTGCGGTGGGAACCCCTCAAAGGTCTGTTGCGGCTGGTAGACTCCCTGCGGGTTCATCGCCGCGCCACCCCCTGGTGGTGGTCCCCCCTGAATTGCTGCAACTGAGGGTCCAACTCCGGCGCCGCGCAACCGAGGACATTCGGTTGCGACGTGTCCCTCGACCAGGCAATGAGTACACCAAACATTCGGTCGCGCTGGTCTCGCTGGCTGAATTTCCTTGAGCTTTTCGGTCAAGCTGGCGATCTGATGTTGCAACCCTATCAGAGAAGGGTCTTGCGGGCCCATCCCCCCCCTGTATTCCTGGGGGTATCCCGCCATGGCTTCAATCTTCATGGCCTGCTCCAAAGCGTCCTGCAGATTATCAATCTTCTGCTGAGTGAGAGGGGTTCGTGTCAAGGGGAGCAGAGCCTTGATGAACCAGTCCCTCTGGTGGTTTGGATCGATCGGGTAGCTCAGTTTCCCGATCGCATCCTTGAATCGCCGCATCAACTCCCACGCGGTCTCTCCTTCCTTCTGCTTAATTTCCCACAACTCGGACAGGCCCTGCTGGTCTGTCTGGGGAAGCTTGAATTCGCGGACAAAATCCCGCTTCACGTCCGCAATTACAGGGTTAGGGTGCGCCTCGGACCACTTGATGAACCAACGCAGAGCTCTCTCTCTGAGCGTGGTTTGGAACTCTATTAACTTCCCTGCATCCGGCATCTGTCGAGCCCTCCAGATGGCTTCGCACAGATACCAGTGTTGTTCTACGTCGTCATTTCCCCGGCCAGAGAACTCTGGGTACCGGGTGAAAGATCCGGCCATGTGTACTTGCGGAGAATTAACCAGGATGAAACCTCCGGGTCCTGGTTGCGTAACGGTCCCACTAGGGAAAATACTACTACTAGTGACGCTGCTGCTACTGGACGTTACCGACGCCGCTGAACTACTATATGACTGACTTAATGCTTGTAACTGAATAAAAATATTTCTTAAAGGTTGATAAAGTACCAGGGGAAGGTCGGGATCCTGGCCATGCGGAAAGCGGGACATAGGGCTGCCTGGAGGGGTGGGTGCCGTCTGATCCTGGAACATCTGCTGCATCACGCCGTGCCATTCGTCATCGGAGCTTTCTTCGGGCTGCATCTTTCCATTATCTTCGCTAGTCGTTACTTCTCTTTCTCGCGTCGCTGGGCTCCCATGCACCCATTGTACGTCCGCTGCCGTCCCGTCTCCTGTCCGGGTATCCAAACCCATGGTTCTTGTCTTCTGAGGCGCCTCCTTCTGATTTCTCCTCTCGATTTCCCTTCTCTTCAAATCTCTCATTACCCTTCTTCGCCACCTATCGGTGATCTGTGCCCGCCGATGTGCACGTGACTCCCGCAACTTGCATGTGGCTTCAACGTCCATCCCCCGCTCCCCACTCTCACAGTCTACACCGCATCGGTCCCCTCAATCCTTCCCCCAGTACGGGTGGTTTACGCTTCCATACTCGTTTTGTGGAATTCAATCAACCCTTCGTCCACCATCAGGGCTTTGATCCACAGCGGAATCTCCTTCAACAGCTTCCCCCTCAGTCCTGAGTGAAAAACAGCCTTAGCCTTCGAAAAGGATTGGTAACACTCAGCAGCAAACTCCATAGCGTATCCTTCCAACGTGGTCCTTACCCAAAAATCCACTGCGCGGGTTAGTTCAATGTCTACCCGATGCAGTGCTACTAGGTCTTCGTGCGCCCACCTGCGGTTTATCTTCCGCGAGCCTTCTTGGGGCACCGTCGCTCGTAACCTTCGCAACCAATTGTAAAGGTCGGTAGGGAACCTTCCCCAGAAAATTTCGTACGTATCACTGGCTGAATCAGAGAAAAGAACGATCTCCTTGATCGCGGCCTCCTTTTTCTTGGTCAGCTCCGCTTGCTGAGTAATGAAATGGTCAAGATGATCATCCCACCATCGCCGTATTGCTCCTTCAAAAATCCTCGAGACCATGATCTAGATCCCCTCAGAACATGCAGGTCCCGGCAACGAAACCATTTGTTGGCGAAAAGTCAGGTCTCGCGGACAAGACCCAGGTTCAAGGGTTGTGGCCAACAAGGGGTCCGGTGTAGTCTAGGAACACGCCGGCATTTTCACCCCGCTCTTGGAGAGCAGTGCGTCTCACCCGAGGCGTGTCGCGACCACATGCATAAGGGGATGAGATCACTGGTAAGGAATAAACCCGCAACCAAAGAAAGAAAGTGCATCCATTACATATACCAAATTACACATGCAAGATCACTAAGTATTCAGACAGTCGCAACTTAAAATTTTTAAATCAGTGTAAACTCATTACAACGCATGAACAACATCTTGAGACAGCAATCCTTCCTTATATTATTCTTCTGGCCAAATACATGATTACATAGCTTTCTTCTCTGATAACTCATAAGTCAGATACAGATGGGTTTGAGAACAGAAAGGAAGAACATAGAAAGTAAGAACCCATAGGAAGAACAGGCATAATTCTTCCGTAGCTGCTCTGCGCATCCTTCCTCAGGTCTTGATCCTCGCGATTCCTCTCGCATCCATTCAATCTTCAACAACAACAACCAACCTTCTTCTTCAGTCGGGTGATCGCCTTTTATTCACCCGCTCGTCGCGACTGGCAGCTTCTCTGTGTCTTCACTCTGGCTTTTCCCAGCGTCTCTTCTGATGTCTGCGTGTTCTACCTTCTGTTTTCTGCTGTATTTCTTTCATCTGCACTTATCTCTGTTCGATCTCCAATTATCAAGTGCTTCCGCGCCACCTGGGCCTCTCACCCACCAAAAATTTGTTGATGACAACATGCTCATGGGGCGCCCCTCGGTTCAGGAAGCTCACAACATCCATTACATTCTAACAACCTTCTCTGATGCCTTAGGCACCACCATTAACCTGGACAAATCCCAGCTTTTCTTTTTCTACACCATGAATGTAACCTAACAAAACATCGCCAGAATACTAGGAATTTCCATCACCTCCCTCCCTTCCAAATATCTGGGAGCCCCGCTCATTGACTCTATTCTTAAGCACTCCTCCTAGCGTGAACTTTTGGAAAAATTAACTAGCAAGCTTGATTCTTGGACCTTTCATTCACTCAACCTGGCTGGTCGTTTGATCCTTTTCAAATTTGTCCTCCAATCTATGCCTTTGTACCTGTTCTCCATTCTGGAAGCGCCCAAATGGGTTCTCAAATCCATCTGGAACCTCCAACACACTTTTCTTTGGGGAGGATACGACAATAAGCAAAAAAGGGCTTTGGTCAATTGGGACAGTCTCTGCATCCTGAAATCTCGAGGAGGACTTGGACTCCGGGATCCATAAGCAAACAACTCCTCCCTAGCGGCAAAAATATGGTGGAAATGGATCACTTAGCCCTCCTCTCTCTGGGCCCAATTTTGGAAACAAAAGTATGCCTCGGACTGGGATTACCATGATTTAATCAAATTCTCTAAAGACATGAATGGTTCACTCGTATGGAAGGTAGTTGCTCAACAAAAATACCTCATTCAAAATCATAGCTTTTAGGAAATCTGCAATGGTTCCTGGGCCCGTTTCTAGGAAGATTCATGGAAATAACTCCCTAGCATGGCCAGTCTATTCCACCTAGCTCACCGACACGACCTCATTAGAAACCCCAATATTATCAAGGTCAAACACTACTGGCGAGACGAGAACCACACTCATCTCAGAACTTGGAAACATCCAGACAGTTGGCCTGCCGAGTGGAGAGAGGAAACTCTTGACAACATCTGGACAAAACTTCAAAAAAGGGAAATTAAGATCAAACAGGGGGATGATATCCTGATATGGGAATACTGGCCTAAGGGACAATACACCATAGAAGAGGCTCACTATCTTATGGACAAGGACAAACAAATTCAGCAGGACATTATCTGGAACAAAATCTGGCTCACCAACCTTTGGCCAAAGGTCTCAACCTACTCGTGGCTTCTAAGCAAAAGGAAAATACTGACCTTGGATAATATTCTCAAACGAGGGTTCTACGAGAACTCATTCTACCCTATATGTCGTTCACCAATAAACAATTGATCACCTTCTAGATAACTGCCCTGTGGCAAACTACCTTGGGATCGAGTGGCTATGTTATGCAAAAGAAAAAATCAGGTCCAGGGGTCTGTGGTTCACACCTCCACTCCTTGCACCAAAACCCCTACCATAGTCCTTTTCTAAATCTCCTCTACAAAATCATCCTGGGCTTCATTGTTTGGGAGACATGGAAGGATAGGAACAGACACATATTCAATTGCAAGACATGCTCACTAGAATGGATCTGGGTCGTCCACAAGGGGCATATCCAGGAAATTTTGTTCCTAAACTGTTGGTCTCAAGAGGAATTGTCGACCTCTCCTAAGGAAAATCTTATCTTGCAGAATTGGAATTTCACATCTCAGATCCCCTGTATGCCAACCAGCCACTCTGCCCTGACACCCTCCTATCCCTCGGTGTGGAGTCTACCCCCTCCAGGTTGTTACAAATTGAACTTAGATGGTGCCTCCAAAAAAAATCATGGGGAAGTTGGTTTCGGTGGTTTGTTCCGCAATAGTCAGGACAAAATTCTCAATATATTCCATGGTTATTTAGGATGGGAATCCAACGACGTCGTTGAGCTGGAAGGTCTCCTCCAAGGACTCAAAATTGTAGTGGTGGAAAAAAATTTCCCCCTCATAGTGGAAGGGGATTCCCAACTCATCATCAACATGGATTATAAGCTCTAGAATGGCTCCATATCGGTCAAGCTCTCTCTGAGCTGGAGACCTATGACAACCATGGCCATGTTGGAAAGCACAATCACCTAGATAGGGGCCACTCATTTCAGCCAGGTGCAAAGGGAAGCCAAAAAAGTGGCGGACAGACTAGCCAATGAAGGTGTTGACATGGAAACTGAGCTCTTCATTAATCACTTTCATACCCTACCCACTAGCACTCTCAGGTCCCACTATGAGGACTTGGCTCAATAGGACATCAACACCCTGGATGCGGGTGTTAGACGACACGACGAAGTGCATGCGAGGAGACAGATGGCTCCCATAAGCGAGCCACCTGCCTCACCTCCTCCCTCCCCCTCCAGGTCTTAATGCCAAAGCATGTCAGGAGTATTGTCTTGGTTTGGAAAATCATCGACGGGCTGATGGGAATGTCAATAGTTAATGAGTTGCAGGAGGGGTGTCACACAAATCACAGAGATAAGGTTAGCCGCCATAGCACGCATGCGCGAGAAGCTTCCCTCCTCACAAGGCTTACCCTTCAAGTCACCTTCAATTAGGAGGATCATCCCATTATGTTGAATGTCCTGGTGAGCTTCCATAGTAGGGTCTCCTGCAGTGAGGTCTGGAAGAGGAGGACGCACTGGTCTCTTTCCAACATCTGGCCATCCCTCATGTTGAGGCGAAAAATGAGATGTATCAATGGGGGACGCTTGGGGGTGCACATCCCCGATGATGATGATGAGGTCCCTGAAAGGCAGAAATATTTCGGCTACGCGCCCGACATACCTGTACACGGATGATTCCAAGTCAGTGCGTTGGAGTTGGAAGCCCTGGTCAATGCTGCGAAATCCTAAAGTACCTTGGCGAAGCGCTACTGGCTCATGAAGAATTTTTTTGTTTCCTTTCTGGTTCAGTGACAATTCTCAGTGGATAGGCTAAACCACCAAATTACCCAAGGAAACCATGCATTGGACCAAGCTCGCGAGGCCATGAACCTCATCTTCTATGACCGTGAGCTCCGGTTCCAGGTTGGAGGGCAGCAAGCAGCGGGCATCTTCCACCCCCTGCCTTTCTCCGCCCTCAAGCCTCTGATTCCTTCGGCGCTGGTGAGGCCCAAGCCTAGGAGAACCAGACTGGGGACAAGAGCGCATGTTAACAGGTCCAAGAAATATGCAAACGCCTCCACCTCATCTGCGGGAAGGTCGGTTGCGGAATACAATGGCAAGGCTGGAATGGGCGCAGAAGAAGGAAGGGTGGCAGCTATGCTCGAGACCAGCGATGCTCCCTCTAGAAACAAAATGGAGCACAAAGAAATTCTTGATAGTTTTCATGTAGATTGGGTGGCTAGGTACGTGGATGAACCCAAGGAATCCGAGTGTACTCCCTCCAGCCCCTATGCTTGTTGGATTCCGGAGGAATTACCTCCCTAATTTTTTTATGTTTTTATGTATATATATATATATATATACATACATCTAAATCCAAAGGCTCAAGACCAGAAAAGAGAAGAAATCACTTTCTGTTTTGAAATAATATTCAACTACAAGCTTATAAAATTTGATATTCAACCCATTAAAGATTTTATCAGGATTTTCATAATTATTTTGGTTAAAACAAACTTCTATTTTGAAATAAGTGATGTTATTACTTAAGAGAAGTCTAAGAATAAAGGAAAGGGGGTTCCATTTTTCAATTTCCAAAAGAAGGGACTTTTGCATTGTTGTAAAGTGAGTTCTTGGAGGAAATCGATAACTATTTAGCAATCCAATTACATGTTTGTTTTTGCTCCAATTGTTGTTGCATCATATGAACTATTTATGTGATGTGAGAGTACGATTATATCTTGAATTAAATTAATGTAGTTTGAATCTAAGTATGTGTGTGTGAGGTTTTGTTAACTATTTATTAGATAACCTTATATGCACATGTGTTAGCAATTCCTATGAGCTAGATGAACTATTTTTGCAAGTCATTAGTTCATATTAATATTGGGTTCAATTCTAGTCCTTTCACCCTTCTCTTTGTTGAGAATGAGACTAGTCTCTCTCCTGATTGACATAGGATAGACTGAGTTAGTTTCTGATTAGTAATAGATAACTCTTTCTATTTCTTGCATATTAGCTCAGGCTACATTTAGATTTAGGAAACCATATTAAAAAGTCTCCTTTCAAGGAGAAAACCTTTAGGTGGAAACTGGACCCACATACCGATCAAAACCACCATCCCAAAAGGAGAAGGGTCTAATCGGGGCCCTAACTAGGTAATCTTCCTAATGTTAATCTGGTTATTTCCAAGCATCAACATATTAGAAAAAAATTGGCAATCTTTATCTTCTTTTTTGTATTTAACCTTACAAACACCTAATATAATATTTGAAAATAATGAACCCTTTGATTTGAAATGTTACTATACTTCCTAAAAATCTTCCCATCTAACCTTATACATTTTCAAATTTATATATATAGATTTTTGCCTTTCCTTTAGTTGGAAAAAGAATTAGAAAAAATTGGTGTTCCCATCCCTTGTTGCTAACCCAAAGCCCTATTCTTAAATCTCTATTGATTTTCTTTTCTTTCCAAAATATTTCTTTTAGACCATTTTAAAGCTTTGAGCATGTCCGTGGTATTGAGAAAGAAATTGCATTCAAAATTTCTTTCATAAACTTTTGAAATTTGGTTTTAAATTACCATTAGATCACAATAAACCATTTTATTCTTATTAATGCCTAAGAATTTATTTTTGATCTAACTATTTTTAGGATTGAAGTGAATTGAAAGCTAGTTGTGTCCCTTTATATTGAATACTTTAACTTTATAGATAAAGAACCAATAATGAATTCGATAGCTTTATAAATTCCTCATCCTCTAGTTGAACCTAAAAGGATTTGGTTTTTTTTTGTCTTCCTTTTTAGTTTGTAATAATATTCGAAGGTGACCAAAGTCTCCCCCCACTTCCACCCAATCCCTTATCCTATCAAGATAAACCATTATATATTATGAATCTATCTAGCCTTTTTAGATCCTATCAACCCCCATTCTCTTCTTCCTCCAGGTTGGAACCAAATTGATAGGTTCAATACTTGTTATTCCAAATACTTCAATTTTATGTAGGAAGAGGCTTGGTAGTGGATTGATTCTAGATGAGTGCCTCCAAATCCTTAACCTCTTTATTATAATCTAAAATCCCCCTCCTATTGTTACTTTATAATTCTTTATGGAGTTGTAATAAAGAAAGGGTTCCCATAATTGGGCCTTCTCACATAAGGCCCGTAGATGTTAGCCATAAGAAACACTTTCCCTGGTATTAACGGTGAGAGCTCAACATCTTATGCTTGAAACAAAAAAACAAATTTTAAAATGAATAATTAAAAGGTTATTTTTTTATTCCAATAAGCAAACGAAAGATATCCCTTCTAAATCTATTTTGAGAAAATCTTATTCTTTTGAGACATTGGATAATTCTCCAATAATCTTCTTAATTTCCCTCATAGTTTCTTAAATCAAAATAACATCTCATTTTTTGCAACTCCAACAATTTAACCACAACATTCTTCTTATAAGGGTTTCCAATCCATTTTATGTTTAGGGATAAAATTATCATGATTTCACCATTTGAGGGATTTTCCCTACTTTCTAAATGATCTGTACTGCAATATTTTGTTTTTCGAATTGAATTTCCTTAAGAGATTTCTCTCAACTTTGTGATGGGTGGCACTTTTTTAGTTCCTTTTGTAATAGATCACTAATTATAACCCCCTCTATACCTGCATTAACCTCTCCTGTTTCCCCCTTCTTGGCTATTAGGGGGCATTGTAAATATGCATAGTCACCAATGATATTGCTAGAGGAATTAAGACTAGCATTGTTCTTCTAAACCCCATGGGTTTTTGATGGACTAAGTGTTCTCGGGTTGAAGAAGTTTCCTTCTTCCATACCCAAACTCTATTTTAGGCTTCTCTTTACTACAAATTCCTTTTGTATGTTTCCTTGACTTTTCATAGGTACCCTCCTTAATAAACTCCAACAAAGGCTATCGATTCAAAGACAAAGTTAAAGGTTAATCCTTTTAACAATTGAAACATTATTGGAAGGAGAAATGAACTTACCTCATTCATGAGCACATGGGTTGTGACCCTAGGTTTTCATATTCTCTTCTAATGTTTGAGTTCCAATAGTGTGCCTTAATGGTTTATGATCAAATATTGATAATGAATCTATCTTAGCCCATGATCTATCATGGGTCAAAGGGGATTAGAAATTTGATAGTGCAAACATTTTTATAGTGTAAAAATCTATAAAAGTTTGTGATTTCAAGGATTTTATCGCTCGCGATGTTTGTTAAATCCAATGTTGATATGAATCTATGCTAGTGTTTTCGTTGGTACAACACACTCCAAAATTTTGGCCTACACCAAATTTCGGAGCTTGCCTTGGTCTTGTATATTGCCATTTCAAACATTGAAATCTATTCCATGTGTTTTAGTCCCTTTTGCGAGAAAATAAAATGTCGTCTTTTCGCATGTTAAGCATCGCACAATGTATATAAGACTGTTTTGGTGGTTTCAAGCAGTGTTGCGAACATCTCGATAACATCCCGATTTTATCTCGAAATCACGATTTTTTGGCCTAGCCGATGTTTGCCGATTTTTAAAAATATTTTTTATGGTATCTTAATTTTATCGATGTTTTCCGATTTTTACCAATATTTCCCCGATTTTTACGATTTTTTGGGTTTTTGGACCCTTTCCGATTTTATCACGATCATGATGTTCGCAACATTGGTTTCAAGGGGTTATCATTGCGAAAATGAGTTGATCCTACCATGTAAACATCTGCTGCACTCATTCCCAAAGTTTTAAGCATTGTCGCACAAGTGGCGTCACGATAGTCACAAAGTGTGTCTTTAGTGTTGCACTTGTTGTAAGTCGTCGCACTGAGAGAATTATGTTGTTAATGTGTCTTAGATGAGCTATGTTGTTGTGTCATAAAGTGTTCTAAGTGTGTGATCACAATCAAAGTCTTATCATTGTTCTCATCAGCCTCACTGATCCCACACTTACTCAATTTTTGAAAGCTCTCTGGATAAGAAACCTAGCCTTATCCAACCTTCCTTAACTACACATTACATAGTCTCATCCCTCTAGCTATGACCCTGCCTCTTGACACTGCACAATGTGTAGTTCCTGACTCTCAGGACTATGCACTGCATAGTTTCAGTGCTCAAGCCAAACCTTTGTCTCCAAAATTGTGTAATTCATTTCTCTAGCCTAGCGTCAAGTGCACGTTTCACAATATCTGACCTCAAGCTCATCCCTTAAGCTCATGAGTTGTGAAATTGCACAATCACCCAACCTCCTTTGCCTTCCAGAACTGTGCAATAAGATGATTTAGTGCCTAACCCCTCAACCTGGCTCACTAAGCTCCCAGACTACGCATTTTTCTTCATCAGTCCAGCATGAACTGCACATTGCATAGTCTCAAGGCTCAAGCTTCACCCCTGATTTCCTGAATTGCGCAATTGCGCAGTCACTGAGCCTCTCCCTCAGCTTGCCACTCGGTTTCAGCTAAGGAAGTTGATCAACATGCACCATCTTGGACTAAGGATTTATCAGACTAATGTCGTCTTGTCATGAGTGAATTGTAGATGCATGTACCCTATCATACCATGATAGGATGATGAAGAAGGAGATGAAGAGGGGAAACATGATAGAAGACCTATTTATAGCTGATTATGCAAGTTGATCAATGAATAGAAAGCAAAGGGACACCAATTTGCGACCACAACTCAATACTTGATATCATTGAAGACTCCTTACCTCTAAGCCATATGGAGGTGGATAGAAAAGTGTGCTTAAGAAGACATAAAATAGGGAGAAAAAAAAGTGGCTTGACATTGCCATCTCATCAAGCATTCCATGTCATTAGTGTCATGTCACGTCCTATCATGAGTCATCACATGCCACATCATTATTGTGGATTATGTAATTTCTTATTCGAAATGTATTGTAATGTAGAAGTCCAAAGGTATTGTACAAAATATGAAGAGTCACGTAAAGTTGAAAAGTCATAGGAGGTCAAACAGTCATGAAGGGTAGTCAAAGAGTCATTATATGAGTAATGGATTTTTCACCTTGGCTCCTCCTGCAAGGCATTAGAGAGACAAGCTAGTTCTTTTAGGGAGCAAGGAGTGTCTTCGAAGCTCCACTATTGGAGCTAGTGGTGTTCGTTGTATAATTGTGTTTTAGGACTTTTACTTGGTATCAGAAGCCTCATGGCCAACATATTCTTATTGCATGGATTATGAATATTTGTAAGAATATTTTGTGAATGTTTGTAATTCATGTTTGCTTTCATATGTGCTAAAGTAGTTGAATTATTTCAGTTATTTTAGTACCTACCATATTGAGAATGTGTTGTAATGTTTTATATAATTGTTGCATCCTTGTGCACTATTTCGCTGGATGTTAGAGAGATCTTGCTTGTTTATAATGGTTGCAATGACCATCACATCTTTGTGGACTATTCCATTGGATGCCAGACAAATATTTGTGTGTGTGTGTGTGTGTGTGTGTGTCTAATGGGTGGTACTATTACCTCTATCATAGAGGCTCACTTTCCTTTCCCTTCGCAATAGAATAATCTTGACACACATACAACCGGACACTCACCATGCATACTCACTTGTTGATCTGCGATTACCTATGCATAACTCTCTTGTGCAGAAATTTGTAGCCAAGGCAAACCTATAAGAATACATGGTAGTCAAGATGATATCCCGGATGGGGCTCCTATTCCAAAAGGTGTGAGGTCTAATTGGGAATTCACATCGGGGAGACCCCCTTGGTTGACAAATTTCCAACATCGTCAAGGGTTAGTTTATTGAAAGTCTAGTAATGAATGTGTTGGTTTACTGTTAATTTAATGAAAACCATACATAACTAGGAATGATAGTTACATGACATCAATGAAAAGTCCTTAATTTGAATAAAACTTCAAAATTAACATCAAACATGCTTATGTAAAGTGACTAAAATGTATGTATGTGAGTGGGGGGATGGGGGAGAGAGAACCATGATTATTAATGACTACAAAATCAGAACAAAAATCCATACACACCAATAGAAACTGCATCATTAAATAATATAAAGGACAATAACTAGATGTATCAAATAACCATACCTAATGGTAAAATATGTAAATATATAAATATATATATCCATTATAGTTAAAAGCAAAAAATAGATTTACAGTATAACAATCAACCACCAGTGTCTAGAATTAGTTTTAGACACATGCTAACACAAAAATAAAAAAGGCGTCAATGCCCTTAGTAATAGCGACAATGTGATCAACATCAATAGTTGGGGAAAATGATGAACATCCACATCAAGGTGAATGCCCTCAGTAGAAATAAGTATTATCAACACTGAGATAAATAAATGCAGGATGATTGATAGTGGGAGGAGTAGGAGAAATCATGGTGAACAGAAAGATCAACACAAGGAGTAGGAGCAACATCATGAGCATTGTCAACATGAGGAGCGATGGGGAGATTTGAAGCATCAACATGAGAACAAGTGAAACTCTTGCATCCCATAAAACAAGTATATTTTAATGCATCATGTTCCCTTAACATGAGATGAAACAATTGTGTCAACTCCAATTGCAATCATTCAAGGCCGACATGTGTTGCCACTAGATAGCATCTCTCATTTTCATTGGCCTAAAAAAAAATTCAAACAACACATGACAAATAACATCCAAAACCCTAGGTTTTTTTTTTTTTTTTTTTGCTCTAACCTAGGTCTAGCCGACTCTACCTTTTCTTCAACATTCTGATCTCCCTACACTACCCTGCTGCCTCTGCCGCTGCCAACCCTGTATGGGCTCCCCCCGAGGACCCTCATCGAAGCCAGATGATGGCCCATCTGCCCCCTTTTTCAGGGATCTTGTTGCTGGTATCTCGCCTAATAATGATGCTTCATTATTTACTAGACTCACTAATTGCTCGGCATTCGCCCGCCCTGATCTCACTGCTGCTACCTCTGACATCCAACAGAACAAAGGTAAAGAGGCGGTGGACCTCTCAGCAAACCACACTATAAATATTTATGCACCTAGCACCACGGCCGTAGCAGAGGATGTTGCAAATGAGGAGGCTAAAGAAACAGGGGCATCAAAGCAAACAAACACATGTCACCCAAAATTCAAGAGGACACTCGAAGTGATTATCCAAGATCCTGATATTGCGGTTTACAGAGAATACATGCAGGAGCACACAGTGATATGCAAATTCATGGGAATCTAGCCAACGGAAAGAGCCCTCAAGGGTTGGATCCATTCAAAGTGGAAACCAAAGGGAGAAATCAATCTACAACTCAGCTCCAAAGGTTTATTTACAGTATTCTTTGGTATTTTGGAAGACCGGGACAGAATCTTTGAAGGAGGCTCTTATTTCTTCAACTCAGTAGGTCTTTACATTAGTTTTTGGAAGGAAAAATTTACACCTAAAAATTAAGATTTCACGAGAGTCCCCATCTGGGTTAGGTTGTATTCCCTACCCATGGATTATTAGGCACCCTCTGTCCTCAATGTTAAGAATTTTACCGCAGGAAATATAAAGAATTTAATGAGAGAGAAATAAACATAAAGAGGCCAGCAACAAATCATAAACATTAACACAAATGTTTATCCAGGAAAACCCCAAATCCGGGGAAAAACCCAACCAATGAAATTTCATTAACCATTGGCCAAAACCCTGGCCAATCCAGCCAAGTGAGCCTTCACCGCTCACCTCCAGGCCTTGCATTACAATGAAGTATTCCCAGCCTTTTATAGGCTCCATTACATGCAATACCATGGGTGCACAAAACCATGTGCCCCAAAACCACTACTATTTACCCTAGTCAACTTTGACTCTATCCCGAGTCAAGTTTACCTAACACTCAAAGCCATCGGAGATTAACTAGGAGAATACATTCAAATGTCTGAGGGAACAAGAAACGGGCACTACATCTCCTATGCAAGAATCTGTGTTTACATCGATGTCTCAGGGGAACTACTGGAAGCCATAATGGTCAACTATAAGGATGACATCTCGATGCAAAAAATTTATTGTGAGCATATACCTTTCATATGTCGAAAGTGCCATGAGAATGGGCACCTCTTCTGTGAATGCCCTCAAAACAAAGCACTAACAACTGAAGACCAAACCAGCAAGAAGAAGGACAAGCATGGATACACTAAAGTCGAAAACAAGAACAAACAAAGTAAAAGAGAATACACAAAGAAAGATAAATTCAAGATCACTCAACATAACAAATATGAAGTTCTAAACATTAAACAGGAGGAACTAGCCCCTCACAGTACCGTGGAATAACAACACAAGCAACAAGGATATTCCTCATAAAACAACCATCTAGATGTTGAAGCTTAGGAACACAACATGAATTAAAATGAACAAAATCAGGAAGACACAGAGATGGAGTAGGCACAGGAAATATCCACCCTGGAGGAAAATGTGATAGAAGAGGTTCTGGAGGGAGTCGACCTCCAAAATATAGCAAAATAACGGCAAAAAAATGGCATAGAGGCCATCCCAAAAGATTATATCCAAAAAATCAAAGAGGCGTTCCTTTTAAAATAGGGTATGAATCCAACCTCAAAACAAAACTCCATGGGAAAAGGAGTAGGCAAAGGCATCTTAGCTAACCTAACTACAGGACAATACTTCCCAAAAGGACCTAACAGAAAGTGTGGCCAGAAACCCACCAGCCAACTCCTTCGAGAGCTAGGTGCTCACCTCATCAATGAAGGAAAGGTAAGAGCTATAACCATACCCCCTAAAAGTTCTCAATGATTTTCACTTCTTGGAATATAAGGGGACTCAATAGTCCAGGAAAAAAAAAGGATCCTGAAAAATAGAATAGCATCTGACAAAATGAATATTATGTTGCTCCAAGAAACTAAGAGTGACCTAGAAATCATGGACATGATCAAGAAAATTGCTTCAAAAACTACAGCCATGATACAATCTCAACCATCGGCTCTGCGGGTGGCATAACTACTCTTTGGAAGAACTCTCTATTCGAACTCACTGATTTAGCTGCCACCAGACATACTCTAACAACAGTCCTAAAAATCATAGGAACTATGCACAACATATGTGTTACCAATGTCTATGCTCCCCACACATTTTTTGAAAGACTTGAATTGTTAAGCAATCTCAACATAACCCAAAGATCCTTCAACTACCCTTTCAAAATTATAGTGGGGGATTTCAATATGGTGGTCAACTTGGGGGAAAAGAGAGTCTAAGGAAGCTGGATAAAGCCTCAAAGGCTTTCAAAGCAACCATAGATGCTCTATACCTTATAGACATCCCAACCAAAAATAGTTCCTTCACCTAGAACAACAGGCATGGTGGTGATAAGCAGATAGCCTCAAAGTTGGACCGCTTTCTCCTCTCGGAGGAAATCTACCTCACCTCCTGGGAAATGGACACTAGAATCCTTCCTCAGGTTGGCTCAGACCATTGGCCTATTTCCCTGTCTATCCAAATCTCAGCCAGACCCAAAAATTAACCCTTCAGATTTGAGGCTTTCTAGCTTGATCACCCATAATTCTTGGAGAAAATGAGAGAATGGTGGGAGACCCCTCAGCCCAACCAAGGAAAAAATGTACAGATTCCAGCAAAAATTGAAATTCATTAAGGCAGAGATAAGGATCTAGAATTTAAAAAAAATTGGCAATATCATCTCGGAGAAGAAATTGTTGGAACTAAAACAAGAAGCCCTGCAACAACAAATCATCAATAAAGGACTCAATGAGCAGAGAAAACAAGAGGAAATCCATCTCCAAAACAGTTGGGAGGAAAGGGCTACTCAAGAAGAAAAACTGTGGCAAAAAAAATCCCGCATAAAATGGCTAAAATGTGGGGAGAAGAATACAACTTTCTTCCACCACTCTATGATCCAACATAGAAAAAACAACAGAATCCTAAGCCTCAAGACCAGGCAGGGAAATACAATACACACCCATGCATATCTGGAAGAGGAACTCAACCAAATTATACTTTGGCTCGCTCCTCACTGATACTAACAACAACAGGTCTGCGGCTATAAAAAGAATAATTGATCACATCCTGACTATCATGACTCGGGAACACAATCAAATGCTACTCGGAAAGGTATTTATGCAAGAGGTTGAGGAGGTGGTTATGTCCATGCCCAATGGTAAGCACCCGGCCCAGATGGATTCATTGTTGACTTCTTCAAATCATGTTGGCCCATGTTGAATATGGAGGTTCATGAATTAGTGGAGGAATCCCGCATTCTAAAGTAAATCCTAAAAGCTTTGAATGACATCTTCCTCGCTTTGATTTTGAATTCGATGATGCTTACTCCTTCGACAAGTTCATGGCCATTTCTCTTTGCAATGTCATCTACAAAATCATTTCCAAGGTCTTAGCAAACATAATCAAGACTATACTACACCTCCTCGTCTCTTCGCATCAATCAGGTTATGTTGAAGGTAGACAGATCTTGGACAGTATCTTTCTCTCTCAGGAAATCATATATTCTCTCAAAGTTCAAAAGAAACCTGGCATGCTTATACAATTGGACATGTCCAAAGCCTTTGATAAAATCATTTGGGAATACATAAGGCATATGATGGAGGCTTTTAGCTTCAATAAGGGATGCATTAAATGGACCATGGCCATGGTTTCAGGGGATTTTTTCTCCATCCTTCTCAGTCGCTCTCCCTCCCATATTATCATCCCCACTCGAGGCATTAGGAAAGGGGACCCCATATCCCCTTTTCTCTTTATTATCACAGTTGAGGGGCTCGCCCGCTCCATTTTGGCTGCCTCCTCCAATAGAAATATCTCAGGAATTAAACTTTATAACTCAACTCCCCCAGCTACCCACCAGAAATTCATAGATGTTGCCATGCTCATGGGCATTCCCTCCATTAAAGAAGCCCTCACTTTCAAATCCATCCTGGCTGAGTTCTCTAATGCCACGGGTACCTCCATTAATGTGGACAAATATAAGTTGTTCTTCCTCAACACCTCCCTACCCATCCAACAAAACATTGACAAAATTCTTGAATTCGGACCCAACACCTTCCCTTCTAAATATTTGGGTGTCCCCCTCATGGACAAACCTCTAGCTAAAACAAACTGGGAAAACTTATCTACCAAGCTAGAAAAAAAACTAGCGAACCAGACCTTTCGAACCCAAACTTGGTTGGTCTCCTAGTGCTTATCAAATCGATCCAGCAAGCCATTCCTCTCTATCAATATTTGGCCCTGCCCGCCCCCAAATCAATCTCTTGTCACCTTAGAAACATCCAAAGGAACTTCCTATGGAAAGGCAAAAAGGATAATGGAAAATAGGCACTGGTTGTTTGGGACAAAATCTGCAAATCGAAGCAGGAAGGAGGTATGGGTCTTAGAGACCCGAAAACAATGGGAAAAGCCCTTGGGGAAAAAACTCGGTGGAGATGGATAAACAACTCTCAATCCTCTTAGGCTGAATTATGGAAAGAAAAATATGCTACCACACATCACCTTGATACTCTCATTCATTTAAGTGGCACCATCAAAGGTTCTGCAATGTGGAACCAAGCATGGGGAAACAAAGAAATTATCCAAAATATTTACTTCTGGGAAATTGGCAACAGTGAATCTGCCTTATTCTGGGATGATGAGTGGCCCCAGGTTGAATCAAGATCAGTACAGACATATCAAAAATCATATGGAGAACAAAAACAAACTATTGGTGAAACACTATTCGAAGACTAATAATGAGAACATGGGTTGGAGGGAGTGTCTCGAAGCTTCAAACTGGGATCACCTACTCTATCTCTTGGCCTGGAAGAGTCTTTCAGAAGAGCTCAACCAAAGACATATACAAATTGAAGGCAATAATGAAAAAATTAGGTGGAGGAAGAACCCTACTGGCCACTTCAATATCTTGGAAGCATACAGCTATGTGGTTTCTCCCAATCCCATTCCATTTGATCAAAAATGGAATGCCTTATGGGACCGTAGGCATTGGCCTAAAATTTCCATTTTTCTCTGGTTAATTATGCACAATAAAATCTTGACTTGGGACAACCTCAATATGAAGGGATTCATTGGCCCCTCTAGGTAACTTTGCAAAAATGCTGAAGAAACCACCAATCCCCTGTTAAATGAATGCACTTTCACTTTCAATATATAGAATTGGGCCTCCCTCGTCTTCAGAGCTACTGACAGGGACCTCTCCTCCATTCTCCTTACCATTGAATTACGGTGTTCCTCCTCCTCTCATCCACAGATCAATCTCGCTTGGAATCTCCTCCCAGGAATAATATGTTGGTCTCTATGGAAATAAAGAAACACCATAATTTTCAAAGATTTGCAAAATCCGGAAGAACAGATCATCTCAATTATCAAGTAGATCCTCCACGAATCAGTTGCCCTCTCGAAGTCAGCTGATCCCTCCAATCCTCCTTCTCGGGAGGACCTCCTCATTATGATCATGTTGGACATCTCCATCTCTGTCCCTCCTTAGATATCCCACCTCCCCCCCAAGCTACTAAACTCTTATGGATGCCTCTGGAGATTGGTGTCATAAAGTTAAACTACAATGGCGCTGCCAAAGGCAACCTTGGTAATGCTCGCTTCAAGTGAGCTTTTAGAAATTCCAAAGGGAAAATCATATGGGTCTATGACGGCAATCTTGGTCATTCCACAAACAATGCAACTGAACTTCAAGCTTCGGAACACGGTTTGGCGATTGCAAGGGATCAAATCTTCTTGCCTATAATTGTGGAGGGGGAGTCAATGGTCACTACCCAAGTTTGTCGGAAACTCCAACAAGGCCGAAGTGCTACGTAGGTTTCGGACAATTGGAGGCTCAACAAGATTCTTTGCCGTATCAAGGTTCACATTAACCATGCCAAGGGTTTCTCTTTCCACGCTATCAGACGCAAAGAAAACCAGGTACAAACGCCTCCACGTACTCCAATGCCTACCGCCCTTTAGGCCTATCCAGCTTCATGCGCCCCTGCCGCCTTAACCACCCTATGCACTGCACATGCTTTCCCATTGTTAGGTCCCTATATTACTAGTATAGTCCCTTATTGTTGTTAGTGTAACCCCCTTATTGTTATTATTGTACCCTTATAACCCCCATATTGTTATTATTGTTCCCTTAAATTATTATTGTTAGGTCGGCTAGGATTACATTGTGGCCCCACTAGGATTACATTATGGCCCTATGGACTCCTATATATAGAAAGGAGGTTTTGTAATTTGTATCATCCAAGAATTGTTTATTCATGTAATGTATTGGAGGTTTCCCCCTTGAAGTGGCTTATTTATAAGGCGTTGATATCTCTTTTATTCTATTTCTAGAGCTGGTTTCACAACATTTGGTATCAGAGCTTTGGATTCTAGGGTTTTGCTACTCCAAACAGGTCATCGTGGCATTTTTCGCTATAACTTTTTTTCTACGAAGGTTCAGAAGCTGAAATTTTTAGGGTGCAAAGCCAAGATCCTGAGGAAAATCGTCACAAAATTTCAGAGCTTCGTTCGCAATATTTTCGAAGATATGATATGTGGAACGTAGGGCTTTTTGTAGGCTCCTGAATTTCACTTAAACAGGTCATCGCGACATTTTCGCTATAACTTTTTTTCTACGAAGGTTCAGAAGCTGAAATTTTTATAGAGTGAAGCCAAAATCCTGAGGAACATCTTTGCAAAATTTTAGAGCTTGATTCGCAATATTTTCGGAGATATGATCTGTGGAAGTTAGTCTTTTTCAGGCTCCCAAATTTCATCTCAAAGAGGTTATCGTGGGAAAACCTTCATAACTCTCTCTTTGAGCATCGGATTGGAATGCTGTAAAAATTCGTTGTAAGTACACGGATTGTAGTTTCATGTCTATAAATTTCATAGCCAAAGGAGGAAACAGTGACACGTGGCAAGCCGTACAAATGCGTTATTCTGAACAAGTCCATAATTGGGTCATTGTGGGGGATTGGACATAACTTTGCCTTGAAGAATCTAAATCAGGTCAGACCTGTGGAATTCGAAAGAAGATTCATAGGGTGACTTCAAAACAAATTTCAGATATTGAAGATCCAAAATCACAGAGATAATTCAGTTTCAATATCGAGTTCCTCAAGAAGACCTAGCCGCCGCCTCTGCTTCTGGTTCTCCTCGGCGCTTGAGGCAGCAAGCCTGCCTTGGCCCTCTGGTGGCTGCTACGGAGGGATTCGTCTCTCTCTTCTCTTGCAGCAAGATTTCTTCGTCGTTCCAGGAAGTCGTGTTGCTCCTTCTCCCTACGCGGTGCTTTGGCAGGGTGGCGCGACGCATGAGTCGTCCCCCTCTGCTCCTCCTTTCCTCTTGCGCGACGCACTGAGGCCTTGCGCGACACATTGAGTCGCGGTGCCTTGGCTCCATTTCGAGGCGCATTGGCTCTCCTGCGCCATGCATTGACCCTCCGTGCGGTGCACTAACCCTCTGCGCGGCGCATCTCTTCAGCCCCTCTCTATGGTTGTGAAGGGGTTTCTTAGGCCTGTGCACTGCGAAATCTGACTGTTGTGCGTGTGTTTGCCTCTTCGGAGGCCTGAGTCCGGTCCCATGGCGACGCCGAGCTCTCCCAAGGAGCCCCCTCTGTCGCCTTCGGTTGACGCATTTAATCAGCTTCTGGCTGGTTTGCCCCAGAAGAATAAAAGCGAAGCTCCTAAATTCGTCAAGAAGCTTGATGATATCCCTGAGATCTCTTTGCCTCCAGAGACCCCCATCCAAGTAGCTTTGTCTTTGGCAGAGTGGGGTCTTATAGGTCAATTCATGGGGCTTTGGACCTCTCCAAAATCTACTGAGCAGTGGGTTAACAGGAATTAGGCTCCTCTGATCAAGCAAAGTGTTACTTCTTACTTTCTCGGGCGAGGGTACTTTCTCTTCGAGTTCACATCCAAAGAAGACAAAGATCTGATCTTCCAAAACGGGCCGTACTTCATGGGCCCCCAGGGCCTCTATCTGAACAAATGGACTCCGGACTTTGATTCGGCCGTTGATGTTCCTAAGGCTGTCCCGGTGTGGGTTCAGCTCCCAAATCTCCCAGTTCACTGCTGGAACTGGGATTCCTTGAAACACATTGGCGATGCCCTTGGTAAATTCATAGATCGGGCTAACAACAAGGATCAGTATGACTGCACCAGAATTTGTGTAGAAGTGGACCTAGAGGTGGGTCTCCCTGAAGCAATCAAAATAAATGTCGGCAGCTGGTCCCATTTGCAGATCTTGGATTATGAGCAGTTTCCATTCAAATGCAAGAAATGTCACGTTCATGGGCACTTTTCCAGAAACTGTCCTACTATCGCAGAGCCAGAGAAAGGAATCGAAGAGGGTTGAATCAAGTCAAGCGTACAAAGACCAATCACAGAGGACAAAAACCGGGAGGACCCATTGGAAAAGGCCCACTGCAGGCCAATGCCCAGCGCCCTCCTCCCAAAAAGGCTCCAGAAAACAAGTTTGTGCTTCTAAGCCAGCAAACAGAAGCAACTCAGGAGATCGAGACTCAAACTCCAACTTCTCCAAGCAAAGGCACCCCCTTAACCTCCCTCAAAGAAACAAGTGCTGAAGACCCCAAAGGCATGACCATAGAAGATGAAGAAGAGGAACAGGAATCGGAAGAATCAGAGGAGGAAGGAGAAATAGGAGAGTCTCAAACCTCAGTAAGGAGATCCACAAGAGGTCACAAATCCGACAGGGAAAAAAGAGAGCAGGAGACTTACAAAGACAAGCTCCAGGGCAGCCAGCCAACCCTGGAAAAACTGCTAGCCTCAAAACCTAGGATGCCGAAACATCATCCTTAAGGCTCCAAGGGATCCCATCAGAAGTATAAATAATGAAAGTCATCTCCTGGAACTGCAGAGGTATGGGGAGAAAAGTTAAGGAAGAAGCCATTAGAAGCTTAATAAGAACATAATCTCCAGACATTCTTCTTATCCAGGAGACCAAAATGGAAGACGTAGCTTTTCTGCATGCAAGTAAGAAACTTTGGTTAAGAAGCGAAGCAAGAGAAATCTCAGCCCGGGGAGCCTCGGGAGGAACTGGTACACTATGGAGCGTCGGAAAATTCGCAGTCATTTATGAGGCTTGCAATACTCATTGGCAGCTGCTCAAAATGCAGGATTTGGCCTCCAAAGAAATATTTTTCCTATTCAATGTATACTCTCCAGTTAATGTTGGGGGAAAAAAGGATTGTTGGGAGTCTTTAAGGCACCAGGCAGATTTGGTAAATCTAGAAAACATCATCATTGCTGGAGATCTCAACCTCACTCTTTCCCAGTCTGAAAAAAGAGGAGGTAGCGCAGTCCGAGACCCGGCAAGGGAATGGGCGGAGGATCTCATGCAGGACTGGGATCTCCTGAATGTCAAACCCTCCTCCGGTAAGTATTCTTGGTCTAATAAAAGAGTTGGCCCTGGCCATATTGCTGCCAGATTAGATAGATTTTTCATCCAAAGGTCATTTCTGTTGCTAGGTTTAGAACCTAAAATGCATATCCTCTCTAATAGCATCTCAGATCACAAGCCCTTAAAGCTTGATCTCCTGGCCCATCTCGATCTGGGCCCCATTCCTTTCAGATTCAACCCCTTATGGGTTAAGGAGCCAGACTTCATGCAAATTGTCAAGGACTGCTGGAAACAGCCTGTCAAAGGATCACCCTTCTATGTCTGGGAAGAAAAGCTTAGAAGGCTGAAAGGGGTTCTAAAACGATGGGCCAAAACCCTCTCCAACCCTGCAACAGAAAGGAAGAGCATCAAAGCTTCTCTTACTTCGCATCAATCCCAAATGGAGAACGCTACTATCACAGAGGAGCTACTAGATCAAGAGGCGCAGCTGCAGCAGAGCTACCACAAGGTCTGTTTAGCTGAAGAAGAATACTGGAGATTAAAATCTCGAAACCTCTGGCTCAAAGCAGGGGACAGGAACTCTTCCTTCTTTCACAAGCAAGCCCAGGCCAGGAAATGCTTTAACACTATATCGGAGATCAAGGAGGATAACATCATCCATAATGAATTTGAGGACATCAAGAAAGCAGCCTTTACTCATTTTCAACATCTGTATAGTGAAGACACGGAACCAGATCACTATTCAGATCTTATAAACATCGTTCCTTCTTTAATCTCCCCTCGCATGAACGAGGTCCTCGAGGCCAAAGTCACTAAAGAAGAAGTCAAAAACGCACTTTTTTCCATGAATCCGGACAAGGCCCCAGGCCCGGATGGCTTCTCTGCCAAATTTTTTCAAGTTTGCTGGCTGATAGTTGAAAAGGACCTTCTCAAAATGGTCCAAAAATCTCAAGAAAGTCAAAAAATCGGGGGAAGCACAAACTCAGCTTTTTTAGCCCTCATTCCCAAGGAAAAAGGCGCCAACAACTTTAGCAGATTCTGTCCGATATCCTTATGTAATACAGGGTACAAGTTAATCACCAAAGTAATTGCAAATAGATTGAAACTCATCCTGCCCAAAATTATTCCGGAAAATCAAGGAGGCTTCATCCAAGGAAGGCAGATCGTGGACAACTTCACCCTTGTTCAAGAGGCAATTCACTCAAGTCTTCATCAAAAAGAGCAAGGTATGGTTCTCAAACTTGACTTAGCTAATGCTTTTGACCGAGTAAAACATAGTTTTCTGCTACAAGTCATGAGCAAGTTTGGGTTTGGAGCAAACTTCATTAAATGGATCCGGGCTTGCATCTTGGAGCCATGGATTGCGCCTCTAGTAAATGGTAGAGCCACTGACTTTTTTAAAGCTTCGAGAGGGCTTAGGCAGGGGTGCCCTCTCTCACCTCTGCTCTTTGTAATCCAAGCTTCTGTTCTCAGTTTCCTTCTTGATCAAAAGATGCAAAATCAAGACATCAATGGATTGTGTATTGCTAGAGGGGTCAAAAACATAAATCACGCATTATTTGCAGATGATACTCTGCTTTTGGGAGCTGCCACTCTCTCCTCAGCCACCAAGTTCAAAGAAGTTTTGGATGACTTCTGTGAGGCCTCGGGCAGTGTCTTAAATAAAAATAAATGTCACATATTCAGTTGGAACACGTCGCCCAGATTGCTCTCTGCTATCTCTAGATGTCTGGACTTTGCAGCCTCCTCCACATGGACTTCTTTTAAATACCTGGGTCTGCCTGTTTTTCTCAAAAGACCGGTAAGCAAATACTGGCTTCCTCACCTTGAAAAATTCAAGACCAGGATCCAAGCCTGGGGGTTCTCCTAGCTCAACATTGCTGGCAAATCTGTCTTAAGAAAATCTATGCTTAACAGCCTCCCCCTTTTCCAATTTGATGTGCTCCTCGCTCCGGCAAGCATCTTAAATAAAATGGAGGAGTATATACGGAGGTTCTTTTGGAAGGGAGGTAAACAAAATGAAAATAAGCTCCCCCTTATCAGCTGGGAAACCATATCCAAACCATTGTGGGAGGGTGGATTGAATTTTAAAAACCTCTGTCAGCAGAATATCGCTATGGCTGCAAAGATCATTTGGAAGATCATTGCGCCCAAGCCAGGTTGGGCCCAAATGGTACTCTGGAAAAAATACTTCAGAGGTCCTCACTCCAGCTGTTTGGACAAAGTGACTCAGCTTCCTAATTCGACTTTTCTTAAATTATATGCCAAAGCCTCTCCCCTAGTCAATGCGCATTCTTTCTGGATTCCAGGGAACGGCAAAAAGGTTAACATATGGACTGACAGAAACATGAACATGGAACCTATTGAAGACAGATCCTCCATAAGAGCGTTGCGCTACTGGATGGATGGAGAGGGGCTCCGATCGCTGTGGGATATTTCGTTATGGAGTGACTCAGTTTGGGCAGGTTGGAAATGTCTTGATGTGCCGCCTCTCTTGCTGGACGATTGGAACACGTTGATGCACCTTCTTCATGGATTGGCGCCCTCGCACATTAGTAAAAGAGACTCTAGAGGCTGGGGGCAGAGTGTCTGAGGTTACGTTGTTTCCCTGGGCTATGCAAAGTTAAACGAGAGACCATACGTCCCCCCCGACCCAGCACCTTGGCACGGCATTTGGCGTTTTCCTTCATGGCCCAAAATCAATTTTTTTTCTTGGCTTCTTTGCCATGGTAAAATTCTCACATTTGACACTCTGCAGAGGAAAGGATTTCACGGTCCTTTCAGATGTTCGTTGTGCAAAGAAAATGCAGAGAGTGTTGTCCATTTAATGATTGATTACAGTTTTTCTAAGGAGATTTGGTTCTCCTTCATCCACATCCTGGACGCCAGCATTTCGCTTCCCAGCTCCACTACAGGTCTATTCTCTAATTGGGCGCACAGATATCCTGGAACTTCTCCCAAAAATCAGATTATCAAAACATCATGGTCTGTCCTCCCAAAGGTAATTTGCTGGCAGATCTGGCTAGAAAGAAATAGAAGAATTTTCAGAGGTACTGAACAAAACCACAAGGCTTTAAAAGTCAAAATTAAATGCCAATTGAAAGAGTGCTTGATCGATTTAAAGGATGATTCTAATCTCTCCCAACAGCACACTGTTTGGGGCTCATTCCTTGATCTGAAATTCGAAGCAACAGTAAGGAACGCTCCTCCCATTGAAGGCTGGCAAATTAGAAAATCTAAAACGAACTTCCAATACTGGCTCACTTCTCAATCAAGACACTCCCTCTTCTTTGATGGGGCAGCAAAGGGCAATCCGGGAAAAGCTGGTGCAGGAGGTGTTGTTGTAAGCCCAGTTGGGGAAAAAACTCATTCATATGCTTGGGGCCTTGGCCACTCTTCCAGCATTCAAGCGGAGGCTTTAGGTCTTTTTCAAGGTCTCAAACTTCTCAAAGAATTAAATATAGGGGAAGCTAATGTCATTGGAGATTCCCAGATTATTATAAAAGCTATGATCTCAAACTCTCCGGTATCGGACCTTAAACTTGCAAGACTGATAGCCAGAATCAAAGGCTTGGAAAACTCTTTTCAGAAGCTAAACTACTATCACGTGCTGAGAATTAATAATAAAGAGGCAGACATAGAAGCCAACAAAGCGGCCCTCCTCTCTGCTGGGGTCAAGTTAAAAGATGAAGCAGAAACATGCGAACCCATTCCATAAGCTGATTGTTATTATGTTTTAGTGCTTTCTTTTAAATCAGTTTGTTTGCATTTTCAAGCTGAGGAAAATATTGGAGATTGAATTCATAGTTCTCTCATCAAGGAGGAAGTCCTCAAGTTTTAGCTGCTCTTTCAATCTTAGTGGTGAGGGGCAACAGGATATAGACACCCTCTATGTAATCAGATTTCTGGCATTCAGGCCATGTTGAATATAATTACTCCATAATCGTTACTGTAAAAAAAAAAATATCGAGTTCCTCAAAATCAAGAAAAAGGTGTGTAATTTTTTTTCACATTGCATAAGTCTTGTTTGAAAAATTAGTTCTAGTTGATTCCAAAGGCCTATTGAGCATAGATATCAGTACTAGGTTCTAAAATGCCTCCTAAAAAGAATTCAACACCCATTAAGCCTTCAGAAGGCTCTACTATGACTCATGAAGACGAAGAAATGCAACATGAGATATCAAAAGTCCATGAGCAAGTGCACCAAATTTCGCTATCGCAAAGAGAAACAAAAAATGAAATGGAAGTTGTGAAGAAAGGCATGGAAACTAAGATAGATGGTTTGAAGAAAGGCGTGGAAGCTAAGATGAATGGTTTGAAATTTTGATGGCAAGTATCCCGTAACATTGATACTACAGATGGAGCAATATTTTGATCTCAATAATGTGCAAAACACACAAAAGGTATGCATTGCAACTTTACATCTAGAACAAAATACATTTGTATGGTATCGATGGCTTTGCTCCCGTAAAAAAATTGTCACTTGGTCAATTTTTACGAAGGAAATGATAGCACATTATGAGGATACAAAGAGAAACACCTTCTTTAGCCAAATGATAAATCTCAAACAAAAGGGTTTAATGGGGGAGCACATTGAGGACTTCCAAAAATTGAATATAAGGGTAACTGATATTCCAGAGGAACACAGGATTGATCTCTTCATAAGTACTTTAAAGGATAACATCCAACATGAAGTTCGTGTTTTGGAACCTGATTCATTGGAGAAGGCATTCAGGTTGGCAAGAAAAATTGAATGTAAAATTATGGCGACAAGGGAGCCTACCACTCACTTCTATAAAGAGGGAAGTGTTGCTACTCCTAGATTTCCACAACCTACAAGGTTGACACCACAACAATTGGAAGAAAAAAGAGCAAAAGGGCTTTGCTACAGTTGTGATAGCAAATACACTAAAGGTCATAAGTGTGCTGAGAAGAAATTATTTTACATAGATTGTGAAGAGGAAGAAGAAAATGAACAGGAAGAGGATATACACCAAGAACCAACCCTAGAAGAGGAAGAAATGAGTCCGACCATATCGTGTAATGCATTGGCAAGAATTACCACTCCTCAAACTCTTAAGATAGAAGGACATATCAAGAAGAAAAAGGTAATAGTGTTGATTGATTCAGGTAGTACCCATCATTTTATTCATTGTAAGGTAGCCAAGGAATTGAATTGTTTCCTATACCTAGCACCAGAATGTCAAGTGATGGTTGCAAATGGATGAACTATAAATTGCTCTGGAAAATGCCATAATATCAAGCTATCCATGGGGGAATATGTATTGAATAGTCCAATGCTTTCCATCCCAATGGGAGGTGTTGATGTCGTACTAGGAGTACAATGGTTACAATCTTTGGGGACGGTAGCTTTCAATTTTCAAGAACTTTTCTTGAAATTTTTTTCGGAAGGAAAGGAAATCGAATTAAACACTGTCACCGATGAAATAGGTAACCGCACTGTTACCTACTTTTTTTTGGTAGCATAAAAAGCACCCGATTTTGAAAAGTGGTGATGCAGAATCACTTCTTCTTTTTTTTAACATATTTTTGACACTCTAATATTTTTATTTATAAAGTATGAATATTTGTTTTAAAATGTTAGTGATTTTCATGCTAATTTTGAAACGTATTGATGCAGCATCAACTTTTTTTTTTTAGAGCGGTGATTTTCATGCTAATTTTGAAACGTATTGATGCAGCATCAACTTTTTTTTTTAGAGTGGTGATTTTCATGTTGATAATAAAACACAAAACTTAGATAAAAAATATATATATATATATATATATATATATATATATATATATATATATATATATATATATATTAAAATAAAAAATAAAAAAAATTAACTCGTAAAAATAAAAAAATTTAAACAAAAATAAATAAATAAATAAACAAAACAAAAAAACAAAAATATTCAAAAATTATATAAAAAGAAATGACAAAATTTGAAAAAAAAAACACATAATTCAAAGAAAAAAACAAAAATTAACAAACAAACAAAAAAAAAACATCAAAAACATTTTTTTCTAAGTTATTAAAAAAATCCATATAATTAAAAAAATTAAATTACAAAATTAAAATTTAGATAAAAAAATATAAAATACAAAAAAAAAGAAAAAATTAAATTAAAAATAATAATAAGAAGAAGAAAACAAAAATACAAATTTTAAAATTAACAAAACAAAAAAAAACAAAAACAAAAACAAAATTGAAAATTGAAAAAGAAAATTATAATAAAAGAATTATAATAAAAAAATTGTCATTAAAAAACAAAAAAAATGAAAAAAACCACGTACAAATAATTAAAAAACAAATATCCATAAATTCACTATTTTTTTTTAAATGAAACAATTTATAAATTTTAAAAATGAAAAACCAAATAAACTAAAAGATTAAAAAAAAATTAAATTAAATTAAAATTTAATAAATTTAATGAATAAATTTAAAATTTTAAAAAATAATTAATCTAAAATATTAAATTAAAAAAAAAAAAAAAAAAAAAAACTAAAACAAATTAAATTTAAAAAAATAAAATAAAATAAAATTTAAAAAAAAAAAAATACAAATTTTAAAATTAACAAAAAAAAAAAAAAACACAAAACAAAAACAAGAACAAAATTTAAAATTGAAAAAGAAAATTATAATAAAAAAAACTGTCATTAAAAAACAAAAAAACAAAAAGAAAAAAACCACGTGCAAATAATTAAAAAACAAATATCCATAAATTCACTATTTTTTTTAAATGAAACAATTTATAAATTTTAAAAATGAAAAACCAAATAAACTAAAATATTAAAAAAAATTAAATTAAATTAAAATTTAATAAATTTAATGAATAAATTTTAAATTTTAAAAAATAATTAATCTAAAAAAAAAAAAACAACAAACAAACAAACCAAAAAAATAAAAAAATAAAACAAATTAAATTAAAAAAAAAAAAAAAATATATATATATATATATATATATTTTGAAGCTCCAAGGGATTGCAACAAGGAAATATGGCACTTGACGTAGGCCCTGCTGCTGGTCTCCTCTGCGTTTGAGGCCGCAGGCCTTCCTTGGCCCTCTGGTTTGCTACGTCAGAGGGCTGTGTTTTCAATCCAGGTGCTGGGTCTTCCAAGATTTTTGTGACTCCTCTGACCTGCGTCGTTTGAAGTTTGCGCTACGCTTTGGCTGTTTAGCGGCGCATTGATCTGCTGCGCAGCGCTTCACATTTTGACTCTATCTTCGTTGCCCTCTTGTTTGTTGCGTCGGAGGGCTTCGTGTTTTCATCTTTCTTTGTGCAGGGTCTTCAGATCTTTGTGCTTTCTCTGACCTTGTGCGTTGCTTTGAGATTGTGCGGCGATTTGGCTGTTGTGCGGCGCATTGATCTGCTGCGCGGCGCTTGGAGCTTCAATCTAAATCTTTCTGTGTTTTGACTTCTTTGAAGCTTAGGAATGCTGCGCTTTCTGCCTGCGCTTTTTTCCTAGCCTTTTTTGCTGTCGCTCAAGGATCGTCATGGCCTCTCCGGATGCTGCTTCGGAGGGCTCCGTCGAACATTCTGCAGCAAATGCCTTATCTGCTCTGGTTAAATCCTTACAGCCCCAACGACCTCGGCCTGCGCTTTCGAAGTTTGTTAAGAAGTTAGATGGGTTGCAAGAGGTTGAGTTACCTCCTACTCTTCCTCGAATGGTTGCGCTCGCCCTAGCTGATCGGGGACGCATCGGTCAATTCACTGGCTTATGGCCATCTCCGAAAACAGTTCAACGATGGATAGAAAGGAATTGGGCAGACAAAGTTAATGGTAAAATCTCCATTCGCTTCTACGGAAAAGGTTATTATACCTTCCATTTTGAATCAAGAGCAGACAAGGACTTAATCTTCAGAAATGGTCCTTATTTTATGGACTCCCGTGGACTGTATCTGAACAAATGGACTCCAGATTTCGATCCCGAGTTGGATGTCCCTAATGCAGTCCCGGTTTGGGTCCGGCTTCCGCATCTCCCGCTCCACTGTTGGGGGGATGACTCGGTTCGTGCCATTGGCAATGTAGTCGGGAAATACATTGATCGGAGCGAGCCCAAGGATAATATGCAGGCATGTGCGCGTATATGTGTTGAAGTCGACCTCGGCAAGGGTCTCCCAGAGGCAATCGGGCTAAAGGTGGATGACTCGATGCGCATTCAACAACTGGACTACGAACAAATACCCTTTAAATGCAAGGTATGTCATGAATATGGCCATTTTGCCAATTGCTGCTATAAATTAGTTAATGATGAACCTGTTCAACCTGAAGAACAATGGGAAATCGTAAAAAATAAATAAAACTGCAGCTGGCCTAAAAGCAAATCCTGAAGCTGCCCCTCCCAAAGTTGCACCTTCCAAACCTTCCCCCTCTTCTGCTCCTCCCAAGACCTCCCCCTCAGCTGCTCCTCCCTCCTCTTCTTCCCTTGGCCCTTTCCCCAATCCGGGCCCACCCTCTGACCCTCCTTTGAACTCATCAAACCCCTTTGGCGCCCTCTCTCTTCCGGAAAATGATCCCCCGATTTCCCTTGAAAATGACCCCCCCATCATATTTTCCCTTTCTCAATCCTCTCCCTCCCACTCCCTTGACCCCCTCCCATCCCGATCAACCAGGAGCTCCTCGAAAGAGCATGGGGTGAATCTAGAATCTCAAAAAAAAGGACCTGGCAGAAAGACTAGCAGACAGCAAAGGGACGAAAATGCCCAAAAATATATTGTCATGGGAACTCAAAATCCCATAGAAAATTATATATTGGGTCAAAATAGCAAAGAAATAGCACAAAAGGAGAAAGGGGGACGAGCATCCCTCCGAACCCCACATACTCAATGATGAAAGTTATATCATGGAATTGTAGGGGTCTGGGGCACCCCTCAAAAACATCTGCCCTGAAAGATCTTATAGATCATGAGAAGCCAGGAATATTAATGATTCATGAGACAAAACAAAGACTGCAAGAGATAAAAGGAACTATAGATCAACTTAGACATTATGATGGACATATTTGTGAAGCAAGAGGAGCTTCCGGTGGAATCACTACTATCTGGAACAAAAATGTTTGGACATGCATATCCAACGCTATCAGTCAATTTTGGGTTAAAGTCACATTAGAAAAGCAAGCAGAGCACAAACAAATAGTCATCTATAATATTTATTCACCGAACCATTTTAGAGACAAAGAGCAGTGTTGGGCCACTCTACAAGAAGACATCCAAGCTGAAAACAACAGCAATATCATCCTTGGGGGAGATCTCAACCTTATATTATATTCCAATGAGAAAAGAGGAGGTATCTTTACATTTGATCCTTATAGAGCAAAGCTAGAGAACATCATGCAAGAGCACGACTTAGTTGATATCATTCCAAAAAACCGGAGGTATACTTGGAATAACTGCAGATTGGGAAAAGATAACATAATGGAGCGGCTTGATAAAATTCTGATAAACACCAATCTCCTCTCTGAGTTCTCCACTGCTTATGCTGAAATTCTCCCTTATTTAGCTTCTGATCATTACCCCACCAACATTGTTCTTGAGACACACTGCCCCTTGGGGCCGTTGCCTTTTAAATATAGCTCTCTATGGCGCAACAATCCAAGTGTGGATCAGATAGTTAAAGCAGCATGGCAGCGTCACATAGAAGGATCACCGGGTTTCATTTGGGAATGTAAATTGAAAAATACTAAATATGCCTTGAAGGAATGGGTGAAGCAGCATTATAAAGAACCAGAAAATACCAAAGCTGATATAAAAAAACAAATTGAAAGAAAATCACAGGAAAATAGAGGAGAATGGGCTCTCCTAAGAGGATAAAGCACTTGAAAGTGATTTATATTATCAGTTGTTCCGTGCCAATCGAGAAGAAGAGCAGAAATGGAGATTACAGTCAAGGCAGCTTTGGCTTCAAGGAGGAGATAAAAACTTTGCTTTCTTCCATAAGCAAGCAACTATCAGGAAAGTCAAAAATAATGTCACCATGGTCAATGATGAGGAAGGTCTCCCTCAAAAAACCCAAGCAGCCATCAAACAAACAACTTCAACATACTACCACTCTCTATTAACAGAAACAAAGGAAACAGAGGATTACTCCAATCTCCTACAGCACATGCCCAAAGGAATCAGTGAGGAAATCAATGCAGATTTGACTAAAGAAATCACTGGAGAAGAAATACAAAGTGTCATTTGGACGCTTCAGCCAGATAAAGTCCCAGGTCCAGATGGCTTCCCAATCTGTTTCTACAGAACTTACGGGGGAACAATTAAAAAAGACCTTGTCAAGATGCTAAGATGGACTCAACGCAATTGCAAAATAGGAGGGTTTACCAATGCCACCCATATTGCTCTCATTCCTAAAGAAAATCGACCCCTGTCCTTTTCTCATTTTCGACCCATTTCGCTGTGTAATTCATCTTACAGAATCCTGACAAAAAATTTGGCTACACGTCTTAAACCTCTCCTCCCCTCTCTCATTTCTAAAAATCAAGGGGGTTTTTTGGCCAATAGACAAATCTCGGACTCCATCCTACTTGTCCAAGAGGCTATACACTCCAGTCAAGCAAGAAATGAGAAAGGCTTCATCTTAAAGTTAGACTTAGCCAATGCTTTTGACCGTGTTCGACACTCCTTCCTATTTGCCGTTCTAGAAAAAATGGGATTTTCCACAACCTTCATCAACCTTATTAAAGCCTGCATTACTAGCCCATGGATCTCCCCTCTTATTAATGGTAGACCTGGACCATCCTTCCAATCTTCTCGAGGACTAAGACAAGGCTGTCCATTGTCACCCTATCTATTTATTCTGATGGCTGAATCCTTCAGCAGAGCTCTGGATTTCAACCATCGCATGGGCCTCATCACTGAAATTAAATTTGATAATGGAGTCAAGAACATCAACCATTCTCAGTTTGCTGATGATACTCTTCTAATGGGGGGAGCATCAAATATCATACCCAGCCGCTTCAAAACTCTACTAGATCAATTCATGAGCTATTCCGGAGGTTTGATAAATTACCACAAGAGTTGTATATATGGTTGGAACGCCTCGGTACAAATTATTCACAGAATTGCTAATATTTTTGGAGTTCCATGTAAGCTGGACTGGGAGCATTTTACTTATCTGGGCATGCCAGTGAGTGCTGGAAACCTGAAAGCGGCTGCCTGGGAAGTTATTATTGACAAGATGAAAAGGAAGATAAAGCAATGGGGCACCTCTTGGCTTAATCCAGCAGGGTGCCTCATCCTTCTTAAAGCAGGTCTCTCTTCCCTGCCCTTGTATTGTTTTACGCTCATTCAAGCCCCTGCCAGTTTTCATAATAAAGTGGATGCTCTCCTTCGTCAATTTCTTTGGCAAGGAGGGAGAAATGAAACAAAAAAATATAACTTGGTAAGCTGGAAGCAGGTCATTCAATCGCATGAGAAAGGAGGGCTAGGAATCAAATCTCCTAAACTTCTAAACCTTGCCTTTGCTGGCAAACTTGTTTGGAGATTCATTACTTGCAAGAACGCCTGGTGGAAGACTGTTCTAGAAAAAAAATACCTCGGCTTCCCAAGGCATCAGCTTTTGGACCTTGAACTTCCTAACAGAACGTGCTCTAAAATCTGGAGGATGTGTAAGAAAGCCATTCCATTTCTTGAACAATATACCTCCAAAGTGCCCAAAGGCGGCAGCCATATTAGGATTGGGGATGATAAAATAATGGGGCAACAGCCCATAAATCAATGGCCTGGAACGCAACAGATTCTAGATTTTTTTCACAGCACAGGAATTCAAACTCTGGACTAGATCTCTCAATGGGATGCCCACACTCATATCTGGAAAGGCTGGACCTTCCCCTGCATACCGGCAGACATAGAAACCAACCTCAACAATCTGCAAACCCATCTCCATGGTATAGCTCCTTCCAATCGCTTCGCTGCTGATGATTTTCGATGGGATCCTTCAGGTACTAACTACACCATAAAGGTTGCCTACCATCAGCTCTGCAACAAAGATTTCCCCATGTCTATTTGGGCGCAGTGGAGATTTGTTTGGAAGGCAGAATCTCTTCCAAAAATCAAATTTTTTCTATGGATCCTTCTAAGAGGGAAAGTTCTCACCTCTGAGAACCTTAGCAAGCAAGAAATAATTGGGCCTTCTCGCTGTCCAAACTGTCAATCCGATGAAGAGACAAGCCAACATCTTTTCATAGACTGCCCTTTTGCTATTGCTTGCTGGAGGGAAGCTTTTCGAAGCCAAGATCTTCCTTGGGAGCCTAACACAAGCATCTTTGAAGCATTGCACATATGGAAAAAAAGCTATCCATGGAGAAAAAAAAAACAACATTGCTCGAAGGGTTTGGAATGCCCTGCCCTGTAATATTTTATGGAACATCTGGTTGGCAAGAAACCGCGTGATCTTCAAAGATAAAGAAACCAGCGTCAGAAAGCTCTACAACAAAGCCTGCAGTCTCAATCTGGAAGCCCTATCCACGAAATGTCAAGGGCACTTGAACACGCTGGACCTCCATGTTGAAGAAAGAAATTACATAGGGTATCTTCTAGATAGAAACAATATAGCACAAAACGGAAGCAATCCCAGTAGCAGAAACAATTCCAGATATAGCTGGAAACTCAGGATGAAAGAAGAGGAATTTGCACGGTGGCTCGGAAATTGCAATACTCATTATCTCTTCTTTGATGGTGCCTCCAAGTCCAACCCAGGAATGGCTGGGGCTAGAGGACTCATCTGCAATGGCAATGGTGATGTTCTAGTGGATTACGAATGGGGCCTGGGCACCTTATCCAATAATAGAGCAGAAGCCTTAGCTCTCTACCAAGGCCTGCTTCAGCTCCAGAAACTCGGCATCAACACAGCTGTTATCATTGGAGATTCAGCCATTGTTATTAGTTTGATGATATGCAACAGAAAAGCCCCCAACTTGATTCTTCAGCAAATCATAGGGCGCTGCCAAACCATTGATAAGCAGATGAAAGGGAATCTCTTTTATCATGTTCTACGAACCCTCAACAAAGAAGCTGATAAAAGGGCAAACAGAGCTTGCTCACATTCTGTTGGAAACCTCCGGTGTAACGACTCAGATCAGCTTTTATTCTTTCCATGAACAGACTTCTTCTCCTCAGTAATTTCTACCCATAGCAAATCTTTGCTCTTGGTCTCCGAAAAACCATGCACAGATCCTCTGCAAAGTCACAAAATACAAATACTTGTCCCTTGAATATGATTCCCACAGATATAAATTCTGCGCTCTCAAAAAATCTCTCCCTCTGTGACTCTGCGCACCCTCCTGTGTATGGGATTTCCCTTGATCCATTGAGCGCTTTCAATCATCCCTTGACCTCTGTCTTTTTTCATTTCAATGATCCCTGTTCAAACCAACCAACGCACCAAACCTATGAGTGTCACAGCTCTTCTATTCTTGTTTTAACTGCGCCTCTGACTTCTGCGCCTCTGTCCGGCTTATCTGCTTCCTGTCATGATGATCAGTCAAGTTTGGCACAGCACTGCTTTTTGAAACGGATGAAGATCTCAACGGGCGGCAATCTCATCATTCACTCAATTTTCAATTATGAAATGCAAAGTCTGTCTTTTATTACTCTAGTTCGTTAGAATCTATACCTCTGCTCTCTTTCTCACTATAAATCTAGCCAGAGGTAAAAAATGAATTGATCCTAAAAACATTGACATCTGGCTTTCCTCCTGCCAATACTTCTTTGTAACTCTAGAGCATCGCCTCTCTTTTTTGAATAGTAATCAACAACCGACTTTGTGAAAAAAAATAAAATAATAAATAAATAAATTTTTTGAATTTAAAAAAATAAATATAAATAAATAAATAAATAAAAATAAAAATTTAAAAATAAAATAAAATAAAATTTAAAAAATTAAAAAATAAAAATAAAAATTAAATAAATAAATAAATAAATAAATATATATATATATATATATATATATATATATATATATATATATATATATAAAGAATCTTTTGATCGTGGTGGCACTGCCACGATTCTCCCGCGGGAGGCCGATTTCGGAATCGTCCTCCCCGCCGGAGGCCGATCGGAATCGCCTTCTCACGCGATTCCGGAATCGCTCGTCGACCCCCGAGGGCGAGGAGTGTCGATTCTCGGAACGCCCCTCCCGCGGCAGTGCCGGACAAATTGCTCTCCCCGCGCGAGGGTACCTCGAACCGCCCGCGGAGGGCTTATTCAGTGGGGACTCGTCTCCACTCGTGGAGGGCATTCTGACTCCAAGCCCCGTCACGGAGGGCACCCGATCAGCCTCCCGCCGCGGGAGGGCGATTCCCGAAATCGGCCTCCCGCCGCGGGAGGGCGATTCTTGGAATCAGCCTCTAGCCTAGCGGCCGGCCTCCGCTGTCCCCTGGGCGGGAGGCCGATTGGCAGCGCCACCACAATCAAAAAGTTCTTCTTCTTCTTCTTCTTTTTAATTCAAAAAAATTAAAATTAATTTTTTTTAATTTTATTATTTTTTTTATTTTTTTTTTCTAAATTTTGTTAATAATTTTTATTAAATTTTCTTTTTTTCTTTTTTCTTTTTTCTTTTTTCTTTTTTAATTTAATTGAGTTTTTGTTTTTTAAATTTTTTCTTTTTTTATTATTAAATTTTAGGTTTAGTTTTTTCATTTAATTTTTTAAAATTTAGTCAATTTTGTATTTATTTTTTTAATTTATTTGAATTTAATATTTTTTTTAATTTTTTCTTTTTTTATTATTATTTTTTTAATTACGTAAAATTTTATATATTTTTTTTATTTCAATTAAAATTGTGTATTTAAAATTAGATTTTTTTTTAAGTTAAACTTAATATTTTCAAATTAATTTATTTTTTATTTTATTTTTTATTCAATATATATATATTTTTTTTAATTTTTCAATCTTAATTGATTTTTAAAGTTTTTTAACCTTTTTTTTTTTAATTTAATTTTTATTTTAAAATTTATTTGTTTATTCATTTATTTATTAAAATTTAATAATTTTTTTTTTTTAATTTAATTTGTTATTTTAATATTAACATTTTTTTTTTTAATTTAATAAAATCTAATATATATATTTTTAATTTAAGTTCATATATATATATTTTATTTTTTATAATTTAAATTTAATATATTTTTTAAAATCTATTTGTTCTTTTAATACATATTTTTTTTAAATTTAATATTTTTATCGTATTTTTTTTCATTTTTTATTTTTAATTTTTTTACTTTTAATTCCAATAATGTTTTGTTTTGTTTTGTTTTTTTTTTTAAATCTATTAAAATTTAATAATTTCTTTATTTTTTTAAATTTAATAAACATTTTCTTTTTCTTTTTTAAATTTAATTTCTATATTTTATTTTTTATAATTTATTTCTTTTTTTTAGCTTGTTTTTCTTTTTAATTTAATATTTTTATTTTGTTTTTATTTATATTTTTTTATTTCTATATATTTTGAAATTTTAATCTTTAAATTTTTTATTTTTTTATATTTTATTTTTTTATTTTTTTTCTTAAATTTTAGGTTGTTTTTAATGTTTGAATTAAAATTTTTATTTGTTTTTTTTTTTAATTTTTTTATTCCTATATATTTTTAAATTTTAAGCTTTAAAATGTTTTTGTTTAAAAAAAAAAAAAAAAAAATTAAATTTTAGATTTTTTTAATGTTTGAATTTTAAAAATTTAAAAATGTTATTTCTATTTTTAAAAATGTCAAAAATATGACAATTTTTTTTTTTTTTTTTATTCCAGCGTCAACTGGTTTTGTTTTGAGGGTGTTTTTTCAATCATTTTTTCAAGAAACAATTTTGTTTTTAGCATAATTTTATAAAATGTTGAAATTTGACCTTCAAAAAAAACCAAGTGCGTTCTGGAATACACTTTTTGTTTTTTGGGTGTTTTTTCATGTTTTTTGAGTCTTTTTGAGCTAGAGTTCCCGTTTTGAGGTCAGGTTACCTATTTCATCGGTAACAGTGTTATTACGGGGTATCACAGGGAAGCCAGGAAAGATAATAAGCTCTAATGTCATGACAAAGCTTCTGAAGAAATAACAACGAGGCAGAATTGCACAATTATGCTCACTAGAAGTTCCAACAACATCAAAGTCATCTATTTATCCAGATCTCCAAAGAGTCTTGGACAATCATTCCAATGTGTTTGATACTCCCAAAGGACTCCCACCTATTTGTGATCATGATCATTCTATTCATTTGATTCCAGGAAGTGTTCCTCCAAACATCCGACCTTACAGATATCCTTATGTCCAAAAGAGTGAAATTGAACGTATGATTGCAGAAATGTTAGAGGCTGGTATAATTCAACCTAGTCAAAGTTCCTTCTCTGCTCCTGTAGTATTGGTACACAATAAGGATGGATCATGGTGCATGTGTCCCGATTATAGGGAGCTCAATAAGCTCCCCATTAAAGATAAATTTCCCATTCATGTGATTGATGAATTATTGGATGAATTACATGGAGTAATTTATTTTACCAAGTTGGATCTTCGTTCAGGATATCATCAAATTATGAAGACTGAAGATATTTCGAAAACAGTATTTCAAACTCATGAGAGTCATTATGAATTTTTGGTCATGCCTTTTGGCCTTACCAATGCACCTTCTACATTTCAAGGGTTGATGAATTCCATTTTCAAACCCTTCCTTAGAAGATTTGTGCTAGTATTTTTTGATGATATATTAATCTACAGTAGGTCTTGGAAGGATCATGTTCAACATGTTGACAGGGTGCTTAAACCATTGTAGGAGAAACAATTATATGCAAAAACATCCAAATGTTTCTTTGGAGTACAAGAGGTGGAATATCTGGGTCATATTGTATCTCACGAGGGTGTTAAGGTAGACCCTAACAAAATTAAAGCCATTAAGGAATGGAAAGTCCCCACAACCATAAAGAAGTTGCGAGGATTTCTCGGGTTAACAGGGTGTTATCGCAAGTTTGTTAAGAATTATGGGAGAATAGCAGCACCTCTAACAACATTATTGAAGAAAGATGCATTTTCATGGACTCCCGAAGCAACTAAGGCCTTTGAACATCTTAAAGAGGCAATGTGCCTAGCACCGGTCTTAGCTACGCCAGACTTCACAAAAACCTTTATTGTGGAATGTGATGCCTCAGGAAATGGAATTGGTGCAGTTTTAATGCAGGAAGGAAGACCCATTGCTTTTGAAAGTCATCTAATCAAAGGAAAGTATTTACAAAAACCTATTTATGAGAAGGAAATGTTAGCAATACTGCATGCACTAAATAAATGGCGAACTTACCTAATGGGAAGACACTTCAAGGTAAAAACTGATCATGATAGTCTTAAACACTTTTTGGAACAAAGACTATCTTCAGAAGAGTAGCAAAAATGGGTCACAAAGATGTTGGGTTATGACTTTAAAATAATCTACAAAAAAGGAAAGCTTAATGTTGTTGCAGATGCACTCTCAAGAAAGAATGAAGAGGTGGAAGCATTGCTTTGTGCCATTTCTATTATCCAACCAGATTGGATAACTGAAGCAAGAGATGAATGGAAGAACGACAAATATGTATGGACACTCATCCAAAAGTTGCAGCAAGATCCTAGTACATCCGATACATTTAGTTGGAAAATGATTCCTTATGGTACAAAGATTGCTTATATCTTTGTAAGAATTCCCATCTAAAACAAAATATTCTTCTGGAATTGCACACTTCTCCTTTAGGAGGACACTCAGGATTTTTAAAAACTTACTAATGTAGGAAGAAAGATTTTTTTTGGGATGGCCTTAAATCGATATTCAAAATTTTATATGTATTCTTTAGTTTGCCAGAATAAAGTTGAGACAATTAAGACCCCAAGTCTTCTAAGCAACCTTTATCCATTCCAAGTCAACGTTGGGAGGAGATTTCCAATGGATTTTAATACAAGTTATCTAAATCCGAAGGAAAGAGTGTCATCGCGGTGGTAATTGATAGACTTACCAAGTATGCACACTTTTGTGCATTATC
>JAXQQM020076852.1:0-143182 GCA_034641835.2 Pinus albicaulis
GCCGAACTATTTTAGTACGTTCGGCCGAACTTTTGAGTCCGTTAATATTGACGGCACTGTGACGGCCCAGTAAACAGAATTTTTGCCGGAGGTTTGGAAAACCGGCAATGGTAGTTCGACCGGACTCATTTGAAAGTTCGGCCGAACTATGAGTTCGGCCGAACTTGTAAGTTCGGCCGAACTACGTTTTTATAAATAAATCGCCCGCGAAGGTTGTCAGTTTACTGTTTTCATTGTTTCCGCGCGTCTTTTTGTTTTCTGTCGTTGATTGCGTTGGGCGATTTCCGCGCGATTGCTGGTCGAGGTTCAATGCGCCACCGTTAAGATCGATTGCTGGTCGAGGTTCAACGCGCCACCGTTAAGATCGATTGCTGGTCGAGGTTCAACGCGCCACCGTTAAGATCTGTCGGGTACGTTCTGGCCCGGGATGTTATTCAATTTATGTTATTCAATGCTCATATCCTGAATACAGGTGTATAAGTATTGCCATATGTGTTTAGATTAATACTAGTAACCATTCACGTATTATGTATAATGAACTCAAGCATGAAGATGATAACAGCTTGTTGAGTACTGGGATTGAGCTTTATCTGTAAACTGGTTATATGAAACCTATGTAAACAAGCGTATAGAGTGTGATTGATACTGGTAGTGTGATGAAACCTTTACAGCTGCTAACTATATATGATAAAGTCATTGTATTAGTACTTACAATATCAATACCTTATAAGAGATTACGGATTTTTCTATGTGTAGAAAGCTATCACTGGTTCATAGAGAAAACTCCATTGATTACTACTAGTTAAGCAGTTAATAACCTGTTACTCCGCTTATTATGTAGATACTGTCATAGGTACATATACTGTGATTACCATTACTCTTAGTTATCTAACTAGTGCTTATTATAGAAATAGCTATGATTACTGGTTAATGATTACAGGCGTGTGGAAATAAAACACCTGTATTATAGAGCTTAGCTATGATACAAGATTAGCAGGTGTAATGAGTGAGATATGGATATCATTGATTATGATAGAACAATAACCATTAACTAGAATAACATTATTACTTAAACATAGTTATGAGTTACAGCTTATCAATGTAAGGAGTGTAATCCCCTGTTTAATTACCTATACGATAAGGATTCCGTGCATGTAGTTGAAATCGTACTTGTTATACTAGTATTCCAGTATGATCATTCATTAGTATAAACACAGATAAATCACTATGATTACACTATCATTATTCATAACAATACTATGATTACAGTCTTAATAAAAGCATGAGTACTGGTTTAGATCAGCTTACTTGGAACATGAGTGGTCATAAAACCATTGGTTCGTAGTAGAACTCTTAGACCTGTGTGTAATGATAAAGCTTCATGATATTACTTTCATAGCACATTTTCATCAAAAATTTTCTCAAAAGCATGTACGTAGATCCTAGATCCTACTCCTGAACATGTATTTCAATCATAAGCAAGCATTAAAGCATTAGCAATACCCAAAACAAGACAGTAGAACAATCCTCAAAAGATTAATTTTCATCCACTAAAGAGCAACCCTCTTACCTACCACGTAGTTTATATTTTGTTAAATTAAATATCAAATGTTGTTATTATAGAAGATATGAACATTGTCAATTTCATAGTAGGATTTTAAGTAAATGATTAGTTTGTTGGAAAGTAATAGATTTTGGTTTGGTTTAGATAGGAATTATAAAAACCATATTATAGGTTCAATTAATTAACTTTTTCTAAATTGTATGAACCATTGTAGTGTTTGTAGAAGTTAAATTTAACTTATCCTTGTTGTGTATTTGAAAAATAATTGGATCATAAAAAGTTCAATGATTTATTCTCTATCATGTTTTCAATTGATTTGACCCTAGTCAATATGGTATTATTCTTTATCACAAAACTAGAAACTCCACTAATGAGGAACTCTATTACTTTATTCCTTTTTGCGTTTCTTTTCTCTTAGTATTAGCCTTAAACGTTGATTTTTGTTAGTTAGATATGATATGATTTTTTTTTTTTTATACTTTAAGAACCAAAACTTTGGAATTTCTCCAGCACTTCATATAGTTTATCTCATTTCTAGGGCCTTCTAAATACTTATTTTGAATGAAGAAGCATGCTAAATGCCTTTCTTTTTAGGGCTTTTTAAATACTTATTTTGAATGAAGAAGCATGTTAAATGACTTTCTTTCTTCAAAAGCATGTGCATATACACGTTTTCTTAATGTAAAGTGTGTATACATTATGTCTACATTTCCATTTTTGATTGAGAGTTAATTGCTTAGCATATATTGTGCAAGTGTACTTCAGAAGTATAAGAACCTGGATTGACATTTAATGCAAGTAATTTATCTCACAATTTATTTACCGATTAGGATGCTTTGACCTAGTAACTTGAGAGATGAAAAATATCCTATCACATTAACATGAGGATCCATTTTCACAATGAACATTAGGAAAAGACAATATTCATTGCAGTTGGTAATATAGTCAACTAGTAGTCTATTCAATTATTAACAAAGTTGATGAAAAAATGCAAGGAATTTAAGGTTGCATTTCAATTTTGAAAATTTTCTACAATAATTTTTGTAGGATAATTTGTTAATGCAAGTTTCCATAGTTATTTATAATTTTTATTTTAATAGAAAGAGCTTTCAACCAAAAATACCCAAGGTTAGTCCCGCGTGTGCCCTTTGAGACACATTAGGTCATCCCACCAATTCATGACCCATGCTTCATGAGTTGAAGGGTATCCTTCATACCCCTTAAGCACCCCCATTTCTCCCCACTCCATCATGTGATGTTGCCACCTCATCACGTAATAAGGGTTTAAGAACCAACGACCTCTTGTCTATTTATGTGAAACACAAACATTATACACAACATTGTCTCAATCTCCGACGATATTAAGATGTGTTGGTCACCATACATCATGCCTCAATAGTAGCACCACCACTTACACCAACCTCATATGTTGATGATTCCTCTTCCACCATTTATTATGTCACGAACTCGGTTAATTAGTATATGGCATGCCCTTGAGTGCTCTATGTTAGAGACACTCATCTCATCTATATGTGTCCTTTACTCATCAAATAACATCATCACTGCATGCATCAAGTGACATATCCCCCTCATCAAGATCCCAATCCGCCTAATTTTGGATGCTCCTCATACACTAAGTACCTTGACCATATCAATGGAATGCCCAACTCCTAGCATGGTTCCCATCACACCAACACAACTATTGGAGATTCAAACGACCTCACCACTTAGAAAATGATACGAAATTATTTCACCCCCTTGTACTAGAACAATACATAGAAAGAATAACATAATTAATAGAAGAGATAAAAATATGAATTAGAGAAAGGCATGGATCACATATTAAAGGAAATAATAGAGCTCATGTTCAAATTTCCATATTTGTTGCATTTATGTGTGTCTAACATAACTCTACTTTCAACATCTTGCTTCATGCAACATGCACCATACTTTGAATTTGCAAAGACCCATGAATTCTCCACCCCCCATTTAAATGACCCTACAAGTTGATTCTTTTAGTTTTTTCACTCTATAAGCATAAACGTATGATTATGCATGATGGAGAATCTCTAGCGCTTTCCCTTGTTAATATATTTAACAAGGGAAAGCGCTAGATATTCTCCGTCATGCATAATCGTACGTTGGATTTGGTGATAATTGTCTCCATATTTTGGCTTTAGCATATATTATGCAAGTGTACTTCAGAAGTATAAGAACCTGGATTGACATTTAATGCTTGTAATTTATCTCACAATTAATTTACCCATTAGGATGCTTTGACCTAGTAACTTGAGAGATGAAAAAGATCCTATCACATTAATGTGAGGATCCATTTTCACAATGAAAATTAGGAAAAGACAATATTCATTATAGTTGGTAATATAGTCAACTAGTAGACTATTCAATTATTAACAAAGTTGATGAAAGAATGCAAGGAATTTAAGGTTGCATTTCAATTTTGAAAATTTTCTACAATAATTTTTGTAGGATAATTTGTTAATGCAAGTTTCCAGAGTTATTTATAATTTTTATTTTAGAAAGAACCTTCAACCAAAAATACCCAAGGTTAGTCCCCCGTGTGCCCTTTGAGACACATTAGGTCATCCCACCAATTCATGCCCTATGCTTCATGAGTTGAAGAGTATCCTTCATACCCCTTAAGCACCCCCATTTCTCCCCACTCCATCATGTGATGTTGCCACCTCATCACGTAATAAGGGTTTAAGAACCAACGACCTCTTGTCTATTTATGTGAAACACAAACATTATACACAACATTGTCTCAATCCCCGACGATATCAAGATGTGTTGGTCACCATACATCATGCCTCAATAGTAGCACCACCACTTACACCAACCTCATATGTTGATGATTCCTCTTCCACCATTTATTATGTCACGAACTCGGTTAATTAGTATTTGGCATGCCCTTGAGTGCTCTATGTTAAAGACACTCATCTCATCTATATGTGTCCTCTACTCATCAAATACCATCATCAATGCATGCATCAAGTGACATATCCCCCTCATCAAGATCCCAATCCGCCTAATTTTGGATGCTCCTCATACACTAAGTACCTTGACCATATCAATGGAATGCCCAACTCCTAGCATGGTTCCCACCACACCAACACAACTATTGGAGATTCAAACGACCTCACCACTTAGAAAATGATACGAATTTATTTCACCCCCTTGTACTAGAACAATACATAGAAAGAATAACATAATTAATAGAAGAGATAAAAATATGAATTAGAGAAAGGCATGGATCACATATTAAAGGAAATAATAGAGCTCATGTACAACTTTCCATATTTGTTGCATTTATGTGTGTCTAACATAACTCTACTTTCAACATCTTGCTTCATGCAACATGCACCATACTTTGAATTTGCAAAGACCCAGGAATTCTCCACCCCCCATTTAAATGACCCTACAAGTTGATGCTTTTAGTTTTTTCACTCTATAATCATAAACGTACGATTATGCATGATGGAGAATCTCTAGCGCTTTCCCTTGTTAATATATTTAACAAGGGAAAGCGCTAGATATTCTCTGTCATGCATAATCGTACGTTGGATTTGGTGATAATTGTCTCCATATTTTGGCTTTAGCATATATTGTGCAAGTGTACTTCAGAAGTATAAGAACCCGGATTGACATTTAATGCTTGTAATTTATCTCACAATTAATTTACCCATTAGGATGCTTTGACCTAGTAACTTGAGAGATGAAAAAGATCCTATCACATTAATGTGAGGATCCATTTTCACAATGAACATTAGGAAAAGACAATATTCATTGCAATTGGTAATATAGTCAACTAGTAGACTATTCAATTATTAACAAAGTTGATGAAAGAATGCAAGGAATTTAAGGTTGCATTTCAATTTTGAAAATTTTATACAATAATTTTTGTAGGATAATTTGTTAATGCAAGTTTCCATAGTTATTTATAATTTTTATTTTAGAAAGAACCTTCAACCAAAAATACCCAAGGTTAGTCCCCCGTGTGCCCTTTGAGACACATTAGGTCATCCCACCAATTCATGCCCCATGCTTCATGTGTTGAAGAGTATCCTTCATACCCCTTAAGCACCCCCATTTCTCCCCACTCCATCATGTGATGTTGCCACCTCATCACTTAATAAGGGTTTGAGAACCAACGACCTTTGTCTATTTATGTGAAACACAAACACATACACAACATTGTCTCAATCTCCGACGATATCAAGATGTGTTGGTCACCATACATCATGCCTCAATAGTAGCACCACCACTTACACCAACCTCATATGTTGATGATTCCTCATCCACCATTTATTATGTCACGAACTTGGCTAATTAGTATATGGCATGCCCTTGAGTGCTCTGTGTTAAAGACACTCATCTCATCTATATGTGTCCTTTACTCATCAAATACCATCATCACTGCATGCATCAAGTGACATATCCCCCTCATCAAGATCCCAATCCGCATAATTTTGGATGCTCCTCATACACTAAGTACCTTGACCATATCAATGGAATGCCCAACTCCTAGCATGGTTCCCACCACACCAACACAACTATTGGAGATTCAAACGACCTCACCTCTTAGAAAATGATAATAAATTATTTCACCCCCTTGTACTAGAACAATACATAGAAAGAATAACATATAATTAATAGAAGAGATAAAAATATGAATTAGAGAAAGGCATGGATCACATATTAAAGGAAATGTAAGCCAACCTAGAAAGAAACCAACTCTTCGCTCCCACTTCAAATAATTTTTAAGAGTAAACAATGAAAACAACAAATTGATCTATGTACTAGATGTACAACATTCAACCATACCTATATAAAGAGTGTACAATGAAATTAATGTTGGTTTACTTCAACACTTGGAAAATATCTTGTTTCTATCCCATTTGTGGAAGTTATGCAAATATGAAATAAAGATATGAGGTTATGAAGTTCTTAAATTTGATGAAGTGTAGATGACCCTACTTTTGAGGATTATCCTATAGAGTTATAAAAGATGAATCAAGGGAATAAAAATGTAATTCATAAACATTTTCATATATTCATACTAATAAATAAAATATTATTACAGAACTATATGCTAGATTTAGGAGAAACAACTGATGTAATTCCTTTGAAAGTGATGAAATAATTAGGCCTTACAACAACTAGGGCATATAGAAATGTATGTGCTATGGATCCTATGAAAATCGGGATGGGTAGAGTAATAAATACACATGTTTTGAAATTTTTTGAGGAGTAACTCAAATCATGCATATATACAAAATGAAGTGGCTACTCTCTTCATATTCCATGAGGGACTATTGTTATTCCTAAATACTATTCATATCATGTACCTCTGAATTATTTCTAGTGAAATTAAATGACTTGAAATTAAATTTCCTAAAGCCTATTTAAATTTCTCCTTCAAAATAAGGATGCACTCCCATTTGATTCTCACAGATAGGTTGTAATCATGAGGCTCTCGCTCAAGAGTGGACCTTCACAAAATCTTGTGACATCTTGTCACAAACAAAACCATCAAACTGAAAACACATCATTTTCTCCTTCAAAGAAAAATAAATTCACATCATGTGAATATGTCCATGTACTCTTACATATTGGTGTACAAAACCATCAACCAAACAAGTTGACAAAACATGCCTCTTCAAACAACTGACTCTTAGCTCAAATAATAGAGCTCATGTACTTTCTCTAACAAGGGAAAGCGCTAGATATTCTCCATCATGCATAATCGTACGTTGGATTTGGTGATAATTGTCTCCATATTTTGGCTTTTTGACCCGCAAAACATAATTATTTTAGAAGGGAGGGAAGGAGGGATGATCACATTGACTTGCTTGATGACCCGTCTATGAAGATTAACTAGTACCTCAAGAATTATTTTTTTGCGTAGGGAAAGAGACACATTCCCATGTCTAGTTCTTTGATATTGTTAATGCCTCTAGTGTTTACTTCTACAAGTTCTATAGGCAGAGTCTGTAAAGGGCCAGGTAGCCTCTGGATCTCATCTTTTATGAAAGGTGACATATCTAGTAAATGCCCCCGCAGTCAATCTCTAGAATGGATCTAAATAGAAGTTATTCATTTTAATATCTGTAAAACACAACAACTTTAAGGTAAACTATGTACATGTTCCATTCATCATGAACACAAACCTCACAAGCCTCCTTGGCTTTGGAGCATTTTCCATGTTTTCCATAACCAAGACCCAAATTATTAGGCCCTTCTTGAAGAACATTTGGCTCAACTATGCCTTGTACATGCTTGCCTTTAAAACCCTTTACTTTCATAGCACATTTTCATCAAAAATTTAGACCTTGTTCCTCTAATGTCTCTAATGTCTCTCAAAAGCACGTACACATTCATTTTCAGAGGAAATTGAAGGTAGAAACCAATAGCTAATTCTTCTAACTAACCTTGACTAAAATGAGCTAAATTGTACTTTGATACGAACTTGATTTAAATTTTCCACCCCACATTAGGAACCAATGATTATAACCTTTAATGGGCTAGCACTATTTTGTAATCATCATCTCAAAATGGCCTAGTAGATGAAAAATTATCATGTTTGTAATCATCGTTTCACACCATCTACATATGACCCTTCTACACATTATATGATTGAAGTTATGGTAGGTCATCCCTTCTATCTAGACCACGATTGATTGTGACATTAGGTGAATAAAGGAAATTTGATAAGGAAATGATCAGTATAAGTTTGTCCTCCTCCACGCACTCCATATCTAATGATTGCCTATTTTTCTCTTCCAACATTTTATTTTAGAAATTCATTTTGGTAGTTAATTCTACTATTTAGTCACAACACACTTGGAAGTCAAAGAAATTGTTATATACACTACTAAACTCAATTAACATTGTTTGTTATTGGACTTTACAATAACAAACAACTTAGAGTTCATTAATGTAGTAGTGTATAATATGGTAATTATATGTATAGTGGTGTGGCTATCGATAAAATTAGCTGCTAATGAATTTCGAGAATAGAAAGTTGGAAGTGGAAAATTGAGAAATCACTAGCTATGGGGCGGATGGAGGAGGACAAGCTAGAAACTATCTTTTTCTTATAAATTGTATTTTATTCACCTGTTGTCACAATCCATTCATGGGATAGGTAGAGAGGATGACATTTCAAAAATTTATGCATATAATATGTAGAAGGGGTCATGTATGAGATGGTGTGAAGTGATGATGATGGACATGGTAAATTTTCATGTGCCAAGTCATTTTTAGATGATGATGACAAACCAATATTAGCCATTTTAAGGTTATAATCATTAACAAGAAATATGGGTAAGGAAATTCAAAGTGCCAAATTCTAAGGAAAAAAGCCATATTTGCTTCTCAAAAACTTTATTTGATATATTCTTAAAAAACCAAGTACAAATTTTAGTAATCCTAGAATCATGCTTTACATAAGGTAAAAGTGGGGAACTCATGACGTGTACTATAGATAAAAAAAAACATTTACACTTACAAAAAAATATATGATAAAAATTGACAAACTACATACCCTTAAGCTCAAGGGGATATAATCATTCTTGCCTTCCATATAGATAATGAAAATGATTGTTCTAAGTCTCATGTTGCTTCTCATGTTATTTTATAAACCTTGGTTGGAAAGAAAAATAGGAGGGCTGAAATGTAAGAAATATAGAACATATTGGATTTAACATCCCCAAATTGGATTTTACTCTGAGGTATTGATTTTTTGAAATCTATTTTGTGAATGTTGACCAATAGATATACATCAGGGAGGATGAAAGACGAAGATCAACCGAATCCCATATGGAGTCTCGGGGATCGGAGGATGTTCAGGGTATTTAAATATAATCTTAAATCTACATACATGTGTGTACATATGGAATTGATTTTTTTACTAACTTTGTGAGTGAAATTAGTTGTTAACAAGTTTCATATTTTAATTTTTAGGAGGCAAGAGGAGAAGGCTTTCTACTCCATCAATGGAGCGTGGCCAAGGTTCAACCGGTCGAGGTAGCACGGTGCCGGAAGGGGGTGATATTTATTCCCCCGAAGGCCAGCAATCAACGGCTGCTGGTTCTCAGCAGGGTCGCTGTGGGTCTGGTTCTCAGCAGCATCATTCTGGAGCTGGTTCTCAGCAGGGTCATGTTGGAGATGATGTTAACCAACAACATCAAGGTTGCCATCAATTTCAATATTTTTTCATTAAATTTTTACAACTTTTTTTACACATGTTTTTTCTAATATATGAAATTATATATATATTGATGCAGAGGCTCAAAATGTTCGAGCCAGTGGTCAAAAAAGACGCAGGGCAGCGCGCTACATTGAAGAAGAAGGTTGTCAACCTAGCACAACTTATCCGGCTGAGATTACTTATATACCATGGGAAAGGAACATGGCGGAATGCACCTTACAAAGGTGTCAAAGCCTTTATGCAAAATTGCAGACAGATCTCCAGGATTTGACTCTACCTGCTGAGAGTAGACAAAGCCTACGGATAGTTACACAATCATTGAGTGAAATGGTAAAAGTGTACAAAGATTTGGGGCCAACCACTGATTCGTTTGTAGAAGTGATGAGACAGAGAAGAGAAGCAGTGATAGGTCCCGATAAATGGCAGGACATAAAAAAACAAGTTTCAAGAGAGCAGGCTAAGTCAATGTTTAATTATAAGGAAGGGCCAAAAAGAAAGATGTTGAAGGTGCAATATTTCAAGCACCCAGACATAGCAAAATATTTGTATAGTCGACATCTTGCGGCCTTTGGAAGGCTTCCATGGAACGATGAGGTTCCTCTTTATTTTGCACAAATGTTTTATGCATAATTTTTTAAGGGTATGAAACCCGACTACAATGATCTTCCTTCAGAATTTTTTGGCCCGGGGAGAGGTCGATTATGTCAACGTAAGGGCGCAAAGCGAGATGTGGAGTTGCCTCGCCCTGAGCTGCCATTGGTGAGTCGACCGTCTCGAGTCGAAACCTTGCGATCAGAGATGGATGTGACTTCTCAAATAAGTCGTGAAGCAAGAGATGTTATGATCGAAAATGTTCATAGCGGATTGAGTGGAGTCGATCTTGGCTTAAATCGACAAAGAGCAAGTGAATATGCACGTGCCAATTTTGTTTATCATACAGATGAGGAGATTTACAACATGAATGTTGAAGATCTCCGAACATACGCAATAAATTGTCGCAATGGTCTGCAAGACCTAATTTTTCATGAGGAAGAGGGCACCGGAACGGTATGTGTTAGTGACCTTAGGATTTGAAATTATTTTTACATATACATGTGTACAATTTGTAATAAATACATGTGTATGTACATGTATACATTTATTTGTATGTGTACATTAATCTAACAAAATGTATGATTATATGTTAAAACACCATTTGCAGTTCTCAGGCATGATGCGTGATGAAAATGTTAATATTACGTTCGGGACCTCTGGCTCAAACGATGCAGCTGGGTCTGACCATCATGATATGTTGGCACATGTATGTTGGTGTTTTTTAAGTGACTCTAAAATAAATAATTGTTGCCACACATGTACATGTATGTATATATATAATTCGATAAAATGTTTTAACAGGTACCGATTCCGTCTGATGTTTTTGGGATCCCGGTACCTTCTTCTTCTTTAGGAGATATACCTTCTACTTCATTGGGAGATGACCAAGTATGGACAATTTTTCACAAGTTCAAAATTTATGTTACCTCAAAAAGTTCCATAAAAAATTGAGATATAGAGAGAGATCTATATTTTGAGTTATTTAAAATTTTTTGAATTTAGGTTTGTATAGAAGATTTTTTTAATCCGAGGACTTTAGCGACGGAGATAGGGACATCCACAGCATTTGAAGAAGTTGTCTTTAGTTCTTTTTTTTTAATATTATTGTTCAAATAAGTTTATATATATGTACACACGTGCATTTTCATTTGAAAGTTTTTAATTTATATAAATTATTTCTGTATATATATATATATATATAAATTTATATTTAACTGTACATGTATATTGTACAGGTTACCACTAGAGATGTTTCTATGGCAGATCCTCTTCATCAAATGGAGAGGCAACCTTACGAGGTATTGCGCGATTTTTTTGTTATATTTTGTTTTTTACATGAAGTTCTAGATATATATATATTCTCGTTAATTTTTAAAACTTCAAATTTTAATGTTCAAGTACATGTACATTGTGTATGTAGGTTTTCCCTTTACAAGATAGCGAGCCAACCGGGACCCAGAGGCTAGATCTTCCATTTGACAAACAAGACATACAGTAGATTTGATTTTATTTCAAAATTTAGATGGTTTTAAAATTTGTTAAACTTGATACAGTTTGATACTTGAGTGAGATTTACAATTTTTGGACATATTTTATTACAATATGTTTTTTGGACATATTTTTGGACATATGTTAAATATTTTTGTTGGATAGTTGAATTATAATTGGCATGGCATGTGATATTTAATGTTTTAAATGTTTTTGTTAGATAGTTGAATTATAATTGGCATGGCATGTGATATTTAATGTTAAATGTTTTTTTTAGATAGTTGAATTATAATTGGCATGGCATTTGAAGTTTTTAAAACTACATGAATGATGGAATGTGAACCTACATTTGCACATGTGGTAAATTGAAATGTTACTTGTAACAAGACAATCCCCATTGATTTCATTACATTATATATGTTGATTTCCGATTTGATATAATTGCATACATATGATGGTACATTACTTGTAAAGTCATTGGATTAATAACTTGTTCATTGATTTCAGTTTTCTTTGGATGGTTTTAGTACTTTTGGCATGTGAATGTGAAGTAATGTTGTCATTGAATTACATTTGACATTTGATATTTAATGTTAAATATTTTTGTTGGATAGTTGAATTATAATTGGCATGGCATGTGATATTTATTGTTAAATGTTTTAGTTGGATAGTTGAATTATAATTCTAATGGTATCTAAAGTTTTTAAAACTACATGAATGATAGAATGTGAACCTACATTTGCACGTGGTAAATTGGAATGTTACTTGTAACAAAACAATCCGCATTGATTTCATTATGTAGTATATGTTGATTTCTGATTTGATATAATTGCATGTATGATGGTACATTACTTGTAAAGTCATTGGATTAATAGTGTTCATTGATTTCAGGGTAACATGAATGATAGAATGTGAACCTACATTTGCACATGTGGTAAATTGAAATGTTACTTGTAACAAAACAATCCGCATTGATTTCATTATGTAGTATATGTTGATTTCTGATTTGATATATTTGCATGTATGATGGTACATTACTTGTAAAGTCATTGGATTAATAGTGTTCATTGATTTCAGTGTAAGCGCAAAAAATTACTGACAATGTAGAATGATTTTTGTGTTATAATAACTAAACCTAATAATATTGGAGAGCAAGAGAGACTTGAGGTATGGTGTTTACTACAAGAGTTTGAGCTAAATATTTAAATGGTTTATCTATCTTTCATAAAATAGTTTAAGATTGATCACAAGAATTAAGAGTTCATGTCTCAGTCCATCATTGGTATGGTCCATCATAGAATGATCATCCATGTCAATGACTCTTAAGTCTATCTTTCCAAACCATGACCCTACTCTCACATGTGTGCTTTTCATGACACCAGTCGTGCTACTTTTATCCTTGAGTTGACTGCCTTGAAAGCACTCAACTCTTTCTCGATGCTAGCCTTCCTCTTTTCATCGTTGTCAATAGGTGCAATTACAACAAAAACATCTCCTGCACAATAAAATAAATTTAACATTTAATTATGCATATTTAAATTTAAATTTGTAAATCTTTAAATCATTAAAAAGTAATTCAATTGTTACCTTCTCTAACAAGATCAGAAACTCGATCACCATCGGATGATATTGTAGTTTCCTCTGATTCCATTTCTTCAATCATTGCAACAGAAATTTTTCCCTTTGTATTTAGCTCTGTATGTTTCCAATCGTTCACATACATTTTGTTTTCACAGATGTCATTGGATTTTGTGTTGTCTATGCAAACATCACCAAAACAAGAATATTTTCTTTTATCCAATGCAAACACATTTGTGGACAATTTTGTTTGAATTGAATGCAATTTTCGAGTCCCTTTTATTGTTCCAACTTCATTTCCAATTGATCTATTTACGTCTCCGATTCCAATATGCCCGAAAAACCTTTATATGGAAAATTAGAAAAAGAATTTGTAAATATGATATCAAAATACAATTAAAAATAATCAGTGCATGATAAATGTACAATGTTTAAAATTAGATTACCAATATAAATTAAATTGAATGTACCTTTGCACTTCTCGTGATGGGTTAATCTCATGGCTTAGAGCATTTTTGCACCATTGAACAACTTCTTCAGCGTTTGCAAGTCAGCGTGCAAAGTGGTTCATTTGATATCTTCGAAGTACTTGTTTTATGCATGCTCCTGCACCGTCATGTTCTCCTTTTCCATGGCCAGTCTCAAAGAAATTCCAACAATGTTTAATGGAGGTTTTCTTATGAAGACGACACAACCAAAAAAATGATCGTGCAGATTTGAATTGACCTGCGCAGCCGTCTGACCATATCCAATGTTCATTGAATGTTATTCCACGATTTTTCAATGAATCATAAATTTTTCCAAAACAATGTTGTACAAAACATGTATCATTCGTACGATCGTCACTGATATAAAAATGATATTCTTTAATGATATGTCGATTTTCACTCGTGTTTTCTATATGATCGACATTTTGTTCAGCATGTCTATATAGAATATGAACGAGCATGGAGACTTGGTCAGAGTGATAGTATTCACTCTGAATTTCTTTTTGTGGAGCAAATGTGTAGTTTTCTGCAAAATCAATCACTGACAAAATGGTTCCTGGTGAAAAAAATTCACGAGATTTTTTGAATTGCAAGTCTTGCCATCGAGCTTTATGGGAATGCATGGTGTATTTGTAAATTTCTGCTTCAAACTTTCTCAAAAAGTCTATTAGAAAAATTTCGTCTTCTCGTAATTCGATTCTTTTAACACTATCTGCACTTTGAATCGATGTACCGGTATATTCGTATCTCTTCCATTTCACTTTCATGTTGGACAATGATTGATCATTTATATCAATACGATATTTGTTTTGAAATTTAGTCAAATTTCCACAATCAGCGCATTTTTTACCACCAACACATTTCTTTTTGTAAAATAGTTCATCGCTTTCTCTTTCACATAGAATTTGAGATATGAATTCACGGATAGTGGAAGGAGGAGGAGAATCATTCCATAATGTTCTACCGAAATCAAGGAATGTGTCATAATATAACTCAAATTCCACATGATAACGGCAACAACAAGTGTCGCGTACGGTGATAGGTTTTACATACCATGGTTTTTGTTGAACAAAAGCACTGAGTGAAACTTGAATTTGACGATTCTCTTCTTTGAACTTGTTGAATAACTCTATTTGAGTGGTTTCCAAGAGATGTTTTCATGTTCTTCGTATTGATTTCGTGTTATTCTTCTTCGCATCACATGTCTTGCAGTCGGTGAAACACGCGAATTGTTCTTCCAATATTCATATATTATTTTTTTAACATCTTCTCCAAGTCTATCTTTGTATGGTTGCCTACAAATAGCTCTCCAACAAGCGAGTTCATCATTTACGTCTATTTGCAGTCAAAATTTTCGATGTTTGTGCAGAGTTTTTCGCGAGGTTCCTAGTGCTCGTGCCATAGATGTTAGATTCAAACGATTCTCTTGAGTACTTGGTGAAACCATTGCCATTTTTATTCCTCTACGTATATTTGAAACATTTTTATCTCTAGATCTCTTAATTGACTCTATAGCACTACTCATATTTTTTATCACCTCTTCTTTCATTTTTTAATCTTTGGTTGATTTTCGAATACCCAATAGTGTCGTCGCTTCTTTTAATTTCCTTGATGATAAGAGACCTTTCAACATTTGAGCTTGAACTGTCACCTCGGTTTTGAAAAACATTTCCAAAATTTTCTCGACACGATATCGTATAAAATAGTCAGGTTTTTTATCTCCATATGTGCGAGTGTCGACATTTTCTAACATCTCATTATCGATAGTGATTTCATCTGTACATATTCGAAAAAATAGTACATATTAAATAAATAACTAAATTAATAAATATGTCAATAAATATTAGGAAAATTTTAAATATATCAATAGATCATAATATCTACATTTACATACCCGATTCAATTTCCGCTTGAGGTTGATTTTCTTCTTCAATATTTTGAGGAGTATCTCTGTCTGTTTACATTAAACAAAATATTTTTCAAACTAGTTCATCAAATAAAAATTAAGCTTCACATTGTACATTGGGAAAACTTTAAAAATATATCAATAGATCATAATATTTACATTTACATACCTGCTTCAATTTCTGCTTGAGGTTGATTTTCTTCTTCAATATTTTGAGGAATATCTCTGTCTGTTTACATGAAACAAAATATTTTTCAAACTAGTTTCTCAAATAAAAATTAAGCGTTACATTTTACATTAGGAAAATTTTAAATATATATCAATAGAGCATGTAATATTTACATTTACATACCTGCTTCAATTTCTGCTTGAGGTTGATTTTCCTCTTCAATATTTGAGAGAGCTTCTACCTTTCTTTTGCGATATTGTCTCGTCTCTTCTCTACGTTCCTCGGGCTTTCTTTTTCGATCATATTTTCTCACACAAGTTCTTCGATTTCCCATGATAATAGGGTATGAGGTTCAAAAAATTTCCTTTAAAAAATTAGACAATAACTCAATTAAAAACCATATCACAAAAGATTTAATTTAAAAAAAATATTTTCTAAAAAATACGTAATCCAATCCAAAACACGTACATATCTCTAAGAAAAATCACACCGCCTCCAAGAAATGTCTTCCAAAAAAATTCTTTAAATCTTAAAATGTAAAGAAAATTTTTTGAACAAAAAAGCTCAAAAGATTTATTTCAACACAAAACACGTACATACCTCAAAGAAAAATCACGTCGCCTCCAAAAATGTCTTCCAAAAAAGTTCTTTAAATTCAAACTTTGAACCTCCAAGAAAAATCACGCCGCCTCCAGAAAATGTCTTCCAAAAAAATTTTTTAACCCCAAACTTTGAAGAAATTTTTTTGAATTCAAACCAAGTTGTAAGATGAAATGAAGTGCGAAATGTGCGAAAATTGTGAATCATTTCGCGGCAATTTATATTGACCGCGAAATATGTGTTTTGTAGGGGGCTCCACCAAAAATTCCGGCCGACGGAAAATTACACAATAGTTCGGCCGAACTTTTGATAATAAGTTCGGCCGAACTATTAAGCCGTTAGTTTTAGCGGTCCGTAAGCGGAAAACATAGTTCGGCCGAACTGTCGCTAATAGTTCGGCCGAACTATCGCGTCACTGATTACGCAGAGCCAAGCTCTGAAAACGGTTCTGCAACTTTGGACTGATTAAACTCCATGAAAACTTGTTAATTAACTGTCGGAACCAAGACAAGAATTTTCAGAATTGAATCTACTTTCAGGAAATATAAATTTTATGGAATTTCGTAAACGTTTATTAATTTTAATTATTTTTCTAATAAAATGAGTGCAAACAATTTTTGAAGGTCATCGTGATTCAGTGAAATCAAAATTTTGTATCTCCCAAAATACATTGTAAAAAAAATTTAAAAAATTATGGGGCATTACATTGGTCCGTTGACTGTAATGGGTAGCTTTTAGATTTTTAGTTTATAACTTGTATGTTAAGAAATTTGTTGCCACACGAAACATATCAAAAATACACAGTTTTTCGTATTAGACCAGTTCAAAAAATTCTAGTAATTATGATATGCATTCATTGGCTTTGTAAATATGACGAAACCAAAGTAGACTCTGTCTAGATTGTTGTAACACATTTTGTTTTTTCAAAAACAAGAATTTTCAATGAATACAACGTTTCCACATAACATGACTACTTATGAATTCTTTGATTGTTAAGAAACACACACTCAAAGAAACGCTAAGTTGACATATCAAATCCGCATAAAAAAATTTCAAAAAATAAGTAATAGAAAGCTAACAAAATTTCTCACAACTTTTATTTTTACCGCAAAATGAAATTCTACACGGAAAAATTGTTATAGTTTGCAGAAAGTTGAAGAACCCAAAAAAATGAAAAAATTTTCTCAAAAAAGGGCGGACCCAAAGGAGTTGGGCCTATCGGGCTTATTCTAGACCGTTGGATGAAAGGAATGAACGGTCCAGATCCAATCTTGGGACCAATGCAATAAAATATGAGGCGGGGGCCGGGCGGAGAAAGGGTCAATATGGGTCGTTGATCTGCAGAGATCAACGGCGGAGATTCACTAAAAACATTATACAACAAGGTTTGTATGAAATTAAAAAAAGTTGCAAGGATTGATCTGGATCATCGAAACTTAGTTTACAGATAGCCCAGATGCAATCGCGAAATTTCCAATCGGTAGGGGAGAGAGGAAAGGTTCACAGAAAATTTCCGATGCGATTGAATGCGGGGCATAAATATTTAGAGAGATCAACGGTCAGGAATAGCTATGTGGTTCTTAATGTCGGAGGCTGTGGCAGAGGATGATCAATCTGGGCTATTGGTTCTTGTGGTTTTCGACGGTACAGATTGAATAGCAAGATTTCAATCGGAGGAGGAGAGGAGCGGCATGAATGTTTTTTTAGATGCAATTGGTGTTGGGCCGTTGATTTTTTTAAAGGATCAACAATGGAGAAAGTGGCGGGGGATCCATAGAATAAAACATCATTGCATCAGGGCTTTTCTTTAAACAAAAGAAATGAGCCCATCGCAAATCTCCGATTGTGATTAGCACTCGGAACTTAACGCTTAGTCTTGGGCGCGGGTTGTATGGTGGGGAAGTGGTTGAGGGGTTTAGCACAAAAAGGGGCTCATCAAAATTGGAACAAATGAGGGGGCCTTTCAAATGTGCCCAAATAAAAACTTGCGATGCAAGATTCCGACAACCATTGATCGGTCTTAGATCAATGGTTGTTTTTCGTTTAAAATAACGAATTGTCAGACTTAATGAAAACATAGAAAAAGTCGGATTTCATGAAAATACAAAGGGAAAAAAGGTTTTTTTACAAGTATTTTTGTGTTTTAGCGCCCAATTGCAGGGCTCTTGGTTTTACAAAGGAAGCAAGGGATCGGGGGATATACAAAAAGGAGCCAATCAGAATCAGAGATTCAATGTAACAAAAGAAATGTGTTTCACATGAATGCCCCGATTGCGATAAGCACCTAGGGGTTTAACAGTAGGTCATGGCCCCGAATCTTATGCAAGAAAAAGGGATGGGGGCTAAGGCCAAAGGGGCTTATGGCCTTAGTCCAAAAATTCATTTTTTTAAGTCAAAATAACAGATTTTCAAGGCTTTTTTGGCTTTCGGTAGAAGGGGAAAAAAGTGTTTTTAAGCCTTCAAAGGGAATTTTCAAAGGTTTAAAGGGAATTGTGAGGGAATGAAAGGTAAATGGACATTTTTATGAATTAAATGGATAAGAAAAACGATAAAGGAAATGAGGGAAAATGGAACTTTTCAGCAGTCTTTTTCTTCAGGAAAACAACATATTTTTCAGAATTAAGAGGGAAACAGCAGTGAAGATTAAGTCAAGGATAAGTCATCTTCAGAAGACTTCAAGAACTAACAATTTGGCAATAAAATTGTTTCTTTAAGGCTTCAAAAATGATTTATCCACCATTTGATATGACAAATTTTATAGGTGGCTAACAGTCACCACTCAGTCGTCAGGGGCTTCGCCTTCGATAGAGACTTCAATTTCCATGGCGATCCCTGACGGCCTTTCTTTTGAGGAGTATCGGCTAGCTGTTCAGTAGCAGAGCTCCCAGAATTACCAGTCCCCTAAGGATTCTGGTGATCCTTATGTTTCTCATTATGACGCAGTCGGTAACCCAATTTATTCACTTCCATTTCATTATGATGAGCACGAAAACCCTATCTATTTGCCTGCTCTTGAAGCTTATCAGTTCCTTTCCGGTTTTAGACCTACCTTGCCTGTGCAACCTTCTAACCAACAAGGAAAACCATTTTAGGGAAAACCTTTGGTTCAACAAAGGTATGCTTATGACCCAAAAGAATAACCCTTTCAGGGACAACCTTTGGTTCAGCAAGGGTATGCGTACGACCCAAAAGGGCAACCCTTTCAGGGACAACCTTCGGTCCAACAAGGATTATTTTATGGCCCGTAAGGGTAGCCTTACAATCCATAAGGCCAACCTTTACAAGGTCAGCATGTGATCTAACCTGGGAAACCCCAAGGACCTACTGGGAAATCGATATATCATCGAGGACCTTCATACGGTCTTGGGGGGCAAATTTATCCATCTCAAGGGCAACCTTTCGTGCAACCACAATAGCCATACTTTGCCATTGGTCCAAATGTTGTATAGCTAGGGCCATCATATGGTCCTGCTTTAGGTCAACCTAGTCATCAGGAACAACTTGGCCCATCACATCCATCAGGCCAACATCCTTCGCAGGAGCAACCTGGTGGCCCTCATCAATCAGGTCAACCTGCTCAACAGAGACAACCTGCACAGACATTTCATCCTACTCATAAATCGCTCTACTCTACACTGTAGTCGGGTCAACCTATGCACCTGATTTATCTAGCTGAACAAGGCCCTACTTATCAGCAGCCCGCTCGACCCAAAGGCGCTTATTACCCTCGAGATCAATATCGACTGGTATACAATGCGCCTCAAGGTTCTGCTTATTAACCTCAACCACAAGGCCATACTTACATTCCGCAGCAAAATCTTTATTCTGCTCAATTGAGACCCTCATATACTCAGAATTAGTATCCTGGTCCTCAACCTCAATATCTTGGTCCTCAGCCACAATATCAGCCAAACTATCTGGTTTATACGCCTTATGGTATGAATCCTTTGGGACAGAACCAATGGGGGCAGAGTTATACTCAACTAGGATGTAATATGGGTACAGGTCCTTATAAAGGACCTGATATGCCTTTCAACCATCAATTACCCTTTCTCGCCGTGTTGGAATTAATGGATGTGTCAAAATTAACAAATGATCCAATCCTTCATAACTGTATTTGCCTCCGGTTCCAACGAAGGTTCCTTGTGATTGCCCCAAGTTTGAGGGCAAGTCTGGAGAAGATCCCCAAGCACACATTGTGACATACCATTTATGGTGTTCTGCCAATTCTTGGGTCAATGACTCTATTCAACTCTGTATTTTCCAGCGAACTCTCACCAAAGCTGCTGCTAAGTGGTACATCGAGCTGTCTCGTGGTATCTTTCAAGATTTCAACTCTCTCGCTATGGCATTCCTTACTCATCTCTAGCTATCTGTTCATTATGAAGCCGGGACACATCTCCTAACATCCTTGAAACAGGACCGGGCTACCCATATCTCGGACCACATTCATGAATGGAGACGTCATCATCGTCTGATCAAATTTAAAATTCTTGATCAGCTTCTTACTCATTGGTTCACTACCTCTTTTGTCAATCAGATTTCAAAAGACATATCCATGGAGGCACGGTGTTAGGAATAACTTATTTAGCCCACTATCTCTGAGGGTGTCCATGGATTGATCATTATCCATGGCAATTTCATCTTCCTCACTATGTTCCCTCTCTTTCCACTCAATCACCATTATTTTTGCTTGGTACCTACACACATTGTTCATATGAGCATTTTTAGCCTACTTGGGCATTGAAATTTGCAAGCAAGTGACTACATTTTCCTTAAAATTATGCATATTTTTAGGTTGTACGGTTGGAATGACTATTTCTAAAACAGTCATGCCAATGGGCGTGCCCTCTATGTAAAAAATGGGCGATTGGCGAAGGTCTGTGCCTGAAACCAGCGCTAACCGCAATGCCATAATTTTGATAAATATTCTCCTAGGAAATCAAAATGACATGTATAGGTAATGAAATTTAGCTTAAAATATGGGAAATGGTGTCATCTCTTACCTGAGACTGACAGAATCAAGATCGGTTCACTGGATCACTCGCAATCGTCGCCATAAGATCGCAAAGCACAATGGGTCACTATTGCTCCACAAAGAGGTAAGGGTGAAAAGTAAATAATTTTTACCACTTATGGCATTTTATAACTTTTCATAATCTTAAATTAGGTTTTAATTCATATTTTTCAATTATTTTATCATATTCTTTTCGAGAAATGGGTTTTACACATGTCTCTTGTGCAGAAGCAGGTTTTTCAGATGGCTATGGCGAAGTAATGAGTTATATTTTATACTTTTTTAGACTTGGTAAAAATAAAAAAAATTCACTACTAGAGTAATCTCTCAGCTCTTTTCTGACTCTCTAAAACTGAAAATATTTCTGAGACACTTGTCATTTTGAACTCGTTAAATGGTTGTGAAACGATATCTACCCAATATACGTTTACCCCTTTTTCGGGTTGGAATAGATTAATTACAAAAAAGGAATACCTTAGCCTATCGCGACTAAGAGGTTCTCTCGGATGTTGTTTTCTACCTTTTTGAATCTAAGAGACTATTTATGAAAAGGGCCTTGCTGGAGTTTTCTTTTCTGCTTTCTTTTCAAACTCTCTAAACATGAAAAGATGTCGAGTTCTCCCTTTGTCAGACTCGTTAAAAATTGATGACATTGGACTCCGTCGTTATGACATTACTTGAGTTCCTCCTTCGTAGGGCTAGTAAATTGTACTAGGTTGGATTTATCCAAAGGAAAAACTTACATCACAAGCATATGTTATCCCTTCAAGCTTGTTTACAAAAATAATTGGGGTACTTTCCAGAAATGGTGGGGGAAAATGGAACTAGACTTTAGTCCGCAGTATGTCACTCTTGAACATGGCACTTGTCTGCATTCGTGTCGGGTTGGGGACATCTCACTTCATAATTTGTTTACCTCCATAGGTTTGGGTAATCTCTTTTGACCACTCATCTACAATTTTCCACGTCACCATGACCTTAGATCCCTTGATGTCAAATACTGTCAAATCCAGTGTCGTGCCGCAAATATGTTCAAGAGAAGTTTTTCCTCTGCAATTTTCAACCTCCCTCTGATTCTCTGTTGGTCCTGATTTGCAAATCATCATATTCCTCTGTCTCGTGTCGATGATGTGGGAAACATCATGGCCCTCCTTCAACCAATTCGCTACCTGTCGACTTCAGCTCATTTTCCGGGAAGCTGATCTAGAGACTCCCTTTAGGTGCCTTCGAGCCTGCATGCCTTAATGGCAGATTCTTTGCATCTGATGCAAGGTTCAAATCATCAGCCTTCGATCGGATGATTCTAAGGGTGTTCGACGACAGATCACTGTTCACATCCTGTGGATTGTACCTTTTGTACCTTGAGAGCCATTGTCATTATTGGTGGTTTTTCTTGCGTTTGTTAACAGCTCTCATTATTGGTTGGTAATCAAACGATGTTCTTACATGTTTGACTTCAACTCATCTATTTGCATGCTCAAATTTGTACTTTGTTTGGGTCGAGATGGAGCACAAGACCCTGGGTTTTGTCTGATGAAATCGAGACTACGGGTTCTTTGTGGATTACTATGACTTATTTCATGACTCTTCTAATTGGATGGCTGAGACCATACCAGAGTCTATTTGTTGATCCTTATTGCTGGATGGCCACGTCCATACCTCAGATCTCACTTTTTATGTATTGTGTTATGGATGGCTATGCCCATGCCTCATATCATGTATTAGATATATCAGTTGTATTTGTACTCGCAGGTTTTCTAACAGTAGTGTTTGGGTCGAACACGTTCTCATAAAGCATTTCACCCCTCCCTCTCTATCGGACCTCATGCTTTAGGGGGCATTTGTTACACAACATTTTTTCACCATCCCTGCAATCCATTGCCCCACATATTGGAGGGTCATTCCCATGACTTGTGAGCAGTGTCATACTTTGCAAACACCTTCTTTGCATCTTTCTTCATAAGGACATCATTTATACTGTTGGACATTTCCTCAAAAAGAACACAAAACCTATGTTTTGGCCTTGGTGTGGATAGCCAGTTCACCCCTCGCGCCGATGTGGAAGATTTTTACTAGAGCCTGTGCCAGCTGGCACTGTGTCTCAATGCAGTTCCCGCGCTGAAATATTTTAGGAATGTTTTAAAAAAAATAGAGGCGAAAGTTTCCTTCTAACCACCTCAGGGATGAGTCACTGGAAGTGGTTAAGTTTATTAGCCACATATATCCCTCTTTAGGCAGTGGTTTCCACCTCCCATGGACCACTCCTTGAAGATAGGCCTCCCTTCCATAATTATAGGGATCCTAACCTCTACCTCTCCCTCTATAAAAATAGGCCTTCTCCCTTTATGAAAGCTAGCTAAACTTGGAGAAGAATACTATAGTTGATTAATATTCTATTTAGAAGGTAGAACCAAGGAGAATTTCATAGAGAGAGTATTGTCCGAATTCCCGATGAGCCTTTGTGAGACGCGCTCTGCTGGAACCCTGTTGGAGGAGACCGCAACGTTGAAGCTTGGTTGTACTCTTCCTTTCATTTATTAATATACTCGACTATGGTGTTGGTTCCATCATTATGTTATGTTGTTTATTTAATGCAATTGATTTAGTCCTCTTCCACTGACTAATAGTTATGAATGTGAATTAGTATGTTGTATATTGTCATTGTTTATTGTGTGTGTAGGTGTCCGAGCATGAAAGTGAGCGGATCGTGATCTATCAAACCAGGAGCGAGAGGCAGCCACTCTTTTCGATGACAACAACAACATAGGACCTCCAGTAAGTCATCTATCAAATCTTCGTCCATTCGTTAACTAGGAATCAATATTATAGCTTGTTTTCTTTGTTTCTAGACCCACCTTATGGCTAGTGGGATCACCTATGTCCACAGAGGGGATTTACCTCACCAAAAATGGGACATGCCTACCTTGTTGAAATTTTGTAAATATGTTGTATATTTTCTCTACTTGCAGGGGGTCCCTTAGGTCATGGTTATCTCAGAAACGGTGCAAGGTGTTGTCAATTCCAAAATACATGCAGACCTCTCTCTCTCTCTCTCTCTCTCTCTCTCTCTCTCTCTCTCTACGTACAATATAGAAAAGAAACTATAATGTATTTTGGCTATACAGTTCTTCCTATACCTCACACATTAGGGGGCAACTGTTAACACTAGAAAATCGTACAGCATAAGACGAAAACAATTAATGTTGAGCATGTTAGTGTCCCGTGATTTGGCTAATTGGCAAGCCAAATGACAGTGTAACATCAAACTAGTCTTTAAAGCCCAAAGAACTAGCCTTCCTGGACTCAGAGAGGGCTCTCTCTATTTGTGTAAGGGATATCTGTGTGTTTTCTTATTGTGTTCTTGATTTTAAGCTAGTTATGAAATAGGTTTTTGGTTTTGGTTTTTAGGTTGTGAGGGATGAACTGATCAAAGACTAAGATAGGTAAAAATATGTCAGATCAACTGAGCTATGGGGTCAAAAAGGTCAAGAAAGCTGTTAGATGGTGATACAAGGTTGTTGAAGGGCCAATTTGAGCGAGGTAAAATGGATCTTTGGGTAAAATGAAGTGATATGGACATTAAACTTATGAAGAACAAAGGATTTCAAATATAAATCGTTTAATAGCTGACATAAACATGGTAGGGAAAACCATTAATCATGAGAAATGTAACTGTAAACTGATCGATGCATAGAAATAAACATTCAAGCCATGCATAGAGATATATGACTCTCTAACTTTAGGAAATGACTATTAGACTTTGGGGAAATACATTTAAGACAAAAAAACAACTTAAATCACTATGAAGGAATGCCTAAGCATAATATATCAAGCTATTGGGCACTTTGAAGCAAGATTGCATAGTTTTAGGCAAAGGGCAAGATCAGTACAAGACCTCCTTGGTTCAACAAATGAAAATATAATCAATCAAAGAGAGGTTTCATAGGTGGAGCTATGAATAGCCATGAGTAAGAAGGGAATACCGTGAATCATACTTAGCATGCATAAAAACATAAATGAAACAAGCAAACAATATTCTTCCGTTATTCTTGGGAAATGATGAGTCTACAGAAAGGTATGGTTTATGAATTTTTTGGTTTTTTTATGGAGTTTTTAGGCCTACTGGAGGCTAGTGGAGTCGGCAGGTGGAACTTGGTTGTTTTTTTGTAAAGATGTAGCTATGGTCCACCATCAATAACTAGGTAAAAGCCAATCTGGGAATGTTTTGGGGTTTTTTGAGTTTTTATGTGCAGCCTTTCGTTTATTAGAGTGTTCTACACCTGACTCATCACTTTGCTAAGGTGGTGGAAACAAAAAAAATTACTCTAAATGATTCTATGGACTGCTTTCCTGTTTAAATTTTTAAATACTAATGAATCTACAAGAGTTTGCTAGACTATTATGTACTCAGTTAGTCCCACCGTGATCGCCATTATGTTAGTGTCACGTGATTTGGCTGATTGGAAAGCCAAATGACAATGTAACATCAAACCATTCTTTGGAGCCCAAGGACCCAGCCTTCTTGGACTCAGAGAGGGCTCTCTCTATTTATGTAAGGGATATCTGTGTGTTTTCTTATTGTGTTCTTGATTTTAGGCTAGTTATGAAATAGGTTTTTGGTTTTGGTTTTTAGGTTGTGAGGGATGAACTGATCAAAGACTAAGATAGGTAAAAATATGTCAGATCAAGTAGGCTATGGGGTCGAAAAGGTCAAGAAAGCTGTCAGCTGGTGATACAAGGTTGTTGAAGGGCCGATTTGAGCGAGGTAAAATGTATCTTTGGGTAAAATGGAGTGAGATGGAGATTAAACTTGTGAAGAAAAAAGTATTTAAAACATAAATCATTTAATACCTGACATAAACATGGTAGGGAAAACCATTAATCATGATAAATGTAATTGTAAACTGATTGATGCATATAAATATACATTCAAGCCATGCATAGAGATATATGACTCTCTAACTTTAGGAAATGGCTATCAGACTTTGGGGAAATATATTTAAGACAAACAAACAACTTAAATCACTATGAAGGAATGCCTAAGAATAGTATTTCAAGCTATTGGGCACTTTGAAGCAATATTGCATAGTTTTAGGCAAAGGGCAAGATCAGTACAAGACCTCCTTGGTTCAACAAATGACAATCTAATCATTCAAAGAGAGGTTTCATAGGTGGAGCTATGACTAGCCATGAGTAAGCAGGGCATACCGTGAATCATACTTAGCATGCATAAAACAATAAATGAAACAAGCAAACAATATTCTTCAGTTATCAAAGAGCAATCAATGATTCTTTGATATGACTAAGAAGGAAGAAAACATAGAAGCTATTAAGAAACAGGAAATTTGAGGTGCCTCCAAGGGCATGTCTCAAATCTATTCTCTACTGTCTAATAGCAAGAAAGAACATGAAATTATGAATGAAAACTAAGAAAAAAAACAGAGAGAGAGACACTATACCATTCTACCAAGTCATGGAATCCAACAACAGTCCTCTTTCATCATCCAAAAGCACTCAAGAAACTCTCCAAATACATGAGACAAGTGTTTCTTCCAAGCTTGTATAACCATATATTGCTTCTATTCATCAAGTTCAGCCTTATTTACAATGAAATCCTTTGGAATATATAGGCCAAAGTGAGGAAAACCTCCTAGTTCAACTTGCAATCTCATTGGCCTATCCAAAATATCTGATTTTGTCCTTGAGGCTTTGCAAAGCCCAAGGCAAAAAATATCTAATAAAATATCTCAAAAATGCTAAAAAAGGGAAATATATTGACTTTTCATAACTAATCATGTACAAAAATAGCTAAACGCACATGAAGAAAAGTCACTTTTGAAAGGTTCATTTTTTACAAAAATACTCAAGAAATACATCAGCAAAAAGTCCCTTGACTTGCTGGGAACTTTTGGAGGCCTTCCCGATGTCAAAACGAGGCCCATGATGGCCCGTTGGAAAGCTCTAAATGTCTATTTTCTGAAAATGTTTAGTTTTCTCCAAACAGACCACTGAAAGACCTCCAAAAATAGACCTATGTGTAAAAACCCAAAAAATAGGCCTTGCTGATAAACGGGGAAGAGTGTAGAAAAAGCGAGTGTTTTTCGCCATTTTGGGGGAGAAAATGATCTTCAATTGATCTAAAAATTTATGAGTATATGCCCCTAAACATATGGCATCCAATTATACCATTTACATTCATTGAGGATGCCCCAAACTAAAATGGCGATGCCCATGAGGTTTAGCCAAAAAACCCAAAAAAGACAAAAAACCAAAATTTGTCGAATTTCTCCCAATTTTGGCGAGCATGAACCTCAAGGGTTTTCAGAAACATGCTGTGAAGCTGAGGCCAAAATTTTGAGCTTTGAGGTGTCTTTCCTCAATTTTGGTTCCGATCGCTTCCTTTTAGCCTCCTTGAGTTTTTCCTGAGTGGCTTTCAATTTCCGCCGGGCAAACTGATTGAGTTTCTTATAATGCCCGGTCATCCTCCGTTGAAGGTCCAAGTCTCTATTTTCCTTCTCCAACTTCTTCTCCAAGTGATCACTAACCCTCTCAAGCCATGCTTCTTGAGTGTTCTCTATCTCTTGTGCGAACAATGTAGTGAGAGGGGTAGATTGGAGAAGGGCAGCTTCTTCTTCCTTTTGTTTCTCAAGGGCCTTTTTGAGCCCCATGGTTTTTGGCCTCTTTCTCCTGGGTTGATCTTCATCTTCGCTCTCATCGAACTCACCCATGAGTTATTCCAATCTCACTTGTGCTTTGGAGGCCTCCTTTTTGTATTTGATGGCCCGTGTCTCATATACCACCATATGGACACACATCTGTTTGTTTTGAACTTGCAAAAAATGATTGAAGTTTCTAGCCCTCTTAAGATTAGTCCTCAAAGCATCAATTTGGTTTTCTCTATTGATCAAGAGATTTTCTAGGATCCGGGCTTCGTTGTTTCTATCATCACTTTGGATTTGAATGATTTCGAATTCCCTTTCCTTTTCATGACTGCTTTCTTCTTTCTCCTTTCCTTTGATTTGGGTGGCTCTTTTAGTATTCCTCCTCTTGGGAAATTTGACAATGGGGTTCTTGGGTAATTTTCCCTTGCTTCGGAGGGCCCTAGTAACATTTGGAGTTACAAATCTAGGTACCCTTTTCCTTGATGTCCGGGGCTTGGCCACTTTCAGAGAAGAGAGCATGGCCCCTTGCCTAGGAGAGGCAGCTAGCACATGCTCCATTGGCTCTTTACATTTGCTACTTTACTCATCATTCTTACCACTGTCTTGGATTTCTTCATGGATGCCTTGACTGTCCTTTTGCATTTCTTTTTTAGGGTTGTCCTCCTCACTGTGTTGCACCTTTTCATGAGGCTGCTATTCATCATCATGTGGTTGCCTCTGTTCATCATGCTACACTTGTTCATCATCATGCTGCTCATCATTATCATGCTGCTGTTCTTTTTCATGAGGCTGTTGTTCATCATCATGTGGATGCCTCTGTTCATCATGCTGAACCTGTTTATCATGTTGCACCTGTTCATCATCATGCCCTTCTTCCTCATCTTCCTCTCCCTCACTCTGCTCTTTTTCCCTTTGCTTCCCTGTTTCATCATGATGTTGCTCATCATCATCTTCTTCCTCTTGCTCATGCTCTTCTTCCTCATCATGCTCTTTTTCTTGTTCAATGGGAAATTTGAGCTTCTTGGGAATGGGCTTGCTCGAAGAAGGCGAAGGATGGTGAGTGTAAGGTGAAGGAGATGTATGAAATGAAGGGACAGTGGCAAAATCTAGATGTGTAATGAAATTATCCCAAGAGATTTCCTTCTTCTCAAGCTGATGAAGAATGATAACCTTGATGAGGGAGTGATGAAAAAGGCAGGCTGTCTACTGAGAAGGATGTTTTTTTTGAACAGTGGAGGCCATTTTCTCAATACTTCTATGGAGGAAGAAAGGGAGATTTAACAATTTGGCTCTGGTGAAATGCATGAGCAACCGGATATGGTAGGCATAGACTCGGGAGAACCTTCCCTCGCAAGTGAAGTATTTCATGATTAACTTCATGAGGGGGGCATAACTAGTCAACATATATGAGAAGGGAAAAATGGATGGACATGAATCTCTATTCTCAGGCTTCAGAAAAGGCTTGTATTGTTCTGAGTCTAGGTGGCTTTGTTTAAACCACTTCTCTCCGACATAAGGGATTTTGGTGGCCTTGGAAATGGACCTTGGAGAGAATTTGAAATCTAGGTCTGCCAGTTGAAAATGCTTCTCTTGAAATCTCAAAGCATAAGGATGTGTCAAAGGGGAATAAATTTTCACTTCCTGCACCCTTTGACAAAACTCTAGACACCCAACCTCATGGAAGTTAAACAGGACTAATGGATGAGCATTTATCTCTTCAGTGGAAATAGGCTCAAACCTCCTGTGAAGGCCACTCCTACTGTCTTGCCTAGGAGGCATTTTGTTTGGAATTTTCTTTGCAAAACCAAGTTGTCTCAAAAGGCCCTTGAAATGTTTTTCTCAACCACACCTCTATCCTTATTATCAGTCACTATTTTGTCTTCTTTATTCCAAACAACAAGTATTTGTCAAAATAAAAATCACACAGTCAATTTATTACTATGCCTAGGCAAAGTTTTGAAAAGAGGTATTTGTGGCTTCCTGTTAGAATAAGGATATCCTTGTGTTTAGAAAAAAACAAAGTCAGCCTTCCCCAAACAAAAATCTTCTATTATTCACTGTTTCCTTACAAAGGTAGACAAAAACACCCTCAAATTTATTTAAAAGATCTTCATAGCATACTCTGTTTTTTGGAACTATGGAGGCTGCACTAGTTTTCATTGTTTCACCATTCAAAGGGGACACTTTTGAAGTGAAAAAGAATTTCAGATTATGACCACTGTTTTCAAATTAGGCTCACTGTTTTCACCTTACAAACACTATGTTTACCTTAAAAACACTGCTTTCACCTTATAAACACCATTTCACCTTAGATTTTGCTGACAGAGATTAGTTTTGTTTTATCACTGTTAGGACACCTTCAGCAATTTGAAAACCTCTACAACTGTGTTTTCTGTCTTGTCATTAGCATATGGTTCATTAATTTTTTTGAAGGTAGTTTTAGGCCTTTTGAAACTAATATAAACACACCCTAGCCTTCTACTGTAGCAATCTTTGGCAACACAGTAACAAACCACCTTGATTTTCTACCAAGAACTCCAGTTTTCAATCACTGTTTTAGTCTTGAAAAACATGGCATCAATCACCCTTTTAGAAATTCGAATGCACCAAGGGGCAGTAAAAAATACCTTGAAGATGGCTTATGGTCCTTGCTTGATGAGTTGGGAAGCTTCAAAGATTATTTTTTAGTGTTTTCTGATTGAGCGGCACGTTTAGATGGAAGAGCACCGCGTCGTGTAAGTTGTCGGGTCGGCCCTCGGGCAATGGTGACTGGCACTATAGGCACGCTGCGCACCACTACAGGCGTGCCTTGCCATAGTATAAGTCCCATGTAATTTAGTTTCCAAACACGCCGCGTGCTTTTCCAAGCGCACCGCGCAGGCTTCACGCCTTTAAAAACTATAAAATTTTCTTTGAAGTATTGTTTCTGTTCAATGTGAAGTCAAGGGGATGTTGCTTATGTTTTGAAATGCACAATGAGACCTTGCCAACGATCTCTTACTCCCTTTAAAGTAGAAAAAATTCAACAAACCTTTGAAACTACTTTCTGAGGGTTTTGGATGCCTCTTGGCCTTTTTGTCTTAAAACAACATGAATCACTGCCTTTATGCTTTCGAAGACCTCTTTGCTTTTTCAAAACAGGAATTTCCTTTCAACTTCATTAAAGACCTTTCACCTTGCAGCTCCTTCAAAACAGCCCTTCAGACATATAAACCAACTATTATGGTGTTCGACGGTTGATCATACCCATTGTATAGGTTCAACAACAAAGGTTTATAAAATTTCTCTTCAGGCATCTGTTAGTGTCAATATCTTCATCCCTCCGTCAGTGATCAAAATTCTCTTGTTGCATTTCATTTTAGGTGTCTCACTCAATCCAGTCAGCAGCATTCCATTAGGAGCATGGATCATCTGACGGTAGTGGCCTATCACTCATGTCCCTCATGCCCTTTACCTGCTGGCCTATTTTTGTTCATTAAAATCATTTACAATCATTTTTGGTCTTATAGTTAGCAAAGAGTCATTTTAGGGTTTTTTCTCATTAGGTCTAGGGTTTCATTACTCAGGTCTTCAGAATGCCTAATAATGGTCAACAGGCACATGAGGAAGTCTAAAATAAGGTTTCAGTGCTAAAAGTTTCATCATCATATGCTTAATAATGATTTTTCTTCAAAACTCTGTTTTGAAGAAAAATAGTCTATTTCATCTTTATGTAAATAAATGTAATTTATTTTAAGATTTTTAGTTGTTATAATACTTTCACTTGCAACCCTGGTCACCTTTTTCAAAGCTCCAACCATCCATTCCTTGCAGACAGACAGAAAGGACATCATTCATTCAAAAAGCCAAAATGAAGCAAAACATAGTTTGAAAAGAAGGTGCCAATGTAAACATTACAAAAGTGAGTTTTATGAAATTAAAATTAAAGTTTTCTATATATAAGTCATTGGTCATGTTCAAAAAAATCTTATTTGCACTCAAAAGAGAAAGATTGAAACAAGAGAGAGTCATGTTGAAGGAAAAGAGCAAGTTTGAATAAAATCTGGGCAAAGTGGGGTGCGCGGCGCATAGGTGGGTGTCACGATGCACTGGGATGGCACAGCGCATTGGGCCTACCTCCACAGTGTAAAAAATACACTATCATGACGCATCAGGGAGGCGCGGCGCATTGGGTTGGTTGCGCGACGCACATGGCAGAAAGCTAATTTATTGCCATTTCTTCCAAATTTTCAAACCGGTTCGGTCCATCTTTGTCCAAGTAAGTCCATGCAACTTCCCCATTTCCCATGACATGTGTTTGGTGATGCTTATGAGGATTTAAATACAAAAAAATCAAACCCTATTTGTTTGTGCAAGGATTGTTTCCTTAGGGTTTAAAAATTGGTTTTGTGTTTATCATTCCCACTTCCCCACCTTGTTATTCCCTCATCATTGCTAATATTGTTACATCAATCCAGTTTCCTTATTCACTATCCCATTCCCACTACCCCACATCCCAATTATGAATTTCCCAAACCCCAATGTTATTCCAGGAAACCAAGTAACTGCTCCAAAAATCTTCAATTGACAAATTTCACTTGGCAATAGTCTATCATTTCCACTACCCTATCCCTCTATATTCTCTCATTTGGAAACAAAAGAAAGATACCAAAATCTTCATATTCATCCAAAACAACCTATACTTTGGAAATCATGGAGACGGATATTTCTTATGACCGAGACAGTGACTCTACAGCTGAATTGCATGCACCAAGAAGGCATTAAGGCGGTGTAAAAAGTATGACAAACTTCAAATTTTGGCCAAAGCTTCCTTGGCCTAGCATAGTGCATGATGGAGGAAAATCATCCCAAATTTCAAGAAATTTGGGACACATTTTGAAAATTTTGATTTTTTTGGCCTTAACACAGATTTTCCTACCCGACGCGTCGCACCACTTGGCGCGCGCTTATGATTGGGAGCTCCTCTTGGGTAAAAAATTGTATTTTTGGATTTTTCATGAAAATTTATGCATTCCTACCCATTACCCAGATATTTTGACAAGTTTTGTGTTGCCGGAAGGGTCAAAAACACCCTAAAAATAACCTTTCTGCCCCTTTTTGGACACACAGGAAGCAGTGTTGAAAAAACTCATTTTTTGAGGGGAAAATGGCAACCAAATTTAGAAATTCCACTTGGGTTGAAAATTAGATAGGAATATATTTCCAATGAGCTATACTTTTCTCAATTTGGACATCGGGAAGGCCTTCAAAACTAGATCCAAACTGGCGCAACGCATAGAGATTTCAGGCATGGCGCATTGGGGATTTTGGCTCATTTTTCACTCAGTAACTCTGTTTTTCACCTAGTTTTGGCCAGTTTGACTTTATTACTTCAAAATTTAAAACTATTGATGTAATTTGATGTATTTTCATGGCTCTTTATGTAATTTTGGCAATTTTTTACTCATGGAAGTAGATTCATTCATCAAAAGGTGAATTGTAACTGAATGAATCAGTTTCCTATCTTATAGAGGCAAGTTGTTCCACTGCCTATTTTCCAATTCTCAATTTAGATCTTGTTGAAACAGCTCCTAAACTTTTGAGCTTGACCCCTAGAGGCTAGGGATGAGTTAGTGTTGTCTATATCTTGTAGTTTTTCAGTCATTAGCATAGGTTGGACACTTGGGATTGCTTGGAGCTTCATTGTACATTTCATCTCTGCATTTTGGCAAAGGAATAGACCAGGGTTTTCAACACTCCTTGGGATCCATGTGGCTCTTTGTTTTGATGATGTATTTCTCTCTGTGATTTTAAGTTTACTGATGTTTCATGTGTATCATCTTCCTTCTCATTTCTTCTTAAGTTTAACAAACAAGTAATAAAGGTGGAATTCATTATATTTGTAGTGCTCTACCCTGAGTTTTGTTTAATTTTCTATGTTTTCAACTGTCTGAAGAGGATTCTTGAATGTCTCTTTCCCTCTTAAACTCCTCACTGGTATGAGCTATCAATTTCATTCAAATTTGAAGCGTCAAAATAATTTCCTTTCTTGCCCCATTCAGCGCTCTGCAAAACTAATCATTTCCCAGACCCAAAATCTGCCCTTCCCTTTGATCCAAAAAACACCTTTAAAATAAAAATCAAACTCTTTTACATATATACCTAGCCTAAAATCAGCTTTTATTCAAGTCATCTCAAGCCTCACTGATTATTTTTTATGAGATTGACCAATAGAGAGCCCTCTCCCGATCTGGTAGGGCTAGCTACCAGATTAAGCGTGGTTTGATGTTACCCTAGACTCTGCCTTCCTTCAGCCTGAGGTAGATTTAGGCTATAACATAGTGGTGACCATACTGGGGAAGAAATTTTTTTTGTTTGCTTTATAAACTACAGACGGAGCCTGAAGTTAGCCAGGTAGCCTTCGAAACGCTCTTGCTTTGCATTAGCAAAAGTAGATGAATGCTGCTTCAGTCAATCTCGGTCTAGTTTATGAAATTAACATCTAGTTTCCTCAGTAAAATGTAATCAATTTCAGATCTGATTGTTGATGGTGGAAAATTATCAGACATCGGAAGGCTAAAATCATTCACCTGGCGACTCTAAATCATTTTTCGAGATTAGATCCAAGGACTCCACAGGAGGATGAACCTGACCAACAGAAACATGAAAGGACAATATGGAAAGATCAGGTATTCAAGATGGAATTTCATCCAAGACATTTTGTTCTTTGTCATAAATTATTTCTTCTCTTTTCCTGAGAATGTCAAGAAGTCTTTGCAAATTATATTTTATTTGAGAAAATATCCTCGGCCTACATTTTATTCCTTCCCTTTGAATATTGTGGATACCAAAGATTTGCATGCTTTTGAGCGTGATCAAGACCCTTTTTCTGAATCTTGTGATGACCATCTTCAAAATGATGAGCCTCAAGAGACCACGACTGATTCTATACCTTCTGTACATACCCCTATACCTTGTAAAATTCCAGATCGATACAAGCCTCTGATTTTACCTCCTATATCCTATGCTTTCCCTAAAAATCATGACCTATATCTACCAATATTTGATGGTGAACGTGACAACATCACTGCTGAGAGACATGTTCTGAATTTTGAGTCTTTTCTTAACCTTTTTAAAGTTGATGAAGAGGATGTCAGTATTATGATTTTTTCTCTTTCTTTGCAAGGAAAAGTCAAGAGTTGGTTCAAAACCTTGCCTGATGCGAGCATCTCAGATTTCCAGTATTTCGTCAAATTTTTCCTTGACAGGTGGGTGGTCAAACAGAACCCTTTCTTGATTATAGAAGAGTATAACCAGATGAAAATATTTCCAGGGGAGACAGTACAACAATTTTCTGCCAGATTTAACCAATTTTATTATTCGATGCTAGTTGATATAATGCCTCCTCCTGGATCCGCTCTCTTGCACTACCTGGGTGCCTTTGATCTGGAAATGGAGTTTGAGCTGAGAGAAAGAAATCTTGCAACACTTGAAGAGATGCAGAAAAATGCAGTACATGTAGAGGCTCATTTGTGGATTCGAAGGGCAAAGTTGAAGGAAGAAGAGATGAAAAACATAGATCTGGAGAAATCGACATCTCTAGAGGTAAAGCTTGACATTTTGGTGGTAAGTGTAGTGGAAGAGATGATGCATAGGATCATCACAAAGAATGAGTATAATGTTCAAGCCCATGGCTCGATGATTGAAGAAGAGCAAGTTACTGATCCCAAAAATTTTGTTTCTTATCCCAGTTGTCATAGATCTGATAATGATTGTTTTGTAGATCATCTTGGAGAAGAGAGATCTGTTGATTTGACATGTATGCTTGATGATGTGTTTTATATTAATGATTTGCCTCAGTTTTATCAGTATGATGATGATTATGTTCTCCAAACAGAAGCTAATATTGCAGACAAATTAGCAGCTAGTTTGTGGAAGGAGGAAGTTCAGTTTCAGTAGCTTGAGTACAGTGATCAACTGATGCATATCAGCTATGGAAATGACGAGGAAAGTGCAGCAAATTTTGAAGTAAGTGAAAGGATATTTTCCTTTTTGTTTTGATTCGTTTAATTTCATCAGAGATAACTTCCATGCAATTAGAAATCAATTGTCAACAAGTCTTAATTTGGACCATCTCGAGGGCAATAAAAAACTTGTTCAAGACTTCTCATATCCAGATTTTCAGCCCCCGAATGCCATTGATTATCAAGTTGTAGATGAGGACTTGGAAGCTGGCACATATGATCAAATGATACAAGATGATTCCGTACCTTTGTTTTTGAATCATTTTAGTTTTTCAAGGGTAAATTGCATAGTAAAACTTCAAATGAGAAGCTTGTAGAAAATCATGTAATCTCATTGGAACCAATAGAAAATGGGTTGTAGCAGTCTTTTCAAGTTTTTCATGATCCAATAGCTGATGTGTTGGATGATGTCTACAGTCAAATTCCTTCTCCATTGACTATATGTGAGCTTGAAATGTGTGTTGATATAAACTTGATCCAGTAGCCGGTCTCTTTCTCATTTTTAGCAGGAGTCTCGTCACAAAGCTCAAAATAAAGTTTGCATTCATGGTATGAGGAGAAGAAAATTAATCCATTGGATGAGCTAAGTCCCAGTGTGCATGAACTTCAAGATACTTATGAAGTGTTTTTGGAGGCGGATAGAGAATCCATAGTATTCAACGAATCTGTTTCCAAGTTTTCATGGGAGTTTCCTTTCAGTAGTTCTCTCTTGTTGTTCATAAATGAGCACTTGCGGAGAATCCAAACAGCATCCAGAATATTTACTTGGTTTTATTGGTTGTTTCATTTCACTTGATCAGATGATGAATGAAACTGTTAGAGTAGGTTTTATTGAATAAGCTCCATTTTGAGCATATTTTCTAGTTTTTCGGTTGTGTTTAAGTATTGAGTCAGTTTTTAGTTAAGTGAGAGTCAATTTGTGTCGTCAAAGTCATTAGTTTTCAGTCATGCATTTCGATTTGAGTTTTTGACTCCATTACCCAATGGACGAAGTCACTTCCTACTTTCCTAGAGATCTGTAGTTCTTGGCACCTCCAAGGAGCTACCATTCCCATTGGAGCCAATGTTAGTGTCGGTATCTTCATCCCTCCGTCAATGATCAAAATTCTCTTGTTGCATTTCATTTTAGGTGTCTCACTTAGTCCAGTCAGCTGCATTCCATTAGGAGCATGGGTCATCTGACGATAGTGGCCTATCACTCATTTCCCTGATGCCCTTTACCTGCTGGCTTATTTCTGTTCATTAAAATCATTTACAGTCATTTTTGGTCTTATAGTTGGCAAAGAGTAATTTTAGGGTTTTTTCTCATTAGGTTTAGGGTTTCATTAATCAGGTCTTCAGAATGCCTAATAATGGTCAGTGGGCACATGAGGAAGTCTAAAATAAGGTTTCAGTGCTAAAAATTTCATCATCATATGCTTAATAATGATTTTTCTTCAAACTGTTTTGAAGAAAAATAGCCTATTTCATCTTTATGTAAATAAATGTAATTGATTTTAAGATTTTCAATTGTGATAATACTTTCACTCGCAACCCTGGTTGCCTTTGTCGAAGCTCCAGCCATCCATTCCCTGCAGACAGACAGAAAGGACATCATTCAGTCAAAAAGCCAAAATGAAGAAAAATAGAGTTTGAAAAGAAAGTGCCAATGTAAACATTACAAAAGTGAGTTTTATGAAATGAAAATTAAATTTTTCTGTATATAAGTCATTGGTCATGCTCAAAAAAAGCTTATTTGCACTCAAAAGAGAAATATTGAAACAAGAGAGAGTCATGTTGAAGGAAAACAACAATTTTGAAGAAAAACTAGGCAAAGTGGGGTGCGCAGCGCATAGGTTGGGTGTTGTGACGCACTAGGAAAGCGCGGCGCATTGGGCCTCCCTCCACAGTGTAAAAAATACACTTGTGCGACACTTCAGGGAGGCGCGGCGCATTGGGTTGGTTGCGCGACGCACATGGCATAAAGCTAATTTATTGCCATTTCTTTCAAATTTTCAAACCGGTTCATTCCATCTTTGTCCAAGTAGGTCCATGCAACTTCCCCATTTCCCATGAAATGTGTTTGGTGATGCTTATGAGGATTTAAATACAAAAATATCAAACCCTATTTGTTTGTGCAAGGATTGTTTCCTCAGGGTTTCAAAATTGGTTTTGTGTTTATCATTCCCACTTTCCCACCTTGTTATTCCCTCATCATTGTTAATATTGTTACATCAATCCAATTTCCTTATTCCCTATCCCATTCCCATTACCCCACATCCCAATTATGAATTTACCAAACCCCAATGTTATTCCAAGAAACCAAGTAACTGCTCCAAAAATCTTCAATTGAAAAATTTCACTTGGAAATAGTCTGTCATTTCCACTACCCTATCCCTCTATAGTCCCTCATTTGGAAATAGAACAAAGATACCAAACTCTTCATATTCATCCAAAACAACCTAGACTTTGGAAATCATGGAGACATATATTTCTTATGACCGAGACAGTGACTCTACAACTGAATTGCATGCACCAAGAAGGCATTAAGGTGGCGTAAAAAGTATGACCAAATTCAAATTTTGGTTGAAGATTCCTTGGCCCAACATAGTGCATGATGGAGGACACTCATCCCAAATTTCAAGAAATTTGGGACACATTTTTCAAATTTTGATTTTTTTGGCCTTAACACAGATTTTCCTGCCTGACGCGTCGCGCCACTTGGCGCGCGCTTATGATTTGGAGGTCCTCTTGAGTAAAACTTTGTATTTTTGGATTTTTCGTGAAAATTTATGCATTACTACACATTACCCAGATATTTTGACAAGTTTTGGGTTGCTGGAAGGGTCAAAAACACCCTAAAAATGACCTTTCTGCCCCTTTTTGGACACACAGGAACCAGTGTTGGGAAAACTCATTTTTGGAGGGGAAAATGGCAACAAAATTAAGAAATTTTACTTGGGTTGGAAAGTAGACAGGCAGATATTTTCAACGAGATATCCTGCGCTCAATTTGGACACCGGGAAGGCCTTCAAAACTGGCTCCAAACTAGCGCGATGCATAAAGATTTCAGGTGCGGCGCATTGGGGATTTTGGCTCATTTTTCACTCAGTAACTCTGTTTTTTGCCTAGTTTTGGCTAGTTTGACTTTCTTACTTCCACATGTAAAACTATTGATGTAATTTGATGTAATTTCATGGCTATTGTTGTAATTCTGGCAAATTTTTACTCATGGAAGTAGATTCATTCATCAAAAGGTGAATTGTAACTGAATGAATCAGTTTCCTATCTTATAGAGGCAAGTTGTTCCACTGCCTATTTTCCAGTTCTCAGTTTAGATATTGTTGAAACAGCTCCTAAAATTTTGAGCTTGACCCCTAGAGGCTGGGGATGAGTTAGTGTTGTCTATATCTTGTATTTTTTCTGTCATTAGCATAGGTTGGACGCTTGGCATTGCTTGGAGCTTCATTGTACATTTAATCTCTGCATTTTGGCAAAGGAATAGACCAAGGTTTGCAGCACTCCTTGGGATCCATGTGGCTCTTTATTTTGATGATTTATTTCTCTCAGTGATTGTAATTTTAATGATGTTTCATGTGTATCATTTTCCTTCTCATTTCTTCTTAAGTTAAACAAACAAGTAATAAAGGTGGAATTCATTAGATTTACAGTGCTCTACCTTGAGTTTTTTTTAATTTTATATGTTTTCAACTATATTAAGAGGATTCTTGAATGTATCTTGCCCTCTTAAACTCCTCACCGATCTGAGCTATCCATTTCATTCAAATTTGAAGCGTAAAAACAATTTCCTTTCTTGCCCTATTCAGCGCTCTGCAAAACTGATCATTTCCCAGACCCAAAATCTTCCCTTCCCTTTGATCCAACAAACACCTTCAAAATAAAAATCAAACTCTTTTACATATATACCTAGCCTAAAATCAGCCTTTATTCAGGTCATCTCAAGCCTCATTTATTATTTTTTTCTGAGATTGACCAAGAGAGAGCCCTCTCCCGATTTGGTAGGGCTAGCTACCAGATTAAGTGTGGTTTGATGTTACCCTAGACTCTGCCTTCCTTCAGCCTGAGGTAGATTTAGGCTATAACAACATCAAAAACAAAAACATCCACAAAGGCTTATGTGTGCCAATCACAGTAATCAAAAACCTTAAGAACCTGCCCATCCTGAATTTCACAATTGCAGCAATAAAACTATTCTTGGTTCATATCAATAACTTGCAAGGTTGGTATTTTAGAATGGGTAATTTATCTCTTTTATTTGAAACCTCATTTGAAACTCCAAGTGAAGAGCTCTGCTACAAATAATCTACATCATAAAGGCAAATGATTAACCTTAGATGCCAAAGTAATCTAGTCTTCAACCTTTACGAAGATATAGCAGGGGATGATGAGCTGAAGTTGAATTGTAAACATTGGAAATATATCCCTTTGTTCTTATGTGAAGGAGGTCTATAAGAATAATGAATTTTCATTCATTTTACCATTTTTTACAGCAATCCCTTTTGAAATATCTACCACACTGAAATGAATGCTCTTCATCCTCAAGCAATGGTGAGCCTTCTACTTGTTTATGAAGGAGGCCTATGTTTGACAACTACCTGGGCTCTTTTCAATGCCTGTTTTAACCAAAAGAAGAATGTCCATGAACATATTGTTAGTGGTTTTCTTTTTATTTGATAGAAGAAGTCAGTTTAAAACCAAGATTTTTTTACTTCCTTGTTCATTCAGATGAGACTGTCTTTAGTCAAAACTCCACCTCCAGATTCCTCTTTGAAGGAGATTCCTATAACCAAAAGAACAGAGGTTTTCAGCACCATTGTATTGACCATATTTTTGCTTAAAAACCATTTGAAATCTGCTAATGTATCTTTTTCTCATCCTTTGGAAGGAAGGTGACTCATCATTTATGAAGTCATCTAAAAACACCTTAAATTTCTGCTTTGAAATGAGGTTACATCTCTGTTTCCTGGCCCTCTTCTTATTAAATGAAGGAGGCCTTTATCACATTGCCAAACCCTCTGCTCATATTTGGAGGAGGTTTTCTCATTCATTCAACCCTCTGCTCATGCTTGAAGGAGGTTTAACACAGTGATGTCATTTCATCTGCATTCAAGTAGTGTCATCTTTCCTTTCGCTGCCTATCCGTGCTTAAGCAAATAAAAGTGACAAATAGACAATATGCCATGATGGGCATTTCTATGAGACATGTAATCCTGTTGTTAAAAATACCTTTATGCATCTTTAGATATCAAAGGTAGCCTAGCCAGTATTTGCAGGGTATTTCTTGTTATTCATAAGTCACTAACCTTTGACTCTATTTGCAGGAGCTTATTGAAATAACTCTCTGTCCAGTACTTGCATTCCAAGCTCAAAACCACATGAGAAGCAGTTTTCTTCTCATGTTAAGTTTAATAATGTCTTCTGGAACACTGGTACACTTTTGCTCTTTGAAAAAGACATTGAAACACTGTAAATCCACCTAATATCAGTTTGACCTATGGCATATGCACTGCTGAGAAATTAAGGTTTTTTAATGGCGTGACTTAAGAGTGTATCAAGCTTTGTTTGCAGAATAGGAAGGTTATCTACGACTAGTTGATATTAGACAGAGGCTTTTTGGCTTTAGGATAGTTTTCCAAGGGAGGATCGCCTAAAGCACCACTACCTAACTTAGGGGAGACTTTTGGACAGATTTTGAGTATTCTCTTTGGAGCTGATAGACAAGTTTGTATGACTGAGGCTAGATAGGGGTTGACAATTAGGTTTTATCTCATCATGGGCTGATTGAAAAAGGTAGGAGTGAAAAAATGTTTATGGGTGTTCTCTAGCTGACAAATTTGACATACTGGAGATCAGCTTCTAGAAAAATTGGCTTTAACAACTAGTCATCATCAACAGGTGAAAAATACTGATGACTAACAGTGGCTCCATTTGGGGAGGGCATCTCCTTTTCAGGAGATGTCCAGAATTTTAGATCTTGGTTCTTTGAAGACCAGTGCCTTTATCCATTGGCGCAAATTTCTTTCTTCCTTTATGCTATTTCTGAAAATTGACAGCATGATTAGCATCAATGATATTTCTACCTACCCCACTATATTTCCTAACCTTTTTTTCTTCTTTTGGGTGCATTTGGACTAGCAACCCTTTGACATAATATTTTTGAAAAATGATACTATCTAATTCTACACTTATATCCGCTGGGAGTTCAGATTAAGATGATGAACTCCTTCGTTTCTCTACTTATGCTAGATTGACTATCAAGGTTAAGCTATTTGACAGTATTTTATTCTCTAATCTAAAACATGAAATTGAAAAATGACCAAATCAGGATTAGACAGTCTGATTTGTCATGTACTTGTGGCATGAAAGACAAGCTGCACACAAATATTATTTTGCATAAAATGAAATCTAAAAAAACAAGGCTAGGATACACAATTTGTTTTTCATCCTTGCTTTCCTCTTTGGTTTTGTTTTGAGCATGTGGAACTAGTATCTTTTCCTAATCTACTCTCTTTGATAAGTCAAGCTTACACAATGTTGACTATCTTTTCCTCTCACTAACTTATCAGCAAATAAATTTAAAACATGTTCAGTTGTGATTAGGCTAGATAACTGAACAAGACATTTGAGCACTAGTAGCGGCATTTAGACTTGCGTGCTTTCCAAATGACTATTTTTTGAACATGGGGCTTCCTTTCTATTTTTCAAACTGCCCTCTTTTTCTATTTTTCTGTTGTTTTTGAATTTTCTGTTTTTGATTTATTTTTCAAACAATGGTATATACAATGATTGAAAAAGTTTGACTCAGAAATATTGGAAATGGAAAAATTTAAGCATCTTATCTTCATAAGGATCTCCTACCACTCTTGGTCCACTCAGCTCTTGAAAAGAAAAATTTGGAAAATTTTCTCTTTCAAGCATGACATAAGGATTCATGCATGAATCTCTAAATAACCTTGTATCTTCCTGTTGTACCTCTTTATACCTTTGATTTCCACTCCTTTTGCTGTACATATTTTTCGAATAATGCAGATATTCTTTGTCATTTTTGAAGTATATGATGACATCATCAAGGTATGTCAGAATGTAGAAATTCAGAACTGGAAACATGGCTTTTAGGAGAATATTTTTGATATTCGATGGTTTTGCAATTCTAGGTTTGAAAATGGAACTACTTCCAGCATACTTGAAAAATTCTTTGAGCTGTCTGCTTTGCAAAGGAATTATTTGGCTATAACCTGAAACATCATCTTGCAAAGACATACGATTAAACGCACTTATCATTGGTATATCATGGTCTTGGGTAAGAAGGATAAAATTTCTGTCATAAGGGTGTGTAGTAGTGTTTCTAAAATCAAAACAGATCCTATGACTAGCTATTTTATCTTTGACTATTACTGTTTGGTTCAGATTTTTGTATTTTCTTTTGTCGAAGTTGTTTCCTGGAGTGATGGTCATGGCATAATGTTTCTTACTATTTTCTCTATATGAAGTAGTATTTTGAACAAGATTGCAAATTCTAGCAGTTCTAAGCCTTTGGTGGAGTGACAGAATGTTTGCCAGTTCAAGCAACTTAGGTATATTTGGGCTGCAGTCATCATATCCTTTCATAAGAAGTTTATCAGACATTTTTTTCTAGATTTTGAGCTGTTATGGCTACAATCAAGGTTTCATTTGAAGGGGTAGATTTATGTGATGGTAAATCTTTAAGGTATGGTAAGAACATTAAGCTCCTCTTCCCCTCACTTCCAAAGATGATTGTGATATGCAAGTGTTCTAATGCCTCTATTCTGAAAAAGTCTCCTGATGTTACTGCTGATGTTTGCCTAAGGTTTGAGCAATTTTCTTGATGGTACATAATGTTTTGTGCTTCTTGCTCTATCCCTGTTTCAAAAGGAACAAAATCTCTTTCCTCAAGACATAACTGATCATGTTCATGATAATTCTGAGTTTCTAGTTCATCATAGAGAACTTGAGGCAGCTGATGTGGTGGGTCTAAGTTTGTTTCAATTTCTCCTGACTATTCTTCAATGTCCTCATCAGTGTGTAAAATGAAAGAGTTCAGATCAGAATGCGAGTACATCGGGATGTTATCTAGCCTTTCCTGACTGCTGATCATATATTTCATGTGTGATTCTCGATAGAGTATTCTAGTTTGGTCAAATACAGGAATGGTGGCGTAGGACATATCAAGTTGAATATTCCCTTGAAGCTTAGCTCCCCAAGATCTGGATAAAAGAATTCCATACTTGGGAGGGATGTTTGCTACCACTATATCCATGATCAGGTGTTTTGCAGGTACTTGGGCCAAACTAAAACAAAGATCTTTGATCAAGCCTAGACATTTGACTCTACTCAAGTCAAAGGAATATAAGTCTTTATATGGTCTTGTGATTTCTAGGCCTAATCTTTCCATCACAACCTTTGGCATGAGATTATGCGAGGCCCTGGAGTCTAGCATGGCATTGTGTAAAATTTGGTCATGGATATTCAAACTGATGTAAAACGGAAGAGTGGTTCCTTCTTGGAATTTCCCTTCTATTTTTGGACCAAACAACACTTTAGTAGTGTCATCAGCTAGATTAAGGGTGTTTGCATCATTTCCTATATTCAGGACCTTTAATACTTGGGATTTATAAGAGCTTTGGGTGATAAGTTCAGTGAAAGGCATGGTAATATTTATTTTGGTGATTTCTCCCTCAAAACTAACGGGTGCTTGTAGTTTAGACAGGTTTGCTTCGGTTTTTTCAGCCATGACTTTCTCTATGTTCTGAGTTTGCTGACATTGTTTCGGGATTTTGTTTGACACATCCATCTTGGGAAACTTTGTGGAGGTACTAGGAGCATCTGAGCCAAGACTTGTTTGAATAAATTTATCTTTTTTTTGGTTAGTTTTCTTGACCATGATTTTGTTGCTATCCATTGCTTTTTTAAGGATGGTATCAGGGGTTTTAGTAGTGTCCGAGTTACCTTTCTTGGAGTTTTCTTGGTTTTTTCTGCTTCTAAGGTCATACTGCCTGTGAGCTTCTTTTATGGCATTCTGAAAATCTATGGCAGGATCTTCGAGATCTTCATAGTGGGTTTCATCTTGATTCGGAGAGAAGAAAGCTTGTTCTTCTTCTGTGAGGTAAACCTCACTCTCGTTATCAGAACCTATAAGGTTCAAATGATTTTCATCAATGGGTTTTTTATCCCTTTCATCTTCTTCCACATAAGTTTCATTAAAGGGTGGCCTAATTTGTTGATAATTTTCCCTTGGTTTGTTTTGAGGCTGTTCCCTCCTAAAATTTTGGTTCTAGTTTCTGTTTGGAGGGTTTGGCTGGTTGTCCCTGAGAGGTGTCTTTTCACTTATCTTTTCCCACATTTTCACCATGGATCTAACCAAGTCATCTATTCTAGGATCTAAGGAAGGGGCTGAAGTGGAAACCTCATCCCAGTATGTGACTTTCCTTTCTGATCTAGTCCTAGCTCTCTTTTTTGCTAAGTTGGCTTTTGCACTTATGGCCACTTTTTGAATTTCATCTAAGGTAGGGGGGTCACTGTCTCTTAGTTGATAAGTCATGTCTGGGTCAAAGCCTTTGGAGAACTTTGCTAAGGCTGAGCCAAGTGGAGGTTTGAAGTGAGGCGAGAGGGGGTTATAAACACTGTTGAGCCTAGTGCAGTATCCTTGGACACTTTCCCCATTTTCTCATTTTAGATTGGTATATTCTGACAGGATTTGAATGGGGTTCTTTCAGATTTCCCACGTATTTATGAAGGTTTGGTAGAGTTCTGGGAGATCGTGGATGTTGTTTGGAGTTAAGCTCCTAAACCATTTTTTGGGTTCTTCGCCTAGGATTTGGGCGAACATCCTCATTCTAATGGTCTCGTCTTCTATTTCCATGTATTCAAAGGCATCGCTAATTCTATCTACATGTTGTTGAACTGTGGTAGTCTCAACTCCGGTAAAGTGTGGGTTTTTGGATTGATGTTCATTTTGTAAAGGAGCCAAAGGGTGTGGCAACACCAAGGGTGCATACCAGGCTGCCATGGCAGGAGTTAATGGATGATTTACAAAATGAGGGCTTGTAGGATGAGCTGAGGTGGTTTGAACAGTAGTGGTTTGGATGGGTGTGGTGGATGTACTTGAGCTAGTGATCTGATTTTGAGAAAATCTGGGGTGGTAGGAGCGAAAGTGATGGAGAAGCTGAAATTTCGGGAGGTGTAGCAGGTGAGGCTTCTTTACTAGTACTCTATGGCAGATCTAGGGGCTCAATATCGTCAAAGTTTACCTTACTTTGTGACTTGCTTCTAAAAAGGGTTTTTGCTGATTTTGAGTCAAATGGGGAATCCTGCAAGGCTGTGAGGTGTTCAGGTACTGATCTTGCTTTACAGATGGACCTATCGGTAGCTAAATTTCTAGTTTCAGAATCTTGCCAAAGAATCTTCTTTGGGTCATCTATTATGATAGGGGGATTTGGGTCTGGATGAGATCTGGTGTTGATTCTTCGTGAAGCCAGATTTCGAATCTAGAGTTTAGAGAGGATGGTATTTGTGATTGTTTCGGATGGATGTCCTCTCTAGGGGTTTACTAATGTGAAGGATGGTCAAAACAAAAATGAGGATTAGTGGACTCGCCAGGTGGATTTCTGTGAGAACTATGGTCCACCACCAACACTATCAAAGATGCTTTCGGAAAAAAATTTCTAGCAAACTTTGAGATGAATACTTGGAAGGAAGAGTGATTCACTTGGTTTCAACAGTTTGCTAGGCTGTTTGATAAAGCTAATGGTTCTAGTTGTAAGATTATTTCTATTTATCTCCTATTTTTAGGTTAAATCTTCTGACTCGCTAAGTTATACTTAGTTTGTCATTGATTACAGGGTTTGCACCATAAGTTTTAAGTTTTGGAAAGGAAGAGTCAACATAAAGGTATGGTTTATGAATTTTTTGGTTTCTTTATGGATTTTTTAGGTCTACTGGAGGCTAGTGGAGTCGCCAGGTTGAACTTGGTTGTTTTTTGTAAAGATGTAGCTATGGTCCGCCACCAATAACTAGGGAAAAGCCAATCTGTGAATGTTTTTGGGTTTTTTGAGTTTTTATGTCCAGCCTATGGTTTATTAGAGTGTTCTAGACCTGATTCATCTCTTTTCTAAGGTGGTGAAAACAAAAAAAAATTACTCTAAATGATTTTATGGACTGCTTGCCTGTTTAAATTTTTAAAGAATAATGAATCTACAAGAGTTTAATAGACTGTTATGTACTCAGTTAGTCCCACCGTGATCACCATTATGTTAGTGTCCAGTGATTTGGCTGATTGGCAAGCCAAATGACAGTGTAACATCAAACTAGTCTTTGGAGCCCAAGGACCTAGCCTTCCTGGACTTAGAGAGGGCTCTCTCTATTTGTGTAAGGGATATATGTGTGTTTGGTTATTATGTTCTTTATTTTAGGCTAGTTATGAAATAGGTTTTTGGTTTTGGTTTTTAGGTTGTGAGGGATGAACTGATCAAAGACTAAGATAGGTAAAAATATTTCAAATCAACTAGGCTATGGGGTTGAAAAGGTCAAGAAAGCTGTGAGATGGTGATACAAGGTTGTTGAAGGGCCGATTTGAGCGAGGTAAAATGAATCTTTGCGTAAACTGGAGTGAGATGGACATTAAACTTGTGAAGAACAAAGGATTCCAAACATAAATAGTTTAATATCTGACATAAACATGGTAGGGAAAACCATTAATCATGAGAAATGTAACTGTAAACTGATCGACGCATATAAATAAACATTCAAGCCATGCATAGAGATATATGAATCTCTAACTTTAGGAAATGGCTATCAGACTTTGGGGAAATACATTTAAGACAAAAAAAAAAATTAAATCACTATGAAGGAATTCCTAAGCATAGTATTTCAAGCTATTGGGCACTTTGAAGCAAGATTGCATAGTTTTAGGCAAAGGGAAAGATCAGTACAATACCTCCTTGGTTCAAGAAATGACAATATAATCAATCAAAGAGAGGTTTCATAGGTGGAGCTATGACTAGCCATGAGTAAGCAAGGCATACCATGAATCATACTTAGCATGCATAAAACCATAAATTAAACAAGCAAACAATATTCTTCAGTTATCAAAGAGCAATCAAGGATTCTTTGATATGACTAAGAAGGAAGAAAACATAGAAGCTATTAAGAAACAAGAAATTTGAGGTGCCTCCAAGGGCATGTCTCAAATCTATTCTCTATTGTCTAATAGCAAGCAAGAACATGGAATTATGAATGAAAACTAAGAAAACAAACAGAGAGAGAGACACTATACCATTCTACCAAGTCATGGAATCCAACAACAGTCCTCTTTCATCATCCAAAAGCACTCAAGAAACTCTCCAAATACATGATACAAGTGTTTCTTCCAAGATTTTATAACCATATATTGCTTCTATTCATCAAGTTCAGCCTCATTTACAATGAAATCATTTGGAATATATAGGCCAAAGTGAGGTAAACCTCCTAGTTCAACTTGCAATCTCATTGGCCTTTCCAAAATATCTGATTTTGTCCTTGAGGCTTTGCAAAGCCCGAGGCACAAAATATCTAATAAAATATCTCAAAAATGCTAAAAAAGGGAAATATATTGACTTTTCATAATTAATCATGTACAAAAATAGCTAAACGCACATGAGGAAAAGTCACTTTTGAAAGGTTCATTTTTTACAAAAATACTCAAGAAATATATCAGCAGAAAGTCCTCTGACTTGTCAGAAACTTTTGGAGGCCTTCCCAATGTCGAAACGAGGCCCGTGATGGCTCGTTGAAAAGCTCTGAGTGTCGCGTTTCAGAAAATTCTTAGTTTTCTCTATAATTACCAATAAATTCCTCCAAAAACCGAGTTGTGTGTAAAAACCAAAAAATAGACCTTGCTGATAAACGAGGCAGTGTAGAAAAAGTGAGTGTTTTTCGCCATGTTGGGGGCAAAAATGATCTTCCATTGATCTGAAAATCGCTGAGTATATGCCCCTAAAATTATGGCATAAAAATGATACCATTTTCATCCTTTGAGGATGCCCCAAACTGAAATGGTGATGCCCATGAGTTTTAGCCAAAAACCCAAAAATGACAAAAAAACCAAAATTTGTCGAATTTCACTCGATTTTGGTGAGCATGACCCTCAAAGGTTTTTAGAAAAATGCTGTGAGACTGAGGCCAAAATTTGGAGCTTTGAGGTGTCTCTCTTGAATTTTTGTGCCGGGCACCTCCTTTGAGCCTCTTTGAGTTTTTCCTGTGTGGCTTTCAATTTCCACTGGGCAAACTCATTTATTTTCTTATAATGCCCTGTCATCCTCCGTTGAAGATCCAAATCTCTATTTGCCTTCTCCAACTTCTTTTCCAAGTGATCGTTTACCCTCTCAAGCCATGCTTCTCGATTGTTCTCTATCTCTTGGGTGAACAATGTAGTGAGAGGGGTAGATTGGAAAAGGGCAACTTCTTCTTCCTTTTGTTTCTCAAGGGCTCTTTTGAGCCCCATGGTTCTTGGCCTCTTTCTCCTGGGTTGATCTTCATCTTCGCTCTAATCGAACTCACCCATGAGTTATTCGAATCTAACTTTTTCCTTGGGGGCCTCATTTTTGTATTTGATGGCCTGTGTCTCATATACTGCCATATGGACACTCATCTGTTTGTTTTAAATTTGCAAAAAGTGATTGAAGTTTCTAGCCTACTCTAGATCAGTCCTCAAAGCATAAATTTGGTTTTCTCTATTGATCAAGAGAGTTTCTAGGATTCGGGCTTCATTTTCACTATCAACACTTTGGATTTGAATTATGTCGAAGTCCCTTTCCTTTCCATGACTGCTTTCTTCTTTCTCCTTTCCCTTGCTTTGGGTGGCTCTTTTAGTCTTCCTCCTCTTGGGAAATTCGACAATGGGCTTCTTGGGAAGCTTCCCCTTGCTTCAGAGGGCTCTAGTAACATTTGGAGTTATAGCTTTAGGCACCCTTTTCCTTGATGTATGGGGCTTGGCCACTTTTGGAGAAGAGAGCATGGCCCCTTGCCTAGGAGAGGTAGCTAGCACATGCTCTATTGGATTTTTTCCCTTGTTAACTTCCTCATCATTCTTGCCACTGTCTTGAGTTTCTTCATGGATGCCTTGACTGTCCTCTTGCATTTATTTTTGAGGGCTTTCCTCCTCACTGTGTTGCAGCTATTCATCATGCTGCCCTTCTTCTTCATGAGGCTATATTTCTTCACTGTGTTGCACCTATTCATCACTGTGTTTTTCTTCATGAGTCTACCTTTCCTCACTATGCTGCACATCTTCATCATGTTGCCCTTCCTTATCTTGTTGTTGTTCATCATCATGTGGCTCATCATCATCTTCATGCTATTGCTCATCTTCATCATGCCCTTCTTCTTCATGAGGCTGCTCATCCTCACTGTGCTGCACTTTTTCATCATCTTCTTCCTCTTCATCATGCCCTTCTTCCCCTTGTTGCTCTCCCTCACTGTGCTCTTCTTCCCCTTGCTACCCTGTTTCATCATGATGCTTCTCATCATCATCTTCCTCCTCTTGCTCATGCTCTTCTCCCTCATCATGCTCTTTTTCTTGTTCAATGGGAAATTTCAGCTTCTTGGGAATGGGCTTGCTTGAAGAAGGCGAAGGATGGTGAGTGGAAGGTGAAGGAGATGTATGACATGAAGGGACAGTGGCAAAATCCGGATGTGTAATGAAAGTATCCCAATAGATTTCTTTCTTCTCAAGCTGATGAAGAATGATAACCTTGATGAGGGAGTGATGGAAGAGGCAGGCTGACTATTGAGAAGGAGGTTTTTTCTAAACAGTGGAGGCCATTTTCTCAATACTTCTATGTAGGAAGAAAGGGAGATTTAACAATTTGGCTCTTGTGAAATGCATGAGCAATCAGACATGGTAAGCATATACTTGGGAGAATCTTCCCTCGCAAGTGAAGTATTTCATGATTATCTTCATGAGGGGGGCATAACTAGTCAATAGATATGAGAAGGGAAAAATGGATGGACATGAATCTCTATGCTCAGGCTTCAGAAAAGGCTTGTATTGTTCTTATTCTAGGTGGCTTTGTTTAAACCACTTCTCTCCAACATAAGGGATTTTGGTGGCCTTGAAAATGGACCTAGGAGAGAACTTGAAATCTAAGCCTGCCAGCTGAAAATGCTTCTATTGAAACCTCAAAGCACAAAGATGTGTCAAAGGAGAATAACTCTTCACCCCCCGCAACCTTTGAAAAAACTCTAGACACCCAACCTCATGAAAGTTAAACAAGACTGATGAATGAGCATTTACCTCTTCAGTGGAAACAGGCTCAAAACTCCTGTGAGGGCCACTCCTACTGTCTTGCCTAGGAAGCATTTTGTTTTGAATGTTGTTTGCAAAACCAAGCTGTCTCAAAAGGCCCTTGAAATTTTTTTCACAACCACACCTCTGTCCTTCTTACCAGTCACTATTTTTTCTTCTTTATGCCAAACAACAAGTATTTGTCAAAATAAAAAGCACACAGTCAATTTATTGTTGTGCCTGGGCAAGGTATTGAAAAGAGGTATTTGTGGCTTCTTGTTAGTACAAGGATCTCCTTGTGTTTAGACAAAAACAAAGTCACCCTTCCCCAAACAACACTCTTCTATTATTCACTGTTTCCTTACAAAGGTAGACAAAAACACCCTCAAATTTATTTAAAATATCTTCATATCATACTCTGTTTTTTGGAACTATGGAGGCTGCACTAGTTTTCACTATTTCACAATTCAAAGGGGACACTTTTGAAGTGATAAAGCATTTCATACTATGACCACTATTTTCAAATTAGGCTCACTATTTTCACCTTACAAACACTGTGTTTACCTTAAAAACACTTCTTTAAACTTATAAACATTGTTTCACCTTAGATTTTGCTGACAGAGGTTAGTTTTGTTTTATCACTATTAGGACACCTTCAGCAATTTGAAAACCTCTACCACTATGTTTTCTATTTTTTCATTAGCATATGGTTCATTACTCTGTTTGAAGGCAGTTTTAGGCCTTTTGAAACTAATATAAACACACCCTAGCCTTCTACTGTAACAATCTTTGGCAACACAGTAACAAACCACCTTGATTTTATACCAAGAACTCCACTTTTCAATCACTGTTTTAGTCTTGAAAAACATGGCATCAATCACCCCTTTATAAATTCGAATGCACCAAGAGGAAATAAAAAATACCTTGAAGATGGCTTATGGCCCTTTCTTGATGAGTTGGGCAGCTTCAAAGATGCTTTTCGAGTGATTTTTGATTGATCAGCACGTTCAGATGGAAGAGCGTCGCACCGTGTAAGTTGTCGAGTCAGCCCTCAGGCAATGGTGACCAGCGCTACAGGCGCGTCGTGCACCACTACAGGCACGCCATGCACCACTACAGGCGCCCCTCTCCACAATATAAAGCTCATGTAATTTCTTTGCCAAACGCGTCGCGCGCTTTTCCAGGTGCACCACGCAGGCTTCATGCCTTTAAAAACTTTGAAATTTGCTTTGAAGTCTTATTTCTGTTTAGTGAGCAACCAGGGGGATGTTGCTTGTGTTTTGAAATGCATAATCAGACCTTGCCAATAGTCTCTTACTCCCTTTAAAGTCGAAAAAAGTCAACAAACCTTTGAAACTACTTTATGAGGGTTTTGGATGCCTCTTGGACTTTTTGTCTTAAAACAACATGAATCACTGTCTTTATGCTTTCGAAGACCTCTTTTCTTTTTTAAAACAGGAATTTCCTTTGAACTTCATTAAAGACCTTTCACCTTGCAGCTCCTTCAAAACAGCCCTTCAGACATATAAAGCAACTGTTATGGTGTTCGATGGTTGATCATGCCCATTGTATAGATTCAACAGCAAGGTTTATAAAATTGCTCTTCAGGCATCAAAAACAGAAACATCCACAGAGGCTTATGTGTGCCAATCACATCAATTAAAAACCTTAAGAACCTGCCCATCCTGAATTTCACAAGTGCAGCAATAAAACTATTCTTGGTTCATATCAATAACTTGCAAGGTAGGTATTTTAGAATGGGTAATTTATCTCTTTTATTTGAAACCTCATTTGAAACTCCAAGTGAAGAGCTCTGCTACAAATAGTCTCCACCATCAAGGCAAATGATTAACCTTAGATGCCAAAGTAATCTAGGCCTCAACCTTTACAAAGATATAGCAGGATATGATGAGCTGAAGTTGAATTGTAAACATTGGAAAGATGTCCCTTTGTTCTTTTGTGAAGAAGGTCTATAAGAATAATGAATTTTCATTCATTTTACCATTTTTTATAGCAGTCCCTTTTGAAATATCTACCACACTGAAATGAATGCTCTTCATCCTCAAACAATGGTGAGCCTTCTACTTGTTTATGAAGGAGGCCTATGTTTGACAACTGCCTGGGCTCTTTTCAATGCATGTTTTAACCAAAAGAAGAATGTCCATGAACACATTGTTAGTGGTTTTCTTTTTATTTGATAGCATAAGTCAATTTAAAACCAAGATTTTTTTACTTCCTTGGTCATTCAGATGAGGTTGTCTTTAGTCAAAACTCCACCTCCGGATTCCTCTTTGAAGGAGATTCTTATAACCATAAGAACAGAGGTTTTCAACACCATTGTATTGACCATATTTTTTCTTAAAAACCATTTGAAATCTGCTAATGTATCTTTTTCTCATCCTTTGGAAGGATGGTCACTCATCATTTCTGAAGTCATCTAAAAACACCTTAACTTTCTGCTTTGAAATGAGGTTACATCTCTGTTTCATGGCCCTCTGCTTATTAAATGAAGGAGGCCTTTATCACATTGCCAAACCCTTTGCTCATATTTGCAGACGGTTTTCTCATTCATTCAACCCTCTGCTCATGCTTGGAGGAGGTTTAACACAGTGATGTCATTTCATCTGCATTCAAGCAGTGTCATCTTTCCTTTCGCTACCTATCCATGATTAAGGAAATAAAAGTGACAAATTGAAAATATGCCATGATGGGATTTCTCTGAGACATGTAATCCTACAGTTAAAAATACCTTTATGCATATTTAGATATTAGAGGCAGCCTAGCCAGTATCTGTAGGATATTTCTTGTTATTCATAAGTCAATAACCTTTGACTATGTTTGCAGGAGCTTATTGAAATAACTCTCTATCCAGTACTTGCATTCCAGGCTCAAAACCACATGAGAAGTAGCTGTCTTCTCATGTTAAGTTTAATAATCTCTTCTGGAACACTAGTACACTTCTTCTCTTTGAAAAATACATTGAAACACTGTAAATCCACCTAATATCAGTTTGACCTATGGCATATGCCCTTCTGAGACATTAAGGTTTGTTAATGGCATGACTTAAGAGTTTATCAAGCTTTTTTTGCAGAATAGGAAGGTTATCTACGACTGGTTGATATTAGACAGAGGTTTTTTGGCTTTATGATAGTTTGCCAAGGGAGGATCGCCTAAAGCACCACTACCTAACTTAGGAGAGACTTTTGGATAGATTTGGAGTATTCTCTTTGGAGTTGATGGAAAAGTTTGTATGACTGAGGCTAGATATGGCTTGACAATTAGGGAAAAAATGTTTATGGGTGTTTTCTAGCTAACAAATTTGACATATTGGAGATTAGCTACTAGAAAACTTGGCTTTAACAACTAGTCATCATCAACAGGTGAAAAATACTGATGATTAATAGTGGCTCCATTTGGGGAGGGCATCTCCTTTTCAGGAGATGTCCAGAATTTCAGATCTTGGTTCTTTGAAGACCAGTGCCTTTATCCATTGGCACAAATTTCTTTCTTCCTTGATGCTATTTCTGAAAATTGACAACATGATTAGCATCAATAATATTTCTACCTACCCCACTATATTTACCTAACATTTTTTTCTTCTTTTGGGTGCATTTGGACTAGCAACCCTTTGACATAATATTTTTGAAAAATGATACTATTTAATTCTACACTTATATCCGTCGGGAGTTCAGATTAAGCTGATGAACTCCTTCGTTTCTCTACCTATGCTAGATCGACTGTCAAGGTTAAGTTGTTTAACAGGATTTTATTCTCTCATCTAAAACATGAAATTGAAAAATGACCAAATCAGGATTAGACAGTCTGATTTGTCATGTACTTGTGGCATGAAATACAAGCTGCACACAAATATTATTTTGCATAAAATGAAATCTAGAAAAACAAGGCTAGGATACACAATTTGTTTTTCATCCCTGCTTTCCTCTTTGGTTCTGTTTTGAGCATGTGGAACTAGTATCTTTTCCTAATCTACTCTCTTTGATAAGTCAAGCTTACACAATGTTGACTATCTTTTCCTCTCACTAACTTATCAGAAAATAAATTTAAAACATGTTTAGTTATGATTAGGCTAGATAACTGAACAAGACATTTGAGCACTAGTAGCAGCATTTAGACTTGCGCGCTTTCCGAATGACTATTTTTTGAACATGGGGCTTCCTTTCTATTTTTCAAAGCACCCTCTTTTTCTATTTTTCTGTTGTTTTTGAATTTTCTGTTTTTGATTTATTTTTCAAACAATGGTATATACAATGATTGAAAAATTTTGACTCGGAAATATTGGAAATTGTGAAACTTAAGCATCTTATCTTCATAAGGATCTCCTACCACTCTTGGTCCACTCAGCTCTTGAAAATAGAAATTTGGAAAATTTTCTCTTTCAAGCATGACATAAGGATTCATGCATGAATCTCTAAACAACGTCGTATCTTCCTGCTGTACCTCTTTATACCTCTGATTTCCACTCCTTTTGCTATACATCTTTTTCGAATAATGCATATATTCTTTTTTATTTTTGAAGTATATGATGACATCATCAAGGTATGTCAGAATGCAGAAATTCAGAACTGGAAACATGGCTTTTAGGAGCATATTTTTGATATCTGGTGGTTTTGAAATTCTGGGTTTGAAAATGGAACTACTTCCAGAATACTTGAAAAATTCTTTGAGTTGTCTGCTTTGCAAAGGAATTATTTGGCTATAACCTGAAATATCATCTTGCAAAGACATATGATTAAAAGCACTTATCATTGGTATATCATGGTCTTGGGCAGGAAGGATAAAATTTATGTCACAAGGGTGTGTATTAGTGTTTCTAAAATCAAAACAGATCCTATGACCAATTATTTTATCTTTGACTATTACTGTTTGGTTCAGATTTTTGTATTTTCTTTTGTCGAAGTTGTTTCTTGGAGTGATGGTTGTGGCATAGTGTTTCTTACTGTTTTCTCTATATGAAGTAGTATTTTAAACAATATTGCAAATTATAGTAGTTCTATGTCTTTGATGGAGTGACAGAATGTTTTCCAATTCAAGCAACTCAGGTATATTTGGGCTTCAGTCATCATATCCTTTCATAAGAAATTTATCAGACATTTTTTCTGGATTTTGAGCTGTTATGGCTACAGTCAAGGTTTCATTTGAAGGGGTAGAGTTATGTGTTGGTAAATATTTAATGTATGGTAAGAACATTAAGCTCCCCTACCCCTCATTTCCAAAGATGTTTGTGATATGCAAGTTTTCTAATGCCTCTGTTCTGAAAAATTCTCCTGATGTTACTGCTGATGTTTGCCTAAGGTTTGAGGAATTTGCTTGATGGTACATAATGGTTTGTGCTTCTTGCTCTATCCTTGTTTCAAAAGGAACAAACTCTCTTTCCTAAAGACATAACTGATCATGGTCATGATAATTCTCAGTGTCTAGTTCATCATAGAGAACTTGGGGCAGCTAATGTGGTGGGTCTAAGTTTGTTTCAATTTCTCCTGACTGTTCCTCAATGTCCTCATCAGTGTGTAAAATGAAAGAGTTCAGATCAGAATGTGAGGAGTACATCTAGATGTTATCTGGCCTTTCTTGACTACTGATCATATATTTCATGTGTGATTCTCGATAGAGTATTCTAGTTTGGTCAAATACAGGAATGGTGGCGTAGGAAATATCAGGTTGAATATTCCCTTCAAGCTTAGCTCCCCAAGATCTAGATAAAATCATTCCATGCTTGGGAGAGATGTCTGCTACCACTATATCCATGATCAGGTGTTTTGCAGGTACTTGGGCCAAACTGAAACAAAGATCTTTGATCAAGCCTAGACATTTGACTCTACTCGATTCAAATGAATATAAGTCTTTATATGGTCTTGTGATTTCTAGGCCTAATATTTCCATCACAACCTTCAGCATGAGATTATGCAAGGCCCCGGAGTCTAGCATGGCATTGTGTAAAATTTGGTCATGGATATTCAAACTGATGTAAAAGGGAAGAGTGGTTCCTTCTTGGAATTTCCCTTCTATTTTTGGACCAAACAACACTTCAGGAGTGTGATCAGCTAGATTAAGGGTGTTTGCATCATTTCCTATACTCAGGACCTTTAACACTTGGGATTTATAATAGCTTTGGGTTCTAAGTTCAGTGAGAGGCATGGTAATCTTTATTTTGGCGATTTTTCCCTCAAAACTAAAGGGTGCTTGTAGTTTAGCCAGGTTTGCTTCAGTTTTTTCAGCCATGACTTTCTCTATGTTCTGAGTTTGTTGACTTTGTTTCGGGATTTTGTTTGACACAACCATCTCGGGAAACTTTGTGGAGGTTATAGGAGCATCTGAGCCAATACTTGTTTGAATAAATTTATCTTTGTTTTGGTCAGTTTTCTTGACCATGATTTTCTTGCTATCCATTGCCTTTTTAAGGATGGTATCAGGGGTTTTATCAGTGTCTGAGCTACCTTTCTTAGAGTTGTCTTGGTTTTTTCTACTTCTAAGGTCATACTGCCTGTGACCTTCTATTATGGAATTATGAAAATCTATGGCAAGATCTTCGAGATCTTCATAGTTGGTTTCATCTTGATTCGGATAAAATAACGCTTGTTCTTCTTCTGTGAGGTAAACCTCAGTCTCGTTATCAGAACCTATAAGGTTCAAATGATTTTCATCAATGGGTTCTGTATCCCTTTCATCTTCTTCCACATAATTTTCATTAAAGGGTGGCCTAATTTGTTGATCATTTTCCCTTGGTTTGTTTTGAGGATGTTCCCTCCTAAAATTTTGGTTCTAATTTCTGTTTGGAGGGTTTGGCTGGTTTTCCCTGAGAGGTTTCTTTTCACTTATCTTTTCCCACATTTTCGCCATGGATCTAACCAAGTCATCTATTCTAGGATCTAAGGAAGGGGCTGAAGTGGAAACCTCATCTCGATATGTGACTTTCCTTTCTGATCTAGTCCTAGTTCTCTTTTCTGCTAAGTTGGCTTCTGTACTTATGGCCACCTTTAGCATTTCCTCTAAGGCAGGGGGGTCCTTGTCTCTTAGTTGATAAGTCATGTTTGGGTCAAAGCCTTCGAGGAACTTTGCTAATTCTGAGCCAAGTGGAGGTTTGAAGTGAGGCGGGAGGGCGTTATAAACACTGTTGAACCTAGTGCAGTATCCCTGCACACTTTCCCCATTTTCCTGTTTTAGATTGTTATATTCTGACAGGATTTGAATGGGGTTCTTTTGAATTTCCCACTTATTTTTGAAGGTTTGGTAGAGTTCTGGGAGATCGTGGATGCTGTTTGGAGATAAGCTCTTAAACCATTTTTTGGGTTCTCTGCCTAGGATTTGGGCGAACATCCTCATTCTAATGGTCTCGTCTTCTATTTCTATGTATTCAAAGGCATCGCTAATTCTATCTACATGTTGTTGAGTTGTGGTAGTCTCAACTCCGATAAAGTGCGGGATTTTGGATTGATAGTCATTTTGTAAAGGAGCCAAATGGTGTGGCAACATCAAGGGTGCATACCAGGTTTCCATGGCGGGAGTTAATGGATGATTTACAAAATGAGGGCTTGTAGGATGAGCTGAGGTGGTTTGAACAGTAGTGGTTTGGATGGGTGTGGCGGATGTACTTGGGCTAGTGATCTGATTTTGAGCAAATCTGGAGTGGTAGGAGCCAAAGTGATGGAGAAGATGAAAGTCAGGAGGTGTAGCAGGCGAGGCTTCTCTACTAGGACTCTGTGGCAGATCTAGCGGCTCAGGATCGTCAAAGTTTACCTTACTTTGTGATTTGCTTCTAAAAAGGGTTTTTGTTGATTTTAAGTCAAATGGGGAATCCTGCAAGGCTGTGAGGTGTTCAGGTACTAATATTGCTTTATGGATGGACCTATTGGTAAATAAATTGCCAGTTTCGGAAGCTTGCCACAGAATCTTCTCTGGGTCATCTATTATGACAGGGGGATTTGGGTCTGGATGAGATCTGGTGTTAATTCTTCGTGAAGCTAGATTTCGAATCTAGAGTTTAGAGAGGATGGTATTTGTTATTGTTTCGGATGGATGTCCTCTCTAGGGGTTTACTAATGTGAAGGATGGTCAAAACAAAAATGAGGATTAGTGGAGTTGCCAGGTGGATTTCTGTGAGAACTATAGTCCACCACCAACACTATCAAAGATGCTTTTGGAAAAAAATTTCTAGCAAACTTTGAGATGAAGACTTGCAAGGAAGAGTGATTCAATTGGTTTCAACAGCTGTCTAGGATGTTTGGAGAAGCTAATGGTTCTAGTTGCAAGATCATTTATGTTTATCTCCTATGTTTAGGTGAAGTCTTCTAAATCGCTAAGTTATACTTAGTTTGTCACTAATTACAGGGCTTTCACCATAATTTTTAAGTTTTGGAAAGGATGAGTCAACAGAAAGGTATGGTTTATGAATTTTTTGGTTTTTTTATAGAGTTTTTACGCCTACTAAAGGCTAGTGGAGTCGCCAGGTGGAACTTAGTTGTTTTTTTTAAAGATGTAGCTATGGTCCACCACCAATAACTAGGGAAAAGCAAATATGGGAATGTTCTAGGGTTTTTTGAGTTTTTATGTGCAGCCTATCATTTGTTAGAGTGTTATAGACCTGATTCATCACTTTTCTAACTTGGTGAGAAAAAAAAAATTACTCTAAATGATTCTATGGACTTCTTGCCTGTTTAAATTTTTAAAGACTAACGAATCTATAAGAGTTTGCTAGACTGTTATGTACTCAGTTAGTCCCATCGTGATCGCCATTATGTTAGTGTCCCATGATTTGGCTGATTGGCAAGCCAAATGACATTGTAACATCGAACCAGTCTTTGGAGCCCAAGGACCTAGCCTTCTTGGACTCAGAGAGGGCTCTCTCTATTTGTGTAAGGGATATGTGTGTGTTTGGTTATTGTGTTCTTGATTTTAGGCTAGTTATGAAATAGGTTTTTGGTTTTGGTTTTTAGGTTGTGAGGGATGAACTGATAAAAGACTAAGATAGGTAAAAAGATGTCAGATCAACTGGGCTATGGGGTCAAAAATTTCAAGAAAGCTGTCAGATGGTGATACAAGGTTGTTGAAGAGCTGATTTGAGCGAGGTAAAATGGAGTGAGATGGACATTAAAATTGTGAAGAACAAAGGATTTCAAACATAAATAGTTTAGTAGCTGACATAAACATGGTAGGGAAAACCATTAATCATGAGAAATGTAATTATAAACTGATCGATGCATATAAATAAACATTCAAGCCATGCATAGAGATATATGACTCTCTAACTTTAGGAAATGGCTATCAGACTTTGGGGAAATAAATTTAAGACAAAAAAACAACTTAAATCAATATGAAGGAATGCCTAAGCATAGTATTTCAAGCTATTGGGCACTTTGAAGCAAGATTTCATAGTTTTAGGCAAAGGGAAAGATCAGTACAAGACCTCCTTTGTTCAACAAATGAAAATATAATGAATCAAAGAGAGGTTTCATAGGTGGAGCTATGAATATCCATGATTAATCAGGGAATACCGTGAATCATACTTAGCTCGCATAAAACCATAAATGAAACAAGAAAACAATATTCTTCAGTTATCAAAGAGCAATCAAGGATTCTTTGATATGACTAGGAAGGAAGAAAACATAGAAGCTATTAAGAAACAGGAAATTTGAGGTGCCTCCAAGGGCATGTATCAAATCTATTCTCTATTGTCTAATAGCAAGCAAGAACATGGAATTATGCACGAAAACTAAGAAACAAAACAAAGAGAGAGACACTATACGATTCTACCAAGTCATGGAATCCAACAACAGTCCTCTTTCATCATCCAAAAGCACTCAAGAAACTCTCCAAATACATGAGACAAGTGTTTCTTCCAAGCTTGTATAACCATATATTGCTTCTATTCATCAAGTTCATACTCATTTACAATGAAAGCCTTTAGAATATATAGGCCAAAGTGAGCAAAACCTCCTAGTTCAACTTGCAATCTCATTGGGCTATCCAAAATATCTGATTTTGTCCTTGAGGCTTTGCAAAGCCCAAGGAACAAAATATCTAATAAAATATCTCAAAAATGCTAAAAAAAGGAAATATATTTACTTTTCATAACTAATCATGTACAAAAATAGCTAAACGCACATGAGGAAAAGTCACTTTTGAAAGGTTCATTTTTTACAAAAATACTCAAGAAATATATCAGTAGAAAGTTCTCTGACTTGCCGGAAACTTTCGTTGCCCTTCCCGATGTTGAAACGAGGCCTGTGATAGCTCGTTGGAAAGATCTGAGTGTCTATTTTCTGAAAATGCTTAGGTTTCTCTAAACTGACCAATATAAGTCCTCCAAAAACTAACTTGTGTATAAAAAACCAAAAAATAGACCTTGCTGATAAACGGGGCAGAGTGTAGAAAAAGTGAGTGTTTTTCGCCATGTTGGGGCAGAAAATGATCTTCAATTGATCTGAAAATCACTGAGTATATGCCCCTAAAATTATGGCATTTAATGATACCATTTTCATCCTTTGAGGATGCCCCAAACTGAAATGGCAATGCCCATGAGTTTTAGCCAAAAACCCAAAAATGACAAAAAAACCAAAATTTGTTGAATTTCACCCAATTTTAGCGAGCATGACCCTCAAGGGTTTTCCGAAACATGCTATGAAGCTGAGAAGAAAATTTGGTGCTTTGAGGTGTCTCTCTTCAATTTTGGTGCTGGGCGCCTCCTTTGAGCCTCTTTGAGTTTTTCCTGTGTGGCCTTCAATTTCCGCCAGGCAAACTGATTTAGTTTCTTATAATGCCCGGTCATCCTCCGTTGAAGGTCCAGATCTCTATTTTCCTTCTCCAAATTCTTTTCCAAGTGATCATTTACCCTCTCAAGCCATGATTCTCGATTGTTATCTATCTCTTGGGTGAAAAATGTAGTGAGAGGGGTAGATTGGAGAAGGGCAGCTTCTTCTTCTTTTTGTTTCTCAAGGGCTCTTTTGAGCCCCATGGTTCTTGGCCTCTTTCTCCTCGGCTGATCTTCATCTTCGCTCTCATCGAACTCACCCATGATTTCTTCCAATCTAAATTTTGACTTGGAGGCCTCCTTTTTGTATTTGATGGCCTGTGTCTCGTATACCGCCATATCGACACTCATCTGTTTATTTTGAATTTGAAAAAAGTGATTGAAGTTTCTAGCCCTCTCTAGATCAGTCCTCAAAGCATCAATTTGGTTTTCTCTATTGATTAAGAGAGTTTCTAGGATTCGAGCTTCATTGTTTCTATCATCACTTTGGATTTGAATTATGTCGAAGTCCCTTTCCTTTTCATGATTGTTTTCTTCTTTCTCCTTTCCCTTACCTTTGGTGGCTCTTTTAGTCTTCCTCCTCTTGGGAAATTCAACAATGGGCTTCTTGGGAAACTTCCCCTTGCTTCGAAGGGCCCTAGTAACATTTTGAGTTACAGATTTAGGCACCCTTTTCCTTGATGTCTGGGGCTTGGCCAATTTTGGAGAAAAGAGCATGGCCCCTTGCCTAGGAGAGGCAGCTAGCACATGCTCTATTGGCTCTTTGCCCTTGTTACCTTCCTCATCATTCTTGCCACTATCTTGATTTTCTTCATGGATGCCTTGACTATCCTCTTGAATTTAATTTTGAGGGCTATCCTCTTGAATTTATTTTTGAGGGTTGTCCTCTTCACTGTGTTGCACCTGTTCATCATGTTGCCCTTCTTCTTCATGAGGTTGTCTTTCCTCACTGTGCTGCACCTGTTCATCACTGTGTTTTTCTTCATGAGGCTACCTTTCCTCACTATGCTGCACATCTTCATCATGCTGCCCTTCCTTATCTTGCTGTTGTTCATCATCATGTTGCTCATCATCATCTTCATGCTACTGCTCATCTTCATCATGCCCTTCTTCTTCATGAGGCTGCTCATCCTCACTGTGCTGCACTTGTTCGTCATCATGTTTCTCATCATCATCTTCCTCTTCATCATGCCCTTCTTCCCCTTGTTGCTCTACCTCACTGTGCTCTTCTTCCCCTTGCTGCCCTATTTCATCATGATGCTGCTCATCATAATATTCCTCCTCTTGCTCATGCTCTTCTCCCTCACCATGGTCTTTTTTTTGTTCAATGGGAAATTTGAGCTTCTTGGGAATGGGCTTGCTTGAAGAAGGCGAAGGATGGTGAGTGGAAGGTGAAGGAGATGTATGAAATGAAGGGACAGTGGAAAAATATGGATGTGTAATGAAAGTATCCCAAGATATTTCTTTCTTCTCAAGCTGATGAAGAATGATAACCTTGATGAGGGAGTGATGGAAGAGACAGGCTGACTAATGAGGAGGTTTTTTCTGAACAGTGGAGGCCATTTTCTCAATACTTCTATGTAGGAAGAAAGGGAGATTTAATAATTTGGATCTTGTGAAATGCATGAGCAATTGGACATGGTAAGCATAATCTCGGGAGAATCTTCCCTCGCAAGTGAATTATTTCATGATTATCTTCATGAGGGGGGCATAACTAGTCAATAGATATGAGAATGGAAAAATGGATGGACATGAATCTCTATGCTCAGGTTTTAGAAAAGGCTTGTATTGTTCCGAGTCTAGGTGGCTTTGTTTAAACCACTTCTCTCTGACATAAGGGATTTTGGTGGCCTTGGAAATGGACATAGGAGAGAACTTGAAATCTAATCCTACCAGCTGAAAATGCTTCTCTTGAAACCTCAAAGCACAAAGATGTGTCAAAGGGGAATAGCTCTTCACCTCTTGCACCCTTTGACAAAACTCTAGACACCCAACCTCATGAAAGTTAAACAATACTGATGTATGAGCATTTACCTCTTCAGTGGAAACAGGCTCAAACATCCTGTGAAGGCCACTCCTACTATCTTGCCTGGGAGGAATTTTGTTTTTAATGTTCTTTGCAAAACCAAGTTTCCTGAAAAGGCCCTTAATTTTTTTTTCTCAACCACACCTCTGTCCTTCTTATCAGTCACTATTTTGTCTTCTTTATGCCAAACAACAAGTATTTTTCAAAATAAAAAGCACACAGTCAATTTATTACTGTGCCTGGGCAAGGTATTGAAAAGAGGTATTTGTGGCTTCTTGTTAGAACAAGGATCTCCTTGTGTTTAGACAAAAACAAAGTCACCCTTCCCCAAACAACACTCTTCTATTATTCACTATTTCCATACAAAGGTAGACAAAAACACCCTCAAAATGATTTGAAAGATCTTCATAGCATACTCTATTTTTTGGAACTATGGAGGCTGCACTAGTTTTCATTGTTTCACCATTCAAAGGGGACACTTTTGAAGTGATAAATCATTTCAGACTATGACCACTGTTTTCAAATTAGGCTCACTTTTTTCACCTTACAAACACTATGTTTACCTTACAAACACTGCTTTCACCTTATAAACATTGTTTCACTTTAGATTTTGCTGACAGAGGTTAGTTTTGTTTTATCACTGTTAGGACACCTTCAGCAATTTGAAAACCTCTACCACTATGTTTTCTGTCTTGTCATTAGCATATGGTTCATTACTTTGTTTGAAAGTAGTTTTAGGCCTTTTGAAACTAATATAAACACACCCTAGCCTTCTACTGTAACATTCTTCGGAAACACAGTAACAAACCACCTTGATTTTCTACCAAGAACTCCACTTTTCAATCACTGTTTTAGTCTTGAAAAACATGGCATCAATCACCCCTTTAGAAATTTGAATGCACCAAGGGGCGATAAAAAATACCTTGAAGATGGCTTATGGTCCTTGCTTGATGAGTGGGGCAGCTTCAAATATGCTTTTGGAGTGCTTTTTGATTGAGTGGCACGTTCAGATGGAAGAGCGTCGCGCCATGTAAGTTGTCGTGTCGGCCCTCAGGCAATGGTGACTAGTGCTACAGGCATGCTGTGTGCCACTACAGGTGCGTCATGCCATAGTATAAAGCATGTGTAATTTATTTTCCAAACGCACCGCGCACTTTTCCAGGCGTGCCGCGCAGGCTTCACGCCTTTAAAAACTATGAAATTTTCTTTGAATTCTTGTTTCTGCTCAGTGAGAAGCCAGGGGGATGTTTCTTGCATTTTCAAATGCACAATGAGACCTTGCCAATGGTCTCTTACTCCCTTTAAAGTCGAAAAAAGTCAAAAAACCTTTTAAACTACTTTATGAGGGTTTTGGATGCCTCTTGGCCTTTTTGTCTTAAAACAACAGGAATCACTGTATTTATGCTTTCGAAGACCTCTTTGCTTTTTTAAAACAAGAATTTCCTTTGAACTTCATTAAAGACCTTTCACCTTGCAGCTCCTTCAAAACAGCCCTTCAGACATATAAAGCAACTGTTATGGTGTTCGATGGTTGATCATGCCCATTGTATAGGTTCAATAGAAAAGGTTTATAAAATTTCTCTTCAAGCATCAAAAATAGAAACATCCACAGAGGTTTATGTGTGCCAATCACAGCAATAAAAAACCTTAAGAACCTGCCCATCCTGAATTTCACAAGTGTAGCAATAAAACTATTCTTGGTTCATATCAATAACTTGCAAGGTTGGTATTTTAGAATGGGTAATTTATATTTTTTATTTGAAACCTCATTTGAAACTCCAAGTGAAGAGCTATGCTACAAATAGTCTCCACCATCAAGGCAAATGATTAACCTTAGATGCCAAAGTAATCTATTCTTCAACCTTTATGAAGATTTAGCAGGGGATGATGAGCTGAAGTTGAATTGTAAACATTGGAAAGCTGTCCCTTTGTTCTTCTGTGAAGGAGGTCTGTAAGAATAATGAATTTTCATTCATTTTACCATTTTTTACAGCATTCCCTTTCGAAATCTCTACCACACTGAAATGAATGCTCTTCATCCTCAAACAATGGTGAGCCTTCTACTTGTTTATGAAGAAGGCCTATGTTTGACAACTGCCTGGGCTCTTTTCAACCCTTGTTTTAACTAAAAGAAGAATGTCCATGAACACATTGTCAGTGGTTTTCTTTTTATTTGATATCAGAAGTTAGTTTAAAACCAATATTGTTTTACTTCCTTGGTCATTCAAATGAGGCTTTCTTTAGTCAAAACTCCACCTCCAGATGCCTCTTTGAAGGAGATTCTTATAACCATAAGAACAGAGGTTTTCAGCACCATTTTATTGACCATATTTTTTCTTAAACACCATTTGAAATCTTCTGATGTATATTTTTCTCATCCTTTGGAAGGAAGGTGACTCATCATTTCTGAAGTCATCTAAAAAAACCTTAACTTTCTACTTTGAAATGAGGTTACATCTCTATTTCCTGGCCCTCTGCTTATTAAATGAAGGAGGCCTTTATCACATTGTCAAACCCTCTACTCATATTTGGAGGAGGTTTTCTCAGTCATTCAACCCTTTGATCATGCTTGGAGGAGGTTTAACACAGTGATGTCATTTCATCTACATTCAAGCAGTGTAATCTTTCCTTTCGCTGCCTATCCATGCTTAATAAAATAAAAGTGACAAATTGACAATATGCCATGATGGGAATTTCTATGAGAGATGTAATCCTGCTGTTAAAAATAAATTTATGCATATTTAGATATCAAAGGCAGCCTAGCTAGTATTTGCAGGGTATTTCTTGTTTTTCATAAGTCACTAACCTCTGACTGTGTTTGCAGGAGCTTATTGAAATAACTCTTTGTTCAGTACTTGCATTCCAGCCTCAAAACCACATGAGAAGCAGTTGTCTTCTCATGTTAAGTTTAATAATGTCTTCTGGAACACTGGTACACTTCTACTCTTTGAAAAAGACATTGAAACATTGTAAATCCACCTAATATTAGTTTGAACTATGGCATATGCACTGCTGAGACATTAAGGTTTGTTAGTGGCGCGACTTAAGAGTGTATCAAGTTTTTTTTTGCAGAATAGGAAGGTTATCTATGACTGGTTGATATTAGACAGAGGTTTTTTGGCTTTAGGATAGTTTGCCAAGGGAGGATCGCCTAAAGCGCCACTACCTAACTTAGGGGAGACTTTTGGATAGATTTGGAGTATTCTCTTTGGAGCTAATGGAAAAGTTTGTATGACTGAGGCTAGATAGGGCTTGACAATTAGGTTTTATCTCATCATGGGCTGATTGAAAAAGATAGGAGGGAAAAAAATGTTTATGGGTATTTTCTAGCTAACAAATTTGACATATTGGAGATCAGCTGCTAGAAAACATGGCTTTAACAAATAGTCATCATCAACAGGTGAAAAATATTGATGACTAACAGAGCCCAAGGATTTACAGGACAGAAATACATTATGGAATCAATAAGTATTTAAAATCTCTAAGGTTTTGAGAAAAACAGATTTGAACTAGTCATAAATGCTCAAATGCGCTCTTTATCCTTCGAGAAGAGTGCCGTCTATGTGCCTTTTTGCTCGATAAGCGCGCATTCCTAGAAATGGAAAAAATTCACTTTCTGGGACAACAACAAGCAAAGGACAGTTTCTCATTATGTGAAAGCCACCTAAGGATAGCCACCAGCGCCTCCTTAGACATTATGTGAGCACACAAAAGATTATTTGAGCACACAATGTAATCACACCTCTCCCTTGGGTCACCATCCATCATATACCAAGGGAGGGAAGGAGGATTTGAAGCTCACTTATATAAACCCACCAAGAGATGAAGAAAGTGTGATCACAGTGTTATGTTGGCAAAAGTTTCCCAAGCAACACCAGCATTGTGTGTGACCCGGAGTTGGAGCTAAAGAGGACTCGATAGTTGGCCACCCAACATCTTAGTCCACCACAATAGAGAGAGAGAGAGTGAGACTGCATTAGAGGCAGAGCTTGGAAGGCAACATCCTTGCATCGGGACCTAGAGCCATTTCCTAGGGGCTCTTTGGCAAGCGGGTAAAATTTATTCTCCATTTCGAACGTTTAATAAAACGAGGCCATCGAGCCATCATTTGCATTATTATCATTTGGACCTCTCTATATAGCTTCTATATATTTTTGTTTTTTAGTTTTAGTTTAACCAGAGCATACTTCAACATACTATTTCCATTAAATTTTATGCTTTTGAGCTCCCCCCACTTTCTTCCTATTACCAATAGTTTAGAGAGTAGACAACACTCTCTAAGCTTGTGCGATTTTGTACACCTATGCAACTAATCCACAACAACAGTTAGGTTAACATCACGGTTAGGTTAAGGTTAAGATTAGGTTAAGGTTAAGTTTAAGGTTTCGTCAAGGTTAGGGTTTGGTCAAGGTTAAGGTTAGGTTAAGGCTAGGATTAGGTTAAGGGTAAAGTTAAGGTTAAGGTTAGGTTAAGCTTAAGATCAAGGTTAAGGGTAAAGTTAAGGTCAAGGTTAGGGTTAGGTTATAGTTAAGGTTAAGGGTTTGATCAAGGTTAGGGTTAGGCTAAGGTTAAGGTTAAGGTTAGGTTAGGATAAGGTCAAGTTTAAGGTTAGGTTAAGGTTAAGGTTAAGTTTACAGGTTTAGTCAGGTTAAGGTTAAGGTTATGGTTAAGGTTAAAGTCAAGGTTAAGGGTTTGGTTAAGGTTAAGATTAAGGTTAAGGTTAAGGTTAAGTTAAGTTAAGGTTAAATTTAAGGTTAAGGTTAGGTTAAGGGTAAAGTTAAGGTTAAGGTTAGGGTTAAGGTCAAGGTCAACCTTAAGTTGGGGTTAAGTTAAGGTTAACCTTAACCTTAAATTATCCTTAACCTTAACCTTAACCATAATCTTAACCTCAGGTTAAGATTAAGGTTAAGGGTAAGGTTAATATTAGGTTATGGGATAATTTAAGGTTAAGGTTAGGGTTAAGGTTAAGGGTAAGGTTAGTTAATATTAGGTTAAGGGTATAGTTAAGGTTAAGGGTAAGGTTAGGGTAAGGTTAATATTAGGTTAAGGGTATAGTTAAGGTTAAGGTTAGGGTTACCTTATAGGTAAGGTCAAGGTTAAGGTTAATTGTAAGGTTATAGTTAGGTAAGGGTAAGGTTAACGTTAAGGTTAAGGTTAAGGGTAAAGTTAAGGTTAAGGTTATGGTTATGGGAAGGTTAAGGTTAAGGTTAAGGATAAGATTAACTTAAGGTTTGGTCAAGGTTAGGGTTAGGTTATAGTTAAGGTCAAGGATAATTTTAGGTTAAGGTTGAGGTTAAGGTAAAGGTTAAGGTTAAAGGTAAGGTTAAGGTTAAGGTTAAGTTAAGGTTAAGGTTAAGGTTAAGGTTATAGTTAAGGTTAGGTTATAGTGAAGGTTAAGGTTAAGACCTGTAACCTTAACCTTGACCTTACCCTTAACATTAACCTTAAATTTAACCCTAACCTTGACTTCACGCTTAACCTAACCTTAATCTAACTTAACCTTAACCTTGACCTTAACCTAACCTTAAGCTTAACCTTACCCTTAACCTTCACCCTTAACCTTAACCTAAGCTTAACCTTAACCTTAACCTAATATTAACCTCAACCATAAGATTAACCTTAACCTTAAACTTAAACTTAACCTAACCTTAACATTAACCTTAACCTTAACCTTGACCAAACCCTTAACCTTAACCTTCCCCTAACCTTAACCTTAACTTTAACCTTTCCCTGACAAAACCCTTACCCTTAACCTAACCTTAACCTTGACTTTAACCTTAACCTAACCTTAACCTTAACCTTCCTCTAACCTTAACCCTAACCTTACCCTAACCATAACCTTCACTTTACCCTTAACCTAATCTTAACCTTAATATAACCTTAACCGTACCATTAACCTTGACCTTAACCTTACCTTTAACTATAATGTAACCCTAAGCTTGACCAAACCTTAACCTTAACCTTAACATAACATGTTTTAGTTAAGGTTATGGTTAAGGTTAAGGTTAGGTTAAGGGTAAAGTTAAGGTTAGGTTAGGTTAAGGTTAAGGTTAAGGGTTTGGTCAAGGTTAGGGTTAGGTTATAGTTAAAGTTAGGTTAAGGTTAGGTTAAGGGTAAAGTCAAGCTTAAGGTGAAGGTTAAGGGTAAGGTTAAGGTTAAGGTTATGAGTTTAGTCAGGTTGAGGCTAAGGTTAAGGCTTTGGTCAATTTTAGGGTTAGGTTAAAGTTAAGGCTAATGTTAGGTTAAGGGTAAATTCAAGTTTAAGGTTATGGTTAAGGTTAAGGGTAAGATAATGTTAAGGCTAAGGTTAAGGTTAAGGTTAAGGAGGTAAGGTTAAGGTCAAGGTTAAGGTTATGGTTAGGTAAAGGTTAAGGTTACGGTTAGGTCAAGGTTAAGGTTAAGGTTAAAATTAGGTTAAGGGTAAAGTCAAACCTTAACCTTAACCTTAACCTTAAGTTTAACCTTAACCTTCCCTAACCTTAACCCTAACCTTAACCTTAACCATAACCTTAACCTTAACTTTACCTTTAACCTAACTTTAACCTTACCCTAACCATAACCTTAACTTTATCCTTAACCTGATCTTAACCTTAACCTAACCTTAGCCTTGACTTTACACTTAACCTAACCTTAACCTTACCTTAACCTTTACCTAACCTTAACCTTAATCTTAACCATAACCTTAACCTTAACCTTAAAATTGACCTTAACTATAACCTAAGCCTAACCTTGAGCAAACCCTTAACCTTAACATTAACCTGACTAAACCCGTAACCTTCAACTTAACCTTACCCTTAACCTTAACCTTAACAATAATCTTAACCTTAGGTTAAGGTTAAAGGTAAGGTCAGGGTTAAGGGTAAAGGTTAAGGTTAAGGTTATGTTTACAGTTTTATTCAAGTTAAAGCTAAGGGTTTGGTCAAGGTTAGGGTTAGGTTATAGTTAAAGTCAAGGTTAAGGTTAAGGATAAGGTTAAGGTTAAGGTTCAGTTTATGTTTAAGGTTAGGTTAAGGTTAAGGTCGAGGTTTGGTTAAGGTTAAGTGCAAAGGTCAAGGTTAAGGTTAAGGTTATGGTTAAGGTTAGGTTAAGGTCTAGGTTAAGGTTAAGATTTAGGTTAGGTTATAATGAAGGTTAAGGTTAAGACATGTAACCTTAACCTCAACCTTATGCTTAATCTTAACCTTAACCTAACTTTAACATTCACTTTACCCTTAACTTAACCTTAACCTTCACTATAACATAACCCTAACCTTGAACAAACCCCTAACCTTAACATTAATCTTACCCTTAACCTTAAACTTAACCATAACCTTACTAAACTCGTAACCTTAACCTTAACCTTAACCTTTACCTTATCCTTAACCTTAACCTTAACTATAACATAACCCTAACCTTGACAAAACCCTCACCTTAACCCTAACCTTAACCTTAACTTTACCCTTAACCTAACCTTAACCTTAACTATACCTTTAACATAATCTTAACCTTAACATAACCTTAACCTTACCCTTAACCTTAACTTAACCTAACCTTAACCTTAACCTTAAATATAACCTAAAACTAACCTTGACCAAACCCTTAACCTTAAATATAACCTAAAACTAACCTTGACCAAACCCTTAACCTTAACCTTATCTTAACCTTATCCTAACCTTAACCTTAACCTTAACCTAACTATAACCTTACCCTTAACCTTAAACTTAATCTTACCCCCTTAACCTTAACCTTAACCTAATATTAACCTTAAATAAAACCTAACCCTAACCTTAACCAAACCCTTAACCTTAACCTTAACCTAAACCTTAAACTTAACCTTAACCTTAACCATAACCCTAACCTTAACCTAACCTTAACCTTAACCTTAACCTAACTTTAACCTTAACCTAACCTTAACGTTAACCTTAACCTAACTATAACCTTACCCTTAACCTTAACCTTGACATTAACTATAACCTAACCCTAACCTTGACCAAACCCTTAAGCTTAACATTAACCTAACTAAACCCGTAACCTTACCCTTAACCTTAACCAAACCTTATCCTTAACCTTAACGTTAACATGACCTTAACCTTAACTTTACCTTAACCTTGAATTTATCCTTAACCAATTCTTAACCTTCACCAAACCTTTAATCTTAACCTTAACTTTATCCTTAACCTAATCTTAACTTTAACCTAACCTTAACATTAACTTTAACATTAACATAAAGTTAACATTGACCTTAACCTGAGGTTAAGATTATGGTTAAAGTTAAGGTTAAGTGTAAGGTTAGGGTTAAGGTTAGGGTAAGGTTAGGGTTAGGTTAAGGTTAAGGTTAGGTTATGTTAAGGTTAAGGTTAATGTTAAGGTGATGTTAAGATTAAGGTTAAGGTTATGGTTAAGGTTAAGGTTAGGTTAAGGTGAAGGTTAAGTTAAGGTTAAGGTTAACGGTAAATATAAGGTTATGGTAAAGGTTAAAGTTAGGGTTAGGTTATAGTTAAGGTTAAGGTTAGGTTAAGGGTAAGATAAGGTTAAGGTAAAGGTTATGTTAAAGTTAAGGTTAGCTTATAGTGAAGGATAAGGTTATGGGTTTGGTCAAGGTTAGGGTTAGGTTATAGTTAAGGTCAAGGTTAGGGTTAGGGTATAGTGAAGGTTAGGGTTAAGATAAGGTTCGGGTTAAGGTTATTTTTAAGGTTAAGGTTAGGTAAAGGTTAAGGTTAAGGTTAATTTTAAGGGTTTGGTAAATGTTAGGGTTAGGTCATAGTTAAGGTTACAGGTTTGGTAAGGTTAAGGTTAAGGTTAAGGGTAAGGTTAGGTTAATGGTAAAGTTAAGGTTAAGGGTAAAGTCAAGGGTTAAGGATAAGGGTTTTGTCAAGGTTAGGGTAAAGTCAAGGGTTAAGGATAAGGGTTTGGTCAAGGTTAGGGTAAAGTTAAGGTTAAGGTTAGGTTTAGGTTAAGGTTAAGGGTTTTGGAAGGTTAAGGTTAAGGGTTTGGGAAGGTTATGGTTAAGGTTAAGGTTAGGCTAAGGTTAAGGTTAGGTTAAGGTTAAGGGTTTAGTTAAGGTTAAGGTTATGGTTAAGGTTAAGGTTAAGTATAATTTAAGGTTAAGAGTAAGATAAGGTTAAGGTTAAGGTTAAGGTTAGGGGGAGGTTATGGTTAAGGTTAAGGGTTTGGTCAAGGTTAGGTTAAGGTTAAGGTTAAGGTTAAGGTTAGGGGGAGGTTATGGTTAAGGTTAAGGGTTTGGTCAAGGTTAGGTTAAGGTTAAGGTTAAGGTTAAGGTTAGGTTAAGTTTAAGGTTAAGGTTAAGGTTAATGTTATGGTTAAGGTTAAGATTAGGTTAAGGTTAAGGTTAAGGATAGGTTAAGGTTAAGATAAGGTTAAGGTTAAGGTTAAGGTTATGTTAAGGTTAAGGGTGAAGGTTAAGGGTAAGGTTAAGGTTAAGGTTAAGGTTGAGGTTGAGGTTAGCCTTAACATTCACTATGACCTAACCTTAACTCTAACCTAACCCTAACCATAAAAAAACCTTAACTTAACCATAACCATAACCTTAACCTTACTTTTAACCTTAACCTTTACCTTAACCTTAACCTTACCTTATCTGTGACCTTCACTATAACCTAACCCTAACCTTGACCAAACTTCAACCTTAACCTTAACTTAACCTTAAACTTAACCTTAACCTTCCCATTACCATAACCTTAACCTTAACTTTACCCTTAACCTTAACCTTACTCTTACCTAACAATAACCTTACCCTTAACCTTAACCTTGACCTTAACTATAAGGTAACCCTAACCTTAACCTTAACCTTAACCCAAACCTTAACAATAACTTTACCCTTAACCTAATATTAACCTTACCCTAACATTAACCCTGACCTTATGCTTAACCTTACCCTTAACCTTAACCCTAACCTTAACCTTAACTTTACCCTTAACCTAATATTAGCCTTACCCTAACCTTACCCTTAACGTTAACCTTAACCTGAGGTTAATATTATGGTTAAGGTTAAGGTTAAGGATAAGTTAAGGTTAAGGTTAAGGTTAAGGCTAAGGTTAAGAGTTTGGTCAAGGTTAGGGTTAGGCTATAGTTAAGGTAAAGGTAAAGGTTAGGTTATAGTTAAGGGTAAGGTTAAGGTCAAGTTCAAGGTTAAGGTTAAGTAATGGTTAAGATATGGTTAAGGGTAAGGTTAAGATACTGTTAAGGGTAAGGTTAAGATAAGGTTAAGGTTAAGGGTTTGGTCAAGGTTAGGGTTAGGTTAAGGTTAAGATTAGCTTAAGGGTAAAGTTAAGGTTAAGGTTAGTTTAAGGTTAATGTTATAGTTAAGGTCAAGGTAGGACAAGCTTAAGATTAGGATTACAGGTTTAGTCAGGTTAAGGTTAAGGGTAAGGGTAAGGGTAAGGTTAGGGTTAAGGTTAGGGTAAGGTTAGGGTTAACCTAAGCCTTAACCTTAACCTTAACCTTTACCCTAACTTTACCCTAACCTTACCCTTAACCTTAACCTTAACTATAACCTAACCCTAACCTTGAACAAACCCTTAACCTTAACCTTAATCTGACTAAACCTGTAACCTTAACCTTAACTTGATTAATCCCATAACCTTAACCTTAACCTGACTAAACCCATAACCTTAACCTTAACCTTAACCTTAACCTAACCTTAACCTTAACTTTACCCTTAACCTAACCTTAACCATAACCATAACCTTAACCTCAACCTTACCCTTACCTAAACTTAACCTTAACCTAACCTTAACCATAACTTTACCCTTAACCTTAACATTAACCTTAACCTTAACCATAACCTTAATATTAACCTTAACCTGAACCTTTACCCTAACCTTTCCCTTAACCTTAACCTTGACCAAACCCTTAACCTTAACCTAACCTTGACCTTAACTATAACCTAACCCTAACCTTGACTAAACCCTTAACATTAACCTTAACCTTAACCCTAACCTTAACCTTAACCCTAACCTTAACCTTAAATTTACCCTTAACCTAACCTTAACTTTAACCTTAAACTTAACCTCAGTCTTAACCTTGACTTTACCCTTAACCTAACCTTAAGGTTAAAGTTAAGTTAGGTTAAGGTAAGTTTAAAGTTATGGTTAGGTCAAGGTTAAGGTTAAGGTTAACGTTAAGGATAAGTTATAGTTAAGGGTAAGATAAGGTTAAGGTTAAGGGTTTGGTTAAGGTTAGGGTTAGGTTATAGTTAAGGTTAAGGGTTTGGTCAATGTTAGGGTTAGGTTATAGTTAAGGTTAAGGTTAAGGTTAAGGTTATGGTTATGGGAAGGTTAAGGTTAGATTATAGTTAACCTTAACCTAAACTTAACTAGTTATGGGAACGTTAAGGTTAGGTTGTAGTTAACCTTAACGTAACCTTAACCTTACCTTAACATTTACCTAAACTTAACCTTAACCTTAACCTAACCTTAACCTTGACCTTAACTATAACCTAACCCTAACCTTGACCAAACCCTTAACCTTAACCTAACTTAACCTTAACCTTGATCTTGACCTTAACCTTAACCTTACCTTTACCCTAACCTTAACCTTCCCATAACCATAACCTTAACCTTGACTTTACCCTTAACCTAACCTTAACCTTAAACTTAACCTAACCCTAACCTTGACCAAACCCTTAACCTTAACTATAACCTAACCTTAACCTTAACCTTCCCATAACCATAACCTTAACCTTAACCTTAACCTTAACTTTACCCTTAACCTAACCTTAACCTTAACCTTGAATTTACCCTTAACATTAACCTTATAATTTACCTTAACCTTAACTTAACCTTAACCTGGCTAAACCCATAACTTGAACCATAACCTAACCTTAACCCTGACTTTACCTGTTAGCCACCCATAAAAATCTGTCATATCAGATGGTGGCTAAATGATGTTGGATAGCCTTCAAGAAACAATTTCGTTACTAAAATTGCTGATACTTGAAGACTTTTGATAATATCCTATCCTTGGGTAATATTCACTACTGTTTCCCTTCAAAACTCGGAATCCTGCTGATTTCCAAAGTCAAATACTGCTGCAAACCCCATTTTTCCTTTTTTTCTTACCATACTAACCTCATTTTCTATTTTCCCATTCCCCATGAAAATCCCATAATTTCATGTTTTCTTCCCTTCCCATTTCATAAAATCCATTTCATAAGGTCTAAGACTCCTTCTTAGCCTTATCGGAACCCTCTATTTCCTTCAAAAACCATTAAAAAATCATGAAAAATGCATATTGTCTATGCATCAGACCTTAGCCCCTTTCGCTAAGACTCTAACCTTTCCCCTGTCCATGCATCCTAGCGCTAGAACTGGTTGCTAAGAAATCAGGCGCTAAACCAATAAATAAATCCATTGCCGGTCTTGTTTTTCCTTTGTAAAATCTGAAAACCCACATTTCCAAAGTTTTAACGTGAAAAATCAATTCACGTGTTTTTATTTTTAAATGGGTGGACCCGCCGTGCAAATGTATCATAGCCATTCATCCAACCGACAGATCCGAAGGTGTGGACCCCGACTTACCATGTGGTCCCCGCCTCCCGTGCACTGTTTGCCCAAAACCGGCAGTATTTTTCGCACCACTTTCGGGCCCAGGGTGGTTTTCTCCCAAACGACAGCGATTCCATACGCTTGCCACCACACGTCTCCTGTACCATTTTCCAAAACTGTCGTCCCCACGCATTAAAGTTATCCCCCACACATTAACGTCTGGACCAGGACGCCTAGCGAAATAAATCTCCGTCGTCCAATCTGGGCCGCCTCATCCAACGACCATCGCTCTTCGAAAGTGTCTGATGGTTAACCAAAGTGTCCGCGCGATAAACCCGCCTTTGCGCAGCAACAAAACAATCTCCACATTTCATCCCCTGATTCCATCTTAACTGTCCAAATTGATCCAGATCAACGACGCAGTTTCACTACGGGGGTATACCCCCATGATTTTTCCTCCGTACACCCAGACCCCTCGCAATAATCCCCCACCGTCGATCTCGGCGCAAATTGATGGCTCTGATCTAATCCTCCTTCCCCCATGTTTTTTTGACCATTCTGAGATTAAATCCTGACTATTGGATGATGCCATCCAATGGCCCTGTTTCCTCCACACATCCTCCGATGCAGATTGACCTATAAAAGCAGGATTTTATAATGTTTTGTTTCTATTTTTCAGGTTTTCAAAGGTTTTTTTTTATGAACAAAGGAAATTTGAGAGAAGAGGGTGACCACTCTCTTGCTTTCTATTTATCAAAGGAAATCGACCACCAGGTTTAAACTTCACATCTATCAATGTTTCATGAACCATTGATATATTACAGACCCTGGGCAGCCCTGCACAATAGCAAGAAAACATGGATTAAGCACAGAAAAAGAGTATCAGCGCTGAAGACCATGAAATTATCAGAGCAGAGGATCAATGGATTGTTTACGAGGATTATGACCCAAAATTATCATTATAAGCCTAATCCCCAATCTAAAACACAGTTTTAAGAAAAACCTAAAGTGTTTTTATCAGGAAAACCCTCAACAGCCACAAATGGAGGTGAATTGATTCCTCCCAATGACTAAAGTTCCACCTGCGCCTCAAAGTATTCAATCAGGAACATAATTTATTGATCAGGATCAGATATTTCTGTCGCAACGCATGCCAAAGAGTTATTTCTTCCAGGAACTTCAATTCAAATAATATCTATAGAGTTACTTCGACACCACAAAGTGCCTCAAAGGTCAACAAAACTCCTACCAGGCTTGAAATCATTATAAAAATCATTTAATACAAAGGATATGTATGTGAATATCCTCATTGAACCCCTCAAAAGCCATGAGCCATTTAATTCTGTATTAATTGTAATTGAGATCTTTTATCAGATCTCACCTCCTCATCTTTCTATATATACTACAACAGAAGATGAGTGAGTGTTGGTTGTTGTTTGATTACAATTTGTAACATTGAAACTCTCTGAAATAAATATACAAGTCTGTTGAAGTTGAAAAACAAATTGAAGTCTTGGATGTCTTGATGATGTTGTCATATGCTGTTCCTGAGAAGGCTCTATCATTGGATCCATGAGCTTGGTTGTTGGTGAAGTATTCTGAACTGCTTAATGTTTTCTCCTGTTTTCATTATGTTCCATAATTTCTTACTACAGTAGGTTGAAAGTTTTAGACTAAGAAATGACTCCTGGAAGCACCTTAGATCTGTTCATCCTTCACTGGTTTATGTTTTCTTCTGCTGAAGTATTTTAGAGGCTTTAAACTTTCTCTTTAGTCTTCATTCTTCTTTATTTCTATAATAGCTCAAATAGTTGGTTTCAGCATGATTGATGGTTCTCCCTTCTTGTCTGCTATGTGAGAACATTATTGAAGTCTGCGTTAGGAAAAATGCGAGAGAGAGGTGGGAGTGATGTTTAGGGCAAACTAAAAATTTTTCCTTTTTCATGCTCAAAACCCCATACGCTACTTTTCTGAAGTAAAATAGCGTATACACGTGGCTATCCTTCATAAAACTCGCGTATACCCAGAGATCTAATTATGCCATTAGTTCTTCACTTATATCATTCTATCATTCATTCATTAGATGTTCTACAAACAGTAAACATGTGCAGTCAGAACAAAATAAACCATCACACAAAGCATCACACATAAACACCAGGATTTTTAGGTGGAAACCCAAGTCGGGAGAAAACCACCACTGCAGTTGCTCAGCCTTCAATATTTTATTATAGAGAAAACATCTTACAACATATGTCTTCTCTGTGCGTGGAGACTCTACCCAGACCAACGAGGCACCCACGCGGCTGGATTTGACCTCTCTTGGAAGGGAGCTCGACCCACGACTGGAACACCGGCCTCTGCAGAGGAGCTACGACCCCATTCATCGTTTACCGACCTCACACGGAAGGAGCTACGACCCCCGATCTCGTTTACCAGCCTCACCTGGAAGGGAGCTACGACCCCCTGACTGAAGGCTACAACCCTCAGCACCTCTATGGACCATGTTTCATCAATTTTCACACTGGATCCAAAGCTTCCTTTAGGACACCACTTGCAGGCCACATTTCATAATATTTTTAGACTGGACCCACTCCATACTTTTAAGCTCAAACATACATCACCAACAGATACTTATCAATTCAGACAACACAGATCAGATAGCACAAACATAGCAGAACATATCAGACATTTCATACCCCTTGCTTCAGCAAACCCTAGTTTGCATACGCGCTTTCCTTTCACTGATGTCGCGTATATACGCGCTTCCGTTCACATAAACCAGCGTATACCTCTGTACATATTACAGAGCTCATTTTATTGCGCATACGCACTTTCTCTTCAGCAAAGCCGCGTATATACGCGCTTTCTCTGCGGCGAACTAGCATATAGATCTTCAACCATTATAGAGCAGCATATTTCTTCAGATCAGATATTCAGTTCAGATTTACCCTTTTGCTTTAGACAGATGTTCACCTCATCTTAGATCTAAGCCTTCCATGAATAGATCTAGCAGATACAAGTACAATACAGATCTAGATCCCCTTCTTCATCATTTCTTCATAGGTGCACCATAGATTCAGATCTATCATCAAACCTTTACCCTTTCCATACAAATATACTTCATAGAGAAGTATTCATTCAAGCTCAGACATCTTGCTCCCACACCCATGATTTTCATAATGAATTTCATCTCTTTATATAGGTTTATCCTTTTTCAATACCATGAGCCAAAACAATACCTTTGAAACTGAAAACTACATTACTTCCGATGGTAATCCTGGACGGGGTCAATTAGGCGGATCATTACCCAATACAATGGGTCAATACTATGGTGGTTACCCTTGGTTTTTCACTTTTTGAGCGCTTTTGCCCATACGCAACTTGGAACGTTCTTTTCCGCGTGCATACGCGACTTATCCTAGAAATATCCGCGTATGCCTTCAGACATACTCTTTTCATCAAATATTTAGCACATGCTGAATTTCTTTCTTCATTGCCTTCTTTACTCACTGTAGATACATCGGTTTTAGTTCATCAAGACATATTCTATTAAGCACAACTTCATCCAGTAAGTTGCCATTATCTTCATCAAGAGGGTTGCCTTTCAAGGACAACGAACAACATATATTATTGCTAACAAACATCATTTACCAAGTCATCACTTCGAAATAACTTCATAATTGGATTGCCATCAAGGACAACACATGTCAACAGTCGCATGTCTTCATCTTCATTCAGTGGGTTTCCATCAAGGACAACACTCTGCATCATATTTCCAACAATCTCCCCCTTTGGACTTGATGGCAACCACGATGGTGTTTGGTTACTACAACAGATAGGTACATTAAGAATACAATGACAACATGTCACTCTCATTTTTGACACCATCCTTTCTCTTCATTCAAACACCATGTCACTCTCCCCCTTTGACATCAAGGGCAAAGGGCGGATTAAAACCAACACACTCTCCCCCTTTTCTCCTCATGTAGAAGAAACGTTCTGCAGATCTGATATATACTGAAGTGACCAAGCTCACCCTGAGTTCATGCTGAATCTTCAACCATATTTTCCAATGAAGTACATGACTCTATGAAGTTCCTATCACCAATGAATCACACTTACATCAAAGATCCATCCAAGTGGATTTACATAAGAGACTCAACTACCCAACCAAGTGGGTTTACAAAATTTGACAAGTCCTTACATGACTGAATATTACAATTTTACATCATGGGTCTCAACAAGACCTTTTCATCAAATTACAAATATGACCATTTATGACCAACACCAGAAATACTTCAAGAAAAAAGAACATATTTCAGAACCATCATAATGCCAACAATGCATTATACTTAGCAAAGCTAATGCTCCCCCTAAAACTGTGCATCCAAGCATCCTTTTCATATGACTAAGGCTCCCCCTTAGTTTGTGCATCCTGAACACTTTCACCAACAAATCATCAAGGCATCTTTATAAAAACATTAGAAAGAGAATTATGAGAACTAGAACACCACCAGAGATACCAAACAATATCAGAGATACCAAACAGCACTGCAACTGTGCTGAAGAGAGCTGACCCCAAACAGAAATTTGTCAGCAATCAGACATACGCAGTTTTATGTGCATGAACTCGCGTATATACGTGACTGTGTTTCATGAAACCCGCGTATCCAATACCATCTTCTAAATTTTAACCAGATCTGATCCTTTGTGAGAAAAAGGCAGTGTTCAGATTCTTTCTGAGATATTTGAATGCTTCCCTGGAGTTCAGATAGATAGAGGCAGTGTAGTTTGTGTCTTCAAGCATCATCCACCGGTTGTCGCATAAGCCCATTAGTAACCAAGCTTTCAGATTCTTTGCAGCACCAATACAATCTTTCCAAGAGAGATTATCATACCAGAACAACATTTTCAACTATGTGTCAATCATCCATGTGGTCCAATATCACCATGATCTTCAAGATTTAACATGGAGTAACATATGTAGGCAAAAGATCTCAACCATAGTAACAAACTCTGCATGATCTATTCTTATTTCTGAATCAAACGACATCCAACTCATCCATGTGTCAGCACAAAAGATACTTATCAGCAACCAGGGCTCAAAATCTCATCATAATAAACCATGTACCAAGTCATCATCATTTGAGCATGAGTATCACAAAAACCAAAGACTAAGCAGTCATATTGCCAACAATTCAATCATTAGAATTCAACCTACTACTCCTCCTAGACCAGTGCTCCTTCTTGACTTGTGCAACCTGAAAACGTTCATCAGCAAGTCATCAGCAACAATCTCTGCATGGGCTGCCCTTATCTCCGAATTATAGGACTTTCACCTCAACAAAGAATACTCTTCATCAACAAGCAAACAGGACTCATCCACACTCTTTAACACAAGAAACCATGTATCGTTTCCTCATTATTTAGAACTGAGAAACTAAGCTGAAATTGAGTCAATAATACAGTTATTAACAGTCAGACTGATGCTCCCCCTGAACCTCTGCTCCAGATCTTCAGCAATCATATAAATTCTCTTATCATTAATGCATACACGACTGTGTCTGCTGGAACTCGCGTGTATACGCGACTTGTGTTCATCGAACCCGCGTATGGAAAGTGAAGCATAGAAATTTTTCACATTCCTTCATCTCCCCCTGAACTTGTACTTCTTGTACCTGTCTTTTCCACATCAGATGTGTTGTCAGAAGTAAACATAACCAGAGTAATCAAATCAACCATGAGAGTCATCATACATTGCTCCCCTATGATGATACATTACTAAATCTCATAATGTATCCCACATCATTCTCTAGATCAATCGCATGCTAAGCTTCGAAGTAGATATGCTGTAGTAGGGTCAAATTCCTACGTTTCATTCACGGTCCTCCATCCTTTTCCCGATTTGTTTGACCTTTCTATTTGTGTGCTGAAATTTCTCATATCTGTTCGACCTGCATTCCTTTCTTATATGTCCATACTTGTTACAAGAATAACATCTCATGTGTCCGGAAAAATAAGCATAAGAATCATAATGAGTATTTCTATTCTTCCTCCTTTTACAATCAGCTGCTTTGTGTCCATACTTGTTACATGAAAAACAATATCCCATGAAGAAACCAGAGTACCTTTCTGTGTAGGAAGCTACATTTGATTGGTAGAAATGATGCCTCTGCAATTTCTTTAATATTCCCATAGTACTGATATTTAACATTCTTTGTGTGATTTCCTTTGAGATTTCATCATTGTCGGTTGACCTTTTGTTTCTTTCAACACTTCGGGTTTTGCATTGATATCCTTTGAATCTTTAGCACTTTCTTGTGAACTAGATTCTCCTTTAACAGTTTCATGAAAACTAAGACCAAATTTAACAGAAGGAGACCTTTGACTACTAAGAATATTGTCCAGAATCTTAGTACTATCTTGAAACCTCGAGAGTTTATCTTTTTCTTCTAATTTACCTTTTAAAATGTTTACCTCAACCTCCAATCTTTGGCATTGCTTCTTCATACTTTCTTCGACCCTTCTTCCTTCTTCTACTTGATCATTCAATTTTAAAATATCTTCTTTCAACCCATTTTCGTTTTCTTCACATGTTTGTTGCGGCTCTTCATTCTTCTTATTTGATTTTCCCAGATCTTTTTTGAGCGAGATGATTTCTGCTTCACGTCCTTCATTTTCAAATGATTGTAGAAGTTCTTCATTCTTCTTATTTGATGCTTCAGAATCTCATTTGTAGAAAGATGATTGCGGCTTCAAGTCCTTCATTATTCTTGCTTCTATTTTTTCGGAATCTGCATTTAGATCGTTGATTCCTTTAGTTCTTTAATTCGATTGGATGCATAAGTATGAAACCTTTGATACTTGTCTTTGTCCATTCATCATTTCTATTTGATCTTTCATTTGAGACATCATCTCTTTGTAGATAGAATCTTTCTTATCAATTTCCTTTTGTTGTTGTTCAACTTTGATCTTGATAGCTTGTTCTAGATCCACAACTTTACTTTCACTTTCTACACCATTGCTTGCACAAAGAAGATTACAAGGGCCCAAATCACTATCAGATTCATCTTCTTCAATTTTGTGAGATATCTCCTTGCTTCGAGTAGCCTTCTTCTTTTTCCTCTTTGCCATAGGCACTTGTAGGCTTCGTCGAATCTGTTTCATCTTCTTCAATTTTTGCTATATGTTTTCGAGGTATCTCCTTTCCTCGAGGAGTAACCTTCTTCTTTTGCTTATTTTCCATGAGCACTTGTAGAGCTTGGTCAGAATCTTCTTCATCTTCACTGGAACCTTCATCATCATCTTCATTTGCATAATAACTCTTCCTCTTTTCAAATTCTTTTCCTTTACCATGTTTTTCTTTATAAGGAAATTTAGCAGCATAGTGACCAACTTTTCCACACTCAAAACATTTGAAGGGAAGCTTACCTTTGAATCTTCCAGTTCCTAGTTGGAGTTTTCTCACCAAATTCGCTTCTTCTTCATCGGATATATAGCTGGACTCTTTGACAACTTCCTTTTCTTTTCCTCTTGCAGATACCTTAAACGGCTTCTTTGATTTGAGAGGGACCTCCTTGTCTCATTTTAAAAGCAGTCAGAATACCATGTAATTGAACAATAGTAAGAGTTTGCAGATCTTGCCTTTCTTCAATAGCTGAAACTTTAGAGTCAAATTTTGAAGTCAACGATCTTAAGACTTTTTCCACCAGAGTAGTATCAGTTATGGTTTCACCCAAATTTCTCATTCAATTTACAATATCATCTAGGCGAAGAAAAGCGCGACACTTTCATCACTATGCATCTTCAAATTTTCATATTCAATTCTAAGAGTTTGGAGTTTGCACTTTTTACCTTTGTATCTCCTTCATAGCTTAGAATTATTTTGTCCCATATTTCTTTTGCTGAATTTAGCTGCATCACTTTTGAAAATTTTGGTTCAGACATGCTTCCTAATAGGACATTGACTGCTTTGGCATTGATTTCATATTTCTTCCTTTCTACTGCATCAGTGGGAATACTTGCCGGATACTGATAACCTCCTTCCACGATTGCCCATACTTCTGCACCAAGACTTTGCAGATATGCTTTTTTTCGTATCTTCCAGAACAACAGATTATTTCCATTGAATAGAGGTGGCCTTATAGACATTATCCCTTCATGAATTCCCATTGCGACGGATCTCCTTGAGCGATCGAAGCACGAAGGACCCCTGCGATGCCAATTGTTGGAAAATGCGAGACTTTCATGTTGGTGAATCAGTATTTAGGGCAAACTAAAACTTTTTCCTTTTTCATGCTCAAAACCCCATACGCCACTTTTTTGAAGTAAACTAGCGTATACACGCGGCTATCCTTCATAAAACTCGCGTATACCCAGAGATCTAATTATGCCATTAGTTCTTCACTTATATCATTCCATCATTCATTCATCAGATGTTCAATAAATAGTAAACATGTGTAGTAAGAATAGAATAAACCATCACACAAAGCATCACACATGAACACCAGGATTTTTAGGTGGAAACCCAAATCGGGAGAAAACCACCGCTGCAGTTGCTCAGCCTTCAATATTTTATTATCGAGAAAACTTCTTACAACATATGTGCTGGCGCAGACTTGACCAGCACGTAGGCACCCACCTGCGCTCGTTTACCAGCCTCTCCTGGAAGGGAGCTCCGACCCCCTGAATCGTTTACCAGCCTCTCCTGGAAGGGAGCTACGACCCCCTGCTCTCGTTTACCAGCCTCACCTGGAAGGGAGCTACAACCCCCTGACTGAAGGCTACAACCCTCAGCACCTCTATGGACCATGTTTCATCAATTTTCACACTGGATCCAACAACTTCAATAGAACACAACTTGCAGGCCACGTTTCATCATATTTTCAGACTGGACCCACTCCATACTTTTAAGCATTGTCAAACATCAACAACAGATAGCTAAAACAGAGTAGATCAGATCAGAGATTTCATACCCCATGCTTCAACAAACCCTAGTTTGCATACGCGCTTTCCTTTCACTAATGTCGCGTATATACGCGCTTTCGTCCACATCAACAAGCGTATACCTCTGCACAAAACTTCACTGCGCATACATGCTTTTTCTTTAGATAAGCCGCGCATATACGCGCTTCCTCTGCATCGAACTAATGTATGGATATTCAACCATTTCAGAGCTGCATACTTCTTCAGATCAGATATTTAGTTCAGATTCAACCCTTTACTTTAGACATATGTTCGCCTCATCACAGATCTAATCATTCCATAAACAGATCTAGTAGATACAAATGCATTTCAGATCTAGATCCCCTTCTTCATCATTTTCTTCATTGGTGCATCATAGATTCAGATCTACAATCAAACTGTAACCCTTTCCATTCAGATATACTTCAGAGAGAAGTATTCATTCAAGCTCAGACATCTTGCACCCACTCTCATGATTTGCACAATGAATTTCTTCTCCTTATATAGGTTTATCCTTTTTCAATACCATGAGCCCCTTTTTCAATACCATGAGCCCAAACAATACCATGAGCCCAAAACTACATTACTTCCGATGGTATTCCTGGACGGGGTCAATTAGGCGGATCATTACCCAATACAATGGGTCAATACCATGGTGGTTACCCTTGGTTTTGTACTTTTTGAGCGCTTTTTCCCATACGCGACTTGGAACGTTCTTTTCCGCATGCATACGCGAATTATCCTAGACATATCCGCGTATGCCTTGAGACATACTCTTTTCATCAAATATTTAGCACATGATGAATTTCTTTCTTCATTGCCTTCTGTACTCACTGTAGATACATCAGTTTTAGTTCCTCAAGACATATTCTATTAAGCACAACTTCATCCAGTAAGTTGTCATTATCTTCATCAATAGGGTTGCCTTTCAAGGACAACATTCATCATCATATTGCTAACAAACATCATTTACCAAGTCCATCACGTCAAGAATAACTTCATCAGGTGGATTTCCATCAAGGACAACACATGTCAACAGTCGCATGTCTTCATCTTCATTCAGTGGGTTGCCATCAAGGACAACACTCTGCATCATATTGCCAACATTCTCTCTTTGAAGTACCATTGTTTCAAGTTAATCAAAGAGGTCGGTTTTGATCTTGCCCTTTGCCATTGCTTGAACATTTGTTTTGAAGGTCTTTATAGCTGTAAGCATAGATGTTATTTAGGTGTTCCCTCTTCTATGAATGCAACTATTAGTGAATCTTTTATGTTTTCTAAATCCTTTAAAATAAAATATTTGAGGAAATAGGGAGTTCCCCGAATCTTAGATTTCATTTTAAAAGTTGTCTTGAAGCCATTATTTGCTTAAAGAATGTTTGTAGAATTTATGGTTAGCCCTGTCTATCAAATATTTCTTTATTGTTAAGTTATGTTTTCAAGTTTCCCTCTGTTGAGAATTAAGATTCTCTTTCCAAATCATTAATGTTCACTTCATTCCAAAACCAAAAGGATCCTGTGGCCAAGTTAGATTTTCCCTTTGATATTCCATATCCCTTCAAGAGTTTGTCATGACCTTATTTAGACTCCATTGCCCAATGAACCAGATATTTCCTCTTTCTGTCTATCTTTCCTAGACCTTTCATGTTCTGTTGTATCAACTCAATCCATCCAAACATCTGCACTTAATAACTAGTCTAAAATCCATACTCAAAGCACACAAGATAAACCTTTGCAAAAAAATATTTGAGAGATACCTCTCTGAGAACAGGAGGACTAGATCCTGGAACTCTAAATATTGGTTCTAATGTTGCCTTGTCTTTTGATTTTCCAAACTGTCAAAACACGGGACACCAACATAATGGAAATCACGGTGGGACCTCTGAGTCAGTAACAATCTAAGTACCCCTTAAGACTTCAGAAATCCCTTATTCTCAAGAAAATCCAGTGATTATTAGCCACCTCATCGCCACCAACATAATGGTGATCACGGTGGAACCTACTGATAATTAGAGGTTTGAAGACCCTTCCTCAAACTTTTTAGGTCTAAGTATAACATAAGTAACTTTCTTCAAGCACTGCGTAACAAATGGTAATCATGATAGGACTTAATTGAATCAGTGACAAACTAAGTAACCCTTAGGATTCTCCATAGCCTTACCAAACCTTGAAGGAACCAGTTACCAAGCCATAAGAGCAACTCTGTTTGTTTGAACACCTTAGCTAAGTGCAATATCAGACGTAGAACACTCTTTTAACCTATAAAACTCAGAAAAACCCAAAAAAAAATTCAAGTTTGGCTTCATAATAAACATTGGTGGTGGACCATTAAAACCTTTTACCTCCTCAAGAGCTAAAAACTTCCACTTTGTAGTAAAACACTCATTCTTATATATCACTTACCTTTTGATGTGTTTCACTTTGTACTCTTAGACAGAGTCTGGAAAGGGCCAGGTAGCCTCCAGATCTCATCCTCTTTTTGAGGTGAAATATCTAGTAAATTCCCTCCCAGTCAATCTCTGGTTAGAGTTTGTTGTGTTTCAGAATATCCTTGCAAAAGGATATTTCACAAACACTATGGTGGACAGTGTACCCCTTAGAAAACATTCTAAATTTCCCACCTAGCGACTCCAAAATCCTGAACAGACCTTAAGACTCCACTGGGAAGAACCCTTATAATTATAATATCATTCAAATCTAGTTAGAGGACTGTAGGATTATAATTTGTGTAAACAGATCAGTTAACCTCTCAAATATTGTCATATTTGGTTGAACTTTTCTTGTTGTTTGGGTCTAAAAACACAGCATAGTGGCTCCTAGAAAGATCCACACAAGAACCCATCCTGACCCTGATCCACTTGAGATAGTTGATGACCCAGAAAGAATCCTTAGGAAGTCTCCTAAGATAGAATCTTCAACTATTTTCAGATCACCTCCAAGAGCTAATTCAGTCCCTGAAAATCTTTTAGCTCTACAACAATCACAAGATGACTTAGTCAATCCCTTTAGGACTAGGTCATTTGGTGATTTAGATCAACTAGATTCTGAGTTTCCAATTTCATCTTCTAAGGAAAGTGAACATCCTAGTAATAAAGAAACAACACCTTCTGATTTACACTTCCTTCATAACCTAGGTGTCTCTCACCCAAGATCAGCTCAGCAATCCACTGCTGTTCCATCCACTTCTTTTCATCCTTCATCCATTGTTCAAACCACTCCACTTCAGCCCACACCTCCTCTTGTCAATCCACCCCTTGTAAACCCACCCCCACCACATATCATGGTAGCATGGTATGCTCCCTTACTCCTTCCTGTACCACTAGTCAATCTTCCACAGGACTATCAGTCCAAAATTCCATTATATCATGCTAGCAATGTTGTCACTGCATCACAACATGTAGATAGGATGGATGACTATTTTGATAGAAATGAGATCGATGATGATTCTATCAAGCTTATATTATTTTCTCAGAGTTTAGGGGGAGAAGTAAGAAAATGGTTTAAAGGTTTAGCTCCCCGTAGTATTAATGATCTCCAAGCCTTCCATCAAACGTTCCTAAACAAATGGGAAGTTAAAAAGAATCCTCTCCAAGTCCTTGTTGATTACAACAACCTTCGTAGGAACCCTGGGGAATGTGTACAAGCCTATTGTACTAGATTTAACAGTGTATATAATGCACTTTCCCCAGAACTAAAACCTTCACAAGGCTCAGCCTTAAATAATTTTCCTAAAGGTTTTGACTCTGACATGAATTATTCACTAAGAGAAAGAAGATATGAAAAGGGGTGCTCTTTCTGTAGAAGTCAAATTAATAGAAAAGAGAGCAAGAATGAAAACTGAGAAGAGAGTATCTTTTAAAGAGGAATCCCCTCCTTCTACTTCAAGCTCAAAAATGGAGAGAATGTTGGAAGAAGTGATGAAAGAGATGAGCATAATTAAGAAAGCACAAGAAAATCAAAACCAGACTGCACTTCAAAACAATAAAAACAGAAATAGAAATCAAAATTATAGAAGAGATAACAATCAAGATAAGAAAAAAGAAAGTGACCAACAAATTAGACCTCCTTTCCAACAGAATTATGTAGATCAATATGAGGAAGACAGGGAGTTGGAAAGGTTGGAAGAATAACATGTAAACTTGGTTGGATCGGACAGTGGGTAAGATGTTTTTGTCACTAGAGAAGAAAAAGGTTTCTTCTCTAATGATCAAAATACAAACACCTATGAAGATTCTAATGAGTATAGATTGGGTTTTGAAAATGCAATCATGGAGGTACACAAACAGTATGATCTCAGGAGCAAGGGAAGTATAGAGAATTCAAAAGATAAGAACACTAGAACTGCTATCAAGAAAAACGCAGAAAACCAGCCCAAAAAGGCAGCAGAAAAAAACAACATTTCAGCCAAAAAACCAGATTTAAACAGAGACAAGGGAGTCTAGCCAAATGTTGAGCAAATTACCCCTAGCACTTTAGCTAGTGGTCCTAATAAAACTATTCCTATCACTAGTCCAAACCAGGTTTAGCAAAACAAAGTTGCTGAAAACAATTCAATTGGAAAAAGAGATGTAAATATTAACAAGTCAATTATTCCTTTTAGCCTTGAGGGAGAGATTGCCAAGATAAAAATTACCATCCCCCTAGCTGAACTGGTAGCCCAAGATGTTTACAAAAACCAAGTTTTGAAAGCTTTGAATTTAGGAAGTGATACTGACACCTTAAACTTGACAGATGACAAACCTAAGTTGTTGTTTGGCCCAGAGGTTGAAGGAAAATATCAAGAAGGACCAGTCCCTCCCTTCTATGTTAGTTTGAACATCCACGATAAAATTTTACACAATGCCATGTTAGATTTTGGAGCTTCACACAATCTAATGCCCAAGGTAGTAATGGAAAGCTTAGGCTTAGAAATTACTAAACCATACAAATATTTCTATTCTTTTGACTCAAGCAGAGTCAAATGTTTGGGTTTAATCAAATATTTATGTGTTAACCTAGCTCAGATCCCTGCCAAGAATCTAGTAATGGATATAGTTGTAGCTGACATTCCCCCTAAGTATGGCATGCTCTTATCAAGATCATGGGGAGCCAAAATTTAGGGAAGCCTTAAAATGGACATGTCTTATGCCACCATCCTTGTTTTTAACCAAAACAGAAGACTATACAGAGAATCCCATATGAAGTACATGGTGAGTAACATGAAAAAACCAAACAACACTCCAATCTATTCTATTCAATCAAGTTTAGACTCTTTTATCTTGTGTAACGAAGATGAAATTACTCAACAAGGTGAAGAAAACATGGACCCAATCAGTTCACCAGAACAATCCAATCTTACCTCGAATCAACTTCAAAACATTGACAATCAACAACAACAAGAAAATGAAAATGAGTCAAATATACTTTGGACAATAAATTTCGATGGATCCTATAATAAAACGAGTGTAGGGGCAGGTGTCTGGATTCAAAACACAAATCAGAGTTTTTCATACAAGTTAGACTTTCCATGTACTAACAATATTGCTGAGTATGAAGCACTTCTCCTAGGCTTACAACTGCTTAAAAATTTAGAAGCCCAAAAGATATATATTTTAGGGGATTCTGAACTTATCATCAAACAAATCAAAGGAGAATACTCAACCAAGAATCCAAAGATTAGGGAATATCGAAATGCTGCCCTTGACCTATTAAAAACTTTCGAAAAATATGAACTCATTTTCATCCCTAGAGCAACGAATCATCTAGAAAATGAACTTGCCTTCACTGCCAACAATTTCCAAGTACCTGAGATAAATGAACAACTTAGTATAAAGGTGAAACACAGACCTGCTATGCCTGACAACGAATATCACTGGCAAGTGTTTGAATCTGACAGACACATAGATGATTTCTTGAAATCAGAAAATGATTTCAGCATACCAACACCAGAAACTAGCCATAAAGAAAACTATTTGTATATTGAACAAATCCCAGAGGCTGAAATAACATATCCTACTAATATAAATCATTGTGATAATCCTTTTGAAACATAGATAATGAACAAAGAAGACCAAGAATACTTTGAAGTATTAAAATGAAAAAATGATAAAATCCCAAGAGGTCTCACACCTTTAGAACACCTGTTTGATCTAAACGATGTAGCTAAACAACCAAAAATGGAGCCTGTGGAACAAAATGTAGAAGAGAATAACATAGGGAGTCTTGTAGAACCTAAAATGATCAAGCTATCCAGCACCCTCCCAGCTCACATAAAATTGCAATACATAGAGCTTTTCGAAGAATTCAAAGATGTGTTTGCGTGGGAATAAAAAGACTTAAAATCATACGATACCAGCATCATCCAGCATAAAATACCCTTGAAGGAAAATCAAAAGCCTTTTAAGAAAAAACTAAGGAGAATAAATCCCCTTTTACTACCTTTAGTTAAGGCAGAAATTGAGAAAATGTATAATGCTGGGATCATAGTACCCATTAGATTTTCAGAATGGGTATCAAACTTAGTTTTTGTTAGAAAGAAAACAGGGGAAATTAGGCTCTTTATTGACTTCAAAAATTTAAACAGAGCCTCTTTAAAAGACAACTACCCCTTACCCAAGATGGACCATATACTTCAAAGGGTAGCTGGGTCAAGAAGAATATCCCTATTAGATGGGTTCTCAGGTTACAATCAGGTGCTAATGTTCCCAAGTGATCAAATCAAAACTGCTTTTACCACACCTTGGGGCACCTTTATGTATGTCAAAATGCCTTTTGGATTAATGAACGCGGGGGCCACCTTCCAAAGGGCCATGGACATAGCCTTCTCTGAAGATATTGGCTATTTTATAATTATTTACCTTGATGACATAATTGTTTTCCCAAAAACTAATGAAGAGCATTTGATTCACCTAAGAAAGGTTTTTGAGAAATGTAGGAAGTTTGGCTTATCACTGAATCCCAAGAAGACCCTCTTTAGACTCCAAGAAGGGAAACTCCTTGGTCATATAATTTCAGAAGAGGGAATCAAAATAGACCCTACAAGGATAGATTGCATATTACAAATCAGCCATCCCAGGAGCCTCAAAGAATTGCAATCCTTCATTGGAAAGATAAATTTTTTGAGAAGGTTTATTCCCAACCTTGCTGAGCTATTAAAAAACATTAAAAACATTCTTAAGAAAAACATGGGTGTAAAATGGTCTTTACCAGCTAAACAATCATTCGAACTGGTCAAACAGGCTCTTACCCAAACACCAGTCCTGATTAGCCCTGATTTTACCAAAGACTTTTCCATTTTTTCTTTTGTGTCTGAACATACAATAGCTGCAGTTTTGCTTCAAAAGATTGATTTGGGACAAGAACAACCAATATCTTTCTTTAGTAGGGCCTTAAGAGACGCTCCTCTCAAATATAGTATCATGGAGAAGCCAGCCTTAGCATTAGTGAAAGCATTAAAGGACTTCAGGGTCTACATCTTACACTCTCACATAATTGCTTTTGTTCCACATACTGTTGTCAAGGATATTCTAAGTCAAGACCCTGATGGTAAAAGGGGAAAATGGATTGCAACTATTCTTGAATATGACTTAGAAATTAGGCCCACCAAACTAGTTAAGGGGCAAGGATTAGCAAAACTTATGGTTGAATCTAACTTCCAAGCATTGGACATGAATATGGTGGATGTGTTGGAAGAAGCAGAAGAAGCTGATGCTCCTTTTGTTAAAGAAACCTTTCTAAATTCCCCTTGGTATGCTGACATTGTTTATGTGCTTTTATATTTAAACGCCCCTCCTTCTTTGTCTAAAACTAAAGCTAGATTTTTGAAACAAAAAGCTCTGAGTTTTTGCATTATAGATGGGGTGTTATATTGGAAAAATGTTGTTGGAATTTTGCTTAAATGTTTACTTGAAGATGACGCAGGAAAGATCACGCACGAACTACATGATGGTGAAAGTGGAGGACACCTCTACTGGAAGGCAACGGCGAACAAAATTCTCAGATTGGGTTACTATTGGCCTACCCTTTTTCCAGACACTCAGAAGTTGTTCATGTCTTGCCATAAGTGTCAAATCTTTGATGGCAAGAGAAAGCTCCTTCCCTTACCATTACATCCTATCAGAGTTGAGGCACCTTTCCAACAATGGGGGTTGTACTTCATTGGGCAAATTCATCCATCCTCCTCATCTCAAAATAAGTGGATCCTCACAGCCACTGACTTCTTCAGTAAATGGATAGAAGCTATACCTACCAGGAATGCTAATGACTCTATCATTATCAAGTTTCTTGAAACCCACATCCTATCCAGATTTGGTTGTCCCAGAAAAATCATAACAGATAATGTTTCTGCTTTCAAATCTAAGAAGATGGTTGATTTTTGTCACAAATACCATATAACCTTAGGCCATTCCACTGCTTACTATCCCCAAGGAAATGGATTAGCTGAATCCTCCAATAAGAGTCTCATCAATATCATTAAAAAGCTGTTGGAAGAAAATCAAAAATCATGGCACAGTAAGCTGGTTCATGCCTTATGGGCTGATAGACTAACTACAAAGAAATCAATAAATATGTCCCCCTATTAGTTAGTTTATGGCATGGATGCAATTTTTCCTACCTCATTGGGAGTTCCAGTTATGAAGCTCCTTCAAGAAGTGCAGGTTGAAGAAAATGATATGCAGAGGAGAATCAACCAAACAATCCATTTATAGTAGACTAGAGAAGAAGTTTATGAAAAGACACAGTTAGTCCAAGAGAACATGAATAAACTATTTGATAAGAGGACTAAAGAAAACGATTTCCAGGTTGGAAGTGTTGTTCTTAAATGGGATTCAAGAAGAGAAGAGAAGGGGAAACATGGCAAGTTTGAAAACCTGTGGAAAGGGCCCTATATTATTCATGCTGAGAGGGGTCATAATACATTTTTCTTGAAAGAATTGAATGGAGAAGACCTATATGGAGGTCCTATCAATGGCAGGATGCTCAAGCATTACTTCTGCCAAGAATCTTAACTTTCAAAACATTTTTGTTTTACCATTGTAAATATCATAGTCTAACCATTGCATTCAAAATTATGAAAAATCATAAATACAAAAACAATATAAAGAAAGAAAAGAGGGCAGATTGAAAACAAGAAAGTCAAAGCCCCATGCCAAAAGAGAAATAAATCTGAAAGTGTGCAAGCTCAAATGCCACTCCTCAAAAACACACTTCTAGTTAGTCAAACTGTTTAATCTTGACTAATTAGTTTAAAATTTTTCTGCTGATAGGATAGTGGATTTGATTTGCCCAACTATTTAATCTTGGCTTATCAGTAGATATTTTAGGTTCGAAATTGAAGGTTAAAACAAACTCAAAATCTGAACCAAAGTTTCCAAAGGGAGATGACTCAAATCTATGTTAAATTCCGAGTCAAAGAAATGTAAAGATCTGGTTCTAGTCAGCTTAAAACCTGAACCAGAAGAAAAGCAAAGACAGCTCAAAACAAGTTTAAAACAGAGCTGAAAAAGGAGAAGGCATCACTTTGAGTTTTCAAATCTTAAGCCTTCCATTTTGATTTTAGTTTTCTGCAAATAATAATCTATGTGCAGCTTGTTTCTATGCCATAGATCACAGCAAGTCAAACAGCGTAATCTTGGCTTGACTGTTTTTAAATTTCTGTTGTACAATTTAGAGAATGGAAGTCTGTTGGACAATTTAATCCCAACAGACAGTAGATTAGGTAGAGAATAATCTGAGCTCAACTATTTAATCTAAGTTCAGGGAGAAATAAGGAGTAGAGTTAGATTATTTTTTATGTTTTCAAAAAGAATAAAATGTTGTAAGAGAGTTTTCCAATCCAAGTGCACTCTGATGAAGAAAAAATGTTAGATCAGTAGGATTGGGTAGGTAGAAAGTTTGTTGATGAAAGTTCCATTGTTTTTCAAAGACTGATAACTTGTTTCCAGAGCAAAAGAAGATCATTCAAGCAGAAGATAACAGCCCAATGGATGAGGCAACTGATCAGCCTCCCAGAGAAATCAAGTCTGAATTCTTGATACCTTCAAGAAGGCACCATCCCCAAGTGGAGCCACTGTTAGCCACCCATAAAAATATGTCATATCAGATGGTGGCTAAATGATGTTGGATAGCCTTCAAGAAACAATTTCGTTACTAAAATTACTGATACTTGAAGACTTTTGATAATATCCTATCCTTGGGTAATATTCACTACTATTTCCCTTCAGAACTCAGAATCCTGCTGATTTCCAAAGTCAAATACTGCTTCAAACCCCATTTTTCCTTTTTTCCTTACCATACTAACCTCATTTTCTATTTTCCCATTCCCCATGAAAATCCCATAATTTCATGTTTTCTTCCCTTCCCATTTCACAAAATCCATTTCATAAGGTCTAAGACTCCTTCTTAGCCTTATTGGAACCCTCTATTTCCTTCAAAAACCATTAAAAAATCATGAAAAATGAATATTGTCTATGCATCAGACCTTAGCCCCTTTCGCTAAGACTCTAAACTTTCCCATGTCCATGCGTCCTGGCGCCAGAACCGGTTGCTAAGCAATCAGGCACTAAACCAATAAATAAATCCATTGTCGGTCCTGTTTTTCCTTTGTAAAATCTGAAAACCCACATTTCCAAAGTTTTAACGTGAAAAATCAATTCACGTGTTTTTATTTTTAAATGGGTGGACCCGCCGCGCAAACACATCACAGCCATTCATCCAACCCATAGATCTGACGGTGTGGACCCCAACTTACCATGTGGTCCCCACCTCCCGTGCGTTGTTTGCCCAAAACCGGTAGTATTTTTCGCACCACTTTTGGGCCCAGGGTGGTTTTCTCCCAAACGACAGCGATTCGATATGCTTGCCACCACACTTCTCCCATACCATTTCCAAAACCGCCATCCCCACGCATTAAAGTTATCCCCCCCGCATTAACGTCCGGACCAGGACGCCCAGTGAAATAAATCTCCACCGTCTGATCTGGGCCCCCTCATCCAATGGCCATCACTCTTCGAAAGTGTCTGATGGTTAACCAAAGTGCCTGCGTGATAAACTTGCCTTCGCGCAGCAGCAAAACAATCTCCGTTGTCGATCTGCTCTATAGATTGACGGTCCACATTTCATCCCCTGATTCCATCTTGACCGTCCAAATTGATCCAGATCAACGACGCAGTTTCACTGCGGGGGTATACCCCCAAGATTTTTCCTCCGTACACCCGGACCCCTCGGTGGCAATCATCCCTGACCGTCAATCTCGGCACAAATCGATGGCTTTGATCTAATCCTCCTTTGCCCATGCTTTTTTGACCATTCTGAGATTAAATCCCGACCGTTGGATGATGCCATCCAACGGCCCTGTTTCCTCCGCACATCCTCCGATGCAGATTGACCTATAAAAGCAGGAATTTATAATGTTTTGTTTCTATTTTGCAGGTTTTCGAAGGTTTTTTATTATGAACAAAGGAAATTCGAGAGAAGAGGGTGACGACTCTCTTGCTTTCTATTTATCAAAGGAAATCGACCACCGGGTTTAAACTTCACATCTATCAATGTTTCATGAACCATTGATATATTACAGACCCTGGGCAGCCCTGCGCAACAGCAAGAAAACATGGATTAAGCACAGAAAAAGAGTATCAGCGCTGAAGACCATGAAATTATCAGAGCAGAGGATCAATGGATTGTTTACGAGGATTATGACCCAAAATTATCATTATAAGCCTAATCCCCAATCTAAAACATAGTTGTAAGAAAAACCTAAAGTGTTTTTATCAGGAAAACCCTCCACCACCAGAAATGGAGGCGAATTGATTCCTCCCAGCGACTAAAGTGCCACCTCCGCCTCAAAGTATTCAATCAGGAACATAATTTATTGATCAGGATCGGATATTTCCGCCGCAACGCATGACGAAGAGTTATTTCTACCAGGAACTTCAATGTAAAGAATATCTACATAGTTACTTTGACACCACAAAGTGCCTCAAAGGTAAAAAAAACTCCTACCAGGCTTGAAATCATTATAAAAATCATTTAATACAGAGGATATGTATGTGAATCTCCTCATTGAACCCCTCAAAGGCCATGAGCCATTTAATTCTGTATTAATTGTAATTGAGATCTTTTATTATATCTCACCTCCTCATCTTTCTATATATACTAAAGCAGAAGATGAGTGAGTGTTGGTTTTTTTTTTATTACAAGTTGTAACATTTAAACTCTCTGAAATAAATATACAAGTCTGTTGAAGTTGAAAATCAAATTGAAGTCTTGGATGTCTTGATGATGTTGTCATATGCTGTTCCTGAGAAGGCTCTATTTTTGGATCCATGAGCTTGCCTGTTGGTGAATTATTCTGAATTGTTTAATGTTTTCTCATGTTTTCATTATGTTCCATAATTTCTTACTACAGTAGGTTGAAAGTTTTAGACTAAGAAATGACTCCTGGAAGCACCTTAGATTTGTTCATCCTTCACTGGTTTATGTTTTCTTCTGCTGAATTATTTTAGAGGCTTTAAACTTTCTCTTTAGTCTTCATGCTTGTTTATTTATATAATAGCTCAAATAGTTGGTTTCAGCATGATTTATGGTTCTCCCTGCTTGTCTGCTATCACTTGAAAGCTGTTATTGAAGTCTCACTTTGAAGTACCATTGTTTTAAGTTAATCAAAGAGGTCGGTTTTGATCTTGCCCTTTGCCATTTCTTGAACAGTTTTTTTGAAGGTCTTTATAGCTGTAAGCATAGATGTTATTTAGGTGTTCCCTCTCCTAGGAATGCAACTATCATTGAATATTTTATGTTTTCTAAATCCTTTAAAATAAAATCTTTGAGGAAATAGGGAGTTCCCCGAATCTTAGATTTCATTTTAAAAGTTGTCTTGAAGCCATTATTTGCTTAAAGAATGTTTGTAGAATTTATGGTTAGCCCTGTCTATCAAATATTTCTTTATTGTTAAGTTATGTTTTCAAGTTTCCCTCTGTTGAGAATTAAACTTCTCTTTCCAAATCATTAATGTTCACTTCATTCCAAAAACAAAAGGATCCTATGGCCAAGTTAGATTTTCCCTTTGATATCCCATATCCCTTCAAGAGTTTGTCATGACCTTATTTAGACTCCATTGCCCAATGAAACAGATATTTCCTCTTTCTTTCTATCTTTCCTAGACCTTTCATGTTCTGTTGTATCAACTCAATCCAACCAAACAAACATCTGCACTTAATAACTAGTCTAAAATCCATACTCAAAGCACACAAGATAAACCTTTGCAAACAAATATTTGAGAGATCCCTCTCTGAGAACAGGAGGACTAGATCCTGGAACTCTAAAGATTTGTTCTGATGTTGCCTTGTCTTTTGATTTACAAAATTGTCAAAACACGGGACACCAACATTACCCTTAACCTAACCTTAACCTTAACCTTGACTTTACCCTTAACGAAACCTTAAACTTAATCTCCCGTGACCAAACCCTTAACCTTAACCTTAACCTAACTAAACCCATAACCCTTAACCTTATATTAACCTTACCTTAACCCAACCTTAACCTTAACCTTAACCTTAACCTTAACTTTACCCTTAACCTAACCTTAACCTTAACTTGAACTATAGCCTAACCTAACCTTAACCTAACTTAACGTTAGCCTAACCATAACATTAACCTTACCTTAACCTAACATAATCGTAACCTTAATATTAACCATAACCATAACCTTAACCTTAACCTTGACCTTAACCTTAACCTTCACCCTTAACCTTAAACTAAGCCTAACCTTAACCTAACCTTAATCTTGACCTTAACCTAACCTTACCCTAACCATAACCTTAATTTTACCCTAACCATAACATTAACTTTACCCTTAACCTAATCTTAACCTTAACCTAACCTTAACCTTACCCTCAACCTTGACTTTAACCTTAAATTTAACTATAAGCTAACCCTAACCTTGACAAAACCTTAACCTTAACCTTAAACTTAACCATAACCTTAACCTTAACCTTAACCTTTTCCCTTAACCTTGGTCTAGGTTAGGGTTAGGTTATAGTTAAGGTCAAGGTTAAGTTCAATGTTAAGGGTAAGGTTAAGGTTAAGGTTAGGTTAGGTTAAGGTCAAGGTTAAAGTTATGAGTTTAGTCAGGTTAAGGTTAAGGTTAAGGTTAAAGTTAATATTAGGTTAAGGGTAAAGTTAAGGTTAAGTTGAAGGTTAAGGTTAAGGTTAAGGTTAAGGGTTTAGTCAGGTTAAGGTTAAGGTTAAGGGTTTGGTCAAGGTTAGCGTTAGGATATAGTTAAGGTTAAGGTTAGGGTTAAGGTTATAGTGAAGGTTAAGGTTAACTATAACCTTAACCTTAACTATGACCTAACCTTCACCTTAACCTTAACTTTACCCATAACCTAACCTTTACCTTAACCTTAACCTTAACTTTACCCATAACCTAACCTTTACCTTAACCTTAACCTTAACCTTACCTTTACCTAACCTTAACTTTAACCTAACCTTAACCTTAGCTTTACCATTAACCTAACCTTAACCTTAACTATAACCTAAGCCTAACCTTAACCTTACCATTAACCTTATGTTAGCCTTTAGCTTCACTAAAACCTAACCTTAACCTTGACCTTAACTAAAACCTAACCTTAACCTTCACATTAACTATAACCTAACCCTAACTTTGACCAATGATCCAGGTGGATATCGGTGGCCACCAACCTATTCCATTTGGACCAGCACCATCAATTCTTGCAGCTTTTCACATTCAGCACAACTTACTATTTTTAGCAGGTTTTCGGGTCCTCCACTCTCGGAGCCGTTTTGGGGGCTTAATGATCGAGGTGGATATTGGTGGCCACCCACCTATTCCATTTGAACCCCCATCATCAGTTCTTTCAGTTTTCAAGTTGCAACAAAACTTACTATTTTTAGCAGTTTTTTGGGTCCTGAACTTCCGGAGCCGTTTTGAGGCCCTAAACGACGTTTTTTGGGCATCGTTTTTCCAGTGAATTTCATGGAATGAAATTCGTCCCGAAAGTTGTGGTCCTCGGATAGATATTTCTAACGAGCTATTGAGTGCATCAAACGGAGATTGGGTGCCAAAGTTATGCCCCCGGGAAGTTGAACCACCAATTTACCCAAACGGGTGCCCTCAGTTTTGGCGCCTCATCTCCTATGGTTAGGTTTTTGGACGTTTCAGATTCTACATCGTTTCTCAATAATAAATAGGCCCTCGAGCCTCATTGTAACAGAGTTCAGAGGTCTATAGCCATCACATCTCTTCTCAGAGATTCGCTACTAGCACCCTAGCTATTTTATTTCCATTATGTCTGTAAGCATATTTCTGTTATTAATGAAATGACGCATTATTTCCACTGCATCTCTGTAGTTATGGTTATGTGTTTATTCTGTTGCATTCCTGCATAAATCTGGATCAATGGTATCAGAGCGGGTCTGCTCTTTCTTTGTTTTTCTTTGCATGTCCCCAATGCGGTTAGGGTATAAGGAGTTAGGGCTCGATCTGGTTGAACCCTTGCAAGATCAGCCTCGCAAACCCCGACGACCTCCCATGGCGGAAGAAAAGAAAGATGAGGGAGCAAGAGATCCTATGAAAATACTGCTCGAGGAGGCCCTCGAGAAACAAAGGAACGCGATGATGGATAACTTTGCTCAAATCCTTCAACGATTGCCCACATATGGTGCATCTGCATCCAACAACCACTCTGGAGGTGCCACTCCCTTCAAGGTACAGGTAAACTTTGACATTCCTATATTTGAAGGAAAAATAGATGCAGACATCGTAGATATATCGTTAAATTTGCTGGAAGGGTATTTCGCGGTCCATGACTTCTCTGACCGAGAAAAGATTATTTTTTCACTCCTCAAAGCTGCCCCCCATGTCAAAGACTGGTGGAAAACCTACCGTGAGCAAGAGGGCGAAGGGGAACCCCCTCTGTTCTCCGCCACACCCACTTGGAATTCGTTCCGAGACGGCATCAAGGAACAATATTACCTCGTGGGGAGCTATGAGGACAAATACATCCAATGGACCACGCTGTGGCAACAAAAGGATCAAGATGTGCACGAACTGACGAATCTGTTCCATACCCTGTGTACAAAGTTGGGTATTAAAGATTCAGAGAGACATTTGGTTCTCAAGTATCGCGGCTATCTGCACAAACACATTCAGGAGGAAATGGAGTTCCTCGACATTACATTGCTTGGCATGGCATATCGCTATGCCGCCAAGATTGAGCATAAATTTAAGCAGAAGAAGCGAGAATTTGGATCTGCAAATCCGAAAGGTGCCCCCGAACCGAAGAACAAGGGGCAAGGCCAAAGCAATGCGACTCTGAACAAGACCACAAATCCAAAGAAGGACATAAGGAAGTGGTGTGACTTTCATAACAGCCCCACTCACAGCACAAACGAGTGTCGGGCCAAACAGTCTTTGGTGGCTGAACTAAAGGCACCCGAATCAGATGCATTTTCTGATCCTGAGTTAGAACCAGACAAAGGCAATGACAAAGGGAAGTAGATCATTGATGCAGATCCCAGTGCCATTTTTTCCACCACCAAGATCTAGAAGGAGGGTCCAGAGGATCCAGAGGAGGGGGAGCGCCTCTTCCAATCGCAGATGTGGGTAAAGGGTTCTCCGCTGCAATTTCTCGTTGATAGCAGAAGCCAAAAGAACCTCATTTCAGCAGAGGTCATGAAGTGGCTCGGCCTACCGACCATAGCGCACCCATAGCCGTATACCATCGGGTGGCTCCACCCAGGGAGAGATCTCTGCATCCGCCAGGAGTGCCGCCTTCCATACAGTATCAAGCCATTCACGGATGAGGTATTGTGTGATGTTGCTCCTCTTGATGTAGCTGATGTATTATTGGGCCAACCATAACTTGTGGAGGCGACATGCTGTGTATGAGTCTAGGCCTCGTGCTGTTATTATTACTTTGGGAAATAACTTGTACAGGATACCGGAGGTAGTACCGCCTCCTGTCATCTCTTTGAATATTGCAAAACAACACAATAAGATTGTTTCCCAAACCAGGAAATTCATTTTCCTTACGACTCACTCACAGGGAAAGAAGAATATTGAGGCCACAACCTCGAAACAGGGCTCCCTTGCACGGCTGCAGCAGATGGAAAAAGTTATGGAGGAATACGATGACAATTTCTCCTCACTCATAAAGGTTCCTCTACACTATCAGGACAAGCACTCCATTGATTTGACTCCCAACGCACCACCGCCTGAGGTTGCCATACATCCTGCAACTACACATACAAAATCCAAACATGTACTATCTAAGGCTGATAAAGAAACCAAATTTACTAAACGCATCCAGCATGTCCACCCGCAGGTCCATGACATCTTCAATACATCTAATACTCAGCTCAACAAAATTTACCTCATCTCATGGAGGATCTCAACGCAATGGGGACCATTGCTTCCTAAGGAGGGAGGAATGATCCAGGTGGATATTGGTGGCCACCCACCTATTCCATTTGGACCAGCACTATCAATTCTTGCAGCTTTTCACATTCAGCACAACTTACTATTTTTAGCAGGTTTTCGGGTTCTCCACTCTCGGAGCCGTTTTGGGGGCTTAATGATCCGGTGGATATTGGTGGCCACCCACCTATTCCATTTGAACCCCCATCATCAGTTCTTTCAGTTTTCAAGTTGCAACAAAACTTACTATTTTTAGCAGTTTTTCGGGTCCTGAACTTCCGGAGCCGTTTTGAGGCCCTAAACAACGTTTTTTGGGCATCGTCATGCCAGCGAATGTCATGGACTAAAATTCATCCCGAAAGTTGTGGTCCTCGGATAGATATTTCTAACGAGCTATTGAGCACATCAAATGGAGATCGGGTGCCAAAGTTACGCCCCCAGGAAGTTGAACCACCAATTTACCCAAACGGGCGCCCACAGTTTCGGCACCTCATCTCCTACGATTAGGTTTTTGTACGTTTCGGATTCTACATTGTTTCTCAATAATAAATAGGCCCTCGAGCCTCATTGTAACAGAGTTCAGAGGTCTGTATCCATCACATCTCTTCTCAGAGATTCGCTACCAGCACCCTAGCTATTTTATTTCCATTATGTCTGTAAGCATATTTCTGTTATTAATGAAATGACGCATTATTTTCGCTGCATCTCTGTATTTATGGTTATGTGTTTATTCTGTTGCGTTCCTGCATAAATCCGGATCAAACAAACCCTTAACCTTAACCTTAACCTGACTAAACCCGTAACACGTAAACCTAACCTTGACCAAACCCTTAACCTTAACCTTAACTTCGAACTCGTGACCTCCAGTACGGAGCCCGCTTTACAAAAGAACTTCACCGCATTTCAATTACCAACTCACCTACCCCCGTGGGGCTAACCTAATCTTAACCTTAACCTAACCTTAACCTTGACTTTATCCTTAACTTAACCTTAACCTCGACCTTAACTATAACTTAACCCTAACCTTGACCAAACCATAACCTTAACCTTAACTTAACCTTAAGCTTAACATTAACCTCCACATAGCCATAAACTTAACCTTAACTTTACCCTTAACCTTAACCTTACCTAACCTTAACCTTAACCTAACCTTAACCTTAACTTTACCCTTAACCTAACCTTAACCTTAACTTTACCCTTAACCTAACCTCAACCTTGACCTTAACTATAACCTAACCCTAACCTTGACCAAACCCTTAACCTTAACCTTACCCTTAACCTAACCTCAACCTTGACCTTAACTATAACCTAACCCTAACCTTGACCAAACCCTTAACCTTAACCTTACCCTTAACCTTAAATTAACCTAACTTAACCTTTACCTTCACTATAACCTAACCATAACCTTGACCTTAACTATAACCTAACCCTATCCTTGGAGAAACCCTTAACCTTAACCTTAACCTAACTAAACCCTTAACCTTAACCTTACGCTTAAGCTTCACCTTCACCTTAACTTTACCCTTAACCTAATTTTAACCTTAACCTTACCCTTAACCTTACCATTAACCTTAAGCTTAACCTTAACCTTCCCATAACCTTAACCTTAACCCTGACCTTAACCTTAACCTTAACCTTAACCTTCCCCTAACCTTAACCCTAACCATAACCTTAACTTTACCCTTAACCTAACCTTAAACTTAACATAAATCTTAACTGAACCTTAACCTTGAACAAACTCTTAACATTAACCTTAACCTTGACCTTAAACTTAACCTTAACCTTACCCTTAACCTTGAACTTAACCTTACCCTTAACCTTGAACTTAACCTTGACCTTAACTATAACCTAACCCTAACCTTACATTAAGGTCAAGGTTAGGTTAAGTGTAAAGTTAAGGTTAAGGTTAGGTTATAGTGAAGGTTATGGTGAGGTTAAGGTTAAGGTAAAGTTAAGGTTAAGGTTAAGGTTTGGTCAAGGTTAGGGTTAGGTTATAGTTAAGGTCAAGGTTAAGGTTAAGGTTAAGGTTTGGTCAAGGTTAGGTTTAGGTTATAGTTAAGGTCAAGGTTAAGGTTAAGGTTAAGGTTTGGTCAAGGTTAGGGTTAGGTTGTAGTTAAGGTTAAGGTTATGGGTTTAGTCAGGTTAAGGTTAAGGTTAAGGTTAACGTTAGGTTAAGGGTAAAGTCAAGGTTAAGGTTATGTTTATGGGAAGGTTAAGGTTAAAGTTAAGGGGTTAAGGTTATGTTAAGGTAAAGTCAAGGTTAAGGTTAGGTTAAGGTTAAGGTTAAGGTTATGGTTATGGGAAGGTTAAGGTTAAGGTTAAGGTTATAGTTAAGGTCAAGGTTAAGATTAAGGTTATCGTTAAGGTTAAGGTTAAGGTTAAGTAAAGGTTAATGTTAAGTGTAGGTTATAGTGAAGTTTAAGGTTAAGACCCGTAACCTTAAACCTTAACCTTAACCTAACCTTAAATCTTAACCTTATCTTAACCTTAACGAAACCCTTAACCTAATATTAACCTTAACCTAACCTTAACCTTAAGGGTTTGGTCAAGGTTAGGGTTACCCTTAACCCTTACCCTTACCCTTAACTATAACCTAACCCTAACCTTGACCAAACCCTTAACCTTAACCTTAACCTTACCCTTAACCTTAACCTGACTAAACCCATAACCTTAACCTTAACCTTACCCTAAACGTTAGCTTTAACCTTACCTTTAACCTTAACGTTAACCTTAAGCTTAACCTTAACCTTCCCATAACCTTAACCTTAACCTTAATCCTAACTTTAACCTTAACCTTAACCTTAACCTTAACCTTCCCCTAACCTTGAACCTAACCTTAACCTTAGCTTTACCCTTAACCTAACCTTAACCTTAACTTTAATCTTAACTTAACCTTGACCAAACCCTTAACATTAACCTTAACCTTGACCTTAAACTTAATCTTAACGTTAACCTTACCCTTAACCTTAAACTTAACCTTGACCTTAACTATAACCTAACCCTAACCTTAGGTTAAGGTCAAGGTTAGGTTAAGTGTAAAGTTAAGGCTAAGGTTAAGGTTAAAGTTAAGGTTAAGGTTAAGGTTAGGTTATAGTGAAGGTTATGGGATGGTCAAGGTTAAGGTTAAGGTAAATTTAAGGTTAAGGTTAAAGTTTGGTCAAGGTTACAGTTAGGTTATAGTTAAGGTCAAGGTTAAGGCTACGGGTTTAGTCAAGTTAAGGTTAAGGTTAGGTTAAGGGTAAATTCAAGGTTAAGGTTATGGTTATGGGAAGGTTAAGGTTAAGGTTAAGGGGTTAAGGTTTGGTTAAGGTAAAGTCAAGGTTAAGGTTAGGTTAAGGTTAAGGTTATGGTTATGGGAAGGCTAAGGTTAAGGTTAAGGTTATATTTAAGGTCAAGGTTAAGATTAAGGTTATGGTTAAGGTTAAGTTTATGGTTAAGGTTAAGACCCGTAACCTTAAACCTTAACCTTAACCTAGCCTTAAACTTAACCTTATATTAACCTTAACCTTAACCTTAACCTAACCCTAACCTTACCTTAACCTAACTTAACCTTAACCTTAACCTTAACCTTAAACTTAACATTAACCTTAAGGTTAAGGTTAGGGTAATGTTAGGGTAAAGGTTTAGGTTATGGTTAAGGTTAACGGTTTGGTCAAGGTTAGGGTTAGGTTATAGTTAAGGTCAGGTTAAGGTTAAGGTTAAGGTTATGTTAAGGTTAATATTAAGGTTAAGGTTAAGGGTAAGGATAACCAAACCTTATCTTAACCTTAACCTTAACCTTAACCTTACGCTTTACCTTAACCTTAACTTGAACCTTTACCCTAACCTTACCCTAACCTTAACTTTAACTGTAACCTTAACCTTAACCTAACCTTAACCTTGACCTTGACCTTAACCTTAAACATAACCTTAACCTTAACCTTAACCGTAACCTTAAAGATATGCTTAAGTTTATGGGTTAATGTTAAGGGTTTGGTCAAGGTTAGGGTTAGGTTATAGTTAAGGTCAAGGTTAAGGTTAAGGTTACGGGTTTAGTCAAGTTAAGGTTAAGGTTACGGTAAAGGTTAAAGTCAAAGTGAAGGGTTTGGTCAAGGTTAGGGTTAGGTTAAGGTTAAGGTTAAGGCTATGGTTATGGGAAGGTTAAGGTCAAGGTTATGGTTAGGTTAAGGTTAGGTTATGTTAAGGTTAAGTTTAAAGTCAAGGTAAAGGGTTTGTTCAAGGTTAGGGTTAGGTTAAGGTTAAGGTTAAGGCTATGGTTATGGGTTATGGGTTAAGGTTAGGTTAAAGGTAAAGTTAAGATTATGTTTAGGGTTAAGGTTAGGGTATGGTTGGGGTAGTCACGCAGATGGCATAGAAAGAAATCTTTTCACTAACCTCCTAGTGAACTTTTCATAAGTACATATGTTTACATTTTTCAATGAAGAAGACTAAAATAACCACCAGCATATTCTTTACCTTGGAGGTGTAGCGCTGCTACTCTTATGGATTATTCTTGAGAAACTTGATGCAGCGGAAAATATGTGTCCAACTTCCTTACCCAAGACTTGGTTGAGCTCTCAGGTGACCCATCAAAAGTAGGTCACCTGTTACCAATAGTTCTTACATCACTGTAGTTAAAGTTAGGTTATAGTTAAGGTTAATGTTAGCTCCTTGATGGGGGAAGGGTTCTTGCATCATTGCAGTTGTTTGGGAAGATCCTCCTTGTCCTTTGTAACCCCACATACGAAGAGGATGCAATCAGTAAAGCTCAACAGCTTGAACTAATCTACATGCAGTCAGGATACATATACGACATGAGACCAAAACATCTGTTTTTAGGGTTTTTCAGAGGAAATGTTCTTGAGGAGAATTCTTACCCTTATGCAGAAGGATGCTATCAAGGTGTTTTCAGGCCATTTTTCTGTTCACAGGTCATAGGAATAGTCATCCAATGTACGAGACAAGGGATTGCAGGGACGGTGAAAAAATGATGTGTAACAGATGCCCCCTAAAGCATGAGGTCCGAGAGAGAGGGAGGGGTGAAATAATTTATGATAATGTGTCCAAATGAAAACACTTTCATCGGAAGACTTGTGAATACAAATACAACTGATATCTCTGATACATGATATGTGGTATGGGCGCAGCCATCCATAATAAAGTGTACAAAAACCAAGATCCAAGGTATGGGCGCAGCCATCCAGTAAAATAAGGATCAACAAGTAGACTCAGGTATGGTCAGAGCCATCCAATCAAAATATTCATGTAACAAGTCATAATAATACACAAAGAACCTGTAACCTAGATTTCATCAGAAAAAATCCAAGGTCTTGCGCTCCATCTCGACCCAAACAAAGTACAAGTTTGAGCATGTGAATATGTGAGCTGAAGTCGAAAATGCAAGAACATCGTCTGATTACCAGCCAATGATGAAATCTGTTAACAGATGTGAGAGAAACCACCAATAATGAAAATGTCTCTCAAGGTACAAGAGGTACAATCCACGAAATGTGAACAGTGATCTGGCATCGAACACCCACAGAATCATCCGAACGAAGGCCAATAATGAAAACCTTGCATTGAATGCGAAGAACCTGCCATTGAGGCATGTAGGCTCCAAGGTACCTGAAGGGAGTCTCTAGACCAACTTCCCGGATAATGAGCTGAAGTTGATAGGAAGTGACCTTGATCAAAGGTGAGTCATAATATTTCCCACATCATCGACACAAGACAGAGGGATATAACATTTGTGAATCAAGACCAACAGAGAATCAGAGGGAGGTTGAAAACTGTAGAGGAAAAATTCTCTTGAACATATTGGTGGCATGACATTAGATTTGGCAGTATTTGACATCAAGGGATCTGAGGTCACGGTGACGTGGAAAAGGGCAGATGAGCAGTCAAAAGAGATTACCCAAACCCGTGGAGGCAAGTAGGTAACGAGATGAGATGTCCCAATCCAACACGAATGTAGACAACTGCCATGCTCAAGAGTGACATACCGCCGACACAACTATAATATTGGTTCCATTTTCCCCCACCATTTCTGGTGAGTACCCCAATTATTTTTGGAAACAAGATTTAAGGGGATAGCATGTGCTTGCGATATAAGTTTGTCCTTCAGACAAATCCAACCTAGTACATTTTACGAACCCTAGGAAGGAGGAACTCGAGTAACGTCATTACGACGAAGTCCGATGTCATTAGTTTTTAATGAGTTTGAAAAAGGAATAACTCAACATATTTTCATATTTAGAGAGTTTGAAAAGACAATGGAAAAGAAAACTCTAGCAGTCCCTTTTCGTAGGTAGTCCCATAGATCCGAAAAGGTAGAAAACTATATCTGAGAGAATCTCCTAGTTGTGATAGGCTAGGGTATTGCTTTTTCATAAATAATCTATCCCAGCCCAAAAAGGGGTAAACGTATACTGGGTATATGTCGTTTCACAACCAATTTTAATGAGCTCAAAACGACAAGAGACTTGACAATATTTTCAATTTTAGAGAGTCAGAAAAGAGCTAAAAGGTGACTCCTCCTAGACGAACGAGTGGTATAAAGGGTAGCAACTAGTTCCGGTGATGGTGGAACTACTCAGAACAAGTAAAGTTTAAGAGGCTAGCTAACAAGACCACTCATCGCAGATGTTCCTCAGGAATGGGTAAAAAAATCAAGTGAAAGCATATGATTGGCCAAGAAGATGGTGACGGTGGAATGAGAAAACCAAGGCACATCTGGCAAAACAAGATGATAAAATGGAAATCACAAAAACGGTTTTATTTTTACACAAGCATGAAATCAGGAAACTCTGCTTGAAGTTGGTTTCATTTTTACACAAGCTTGAAACAAAGATAAACTGTGCTTGAAACCGATTTCATTTTTACATAAGCTTGAAATTGAAAAAAAAAATGCTTGAAAAATGTAAGCATGCCCCCAGCATGGTGACTCAATTCAAGGTACATTCCCCCCAAGCTTCAGTCCATATGAAAGGTAGATGGAGTGAAGGTTCAACTTACGAGATCAAGAGAAAGACTCAACTGGGATTTTACGAGATCTTATCAAAGATTCGAATTGAACAGGAACGTGTTTCATTGTTTTAACGAGGTTGACACATTAAAAGAACTATCCTCATGAGCTAATTTATTTTTTAGGGAGCTTTACACAAGCAGACGAACCATGCTCCAATAGACCTTGTTTCATGGTTTAAGGAGCTTGACACAAGCAGATGAAACATGCTCCGACAAACCTTGTTTCATGTTTTAAAGAGCTTGACACAAGCAAATGAACCATGCTCTGACAGACCTTTTTTCATGGTTTAAGGAGCTTGACACAAGCAGATGAACCATGCTTCGACGAACTCATCATAATGAATAAGAAGTCATAGCTTCCAAGGGTTGCCCATCTAATGGAAGGAAAACATCTTGGAAGTTGTGACCTAGTGTCCCCAACACACAATGCACAATAGCACTATCACTGAATATGGGCACGGGACAGGTAGCCACATAATTGACATGCGACGGGGATGACACAACTGGTGGATAAATATCTAGCAGGGATGATGGTGGACTAGCTGCCATATTAGGACCAAAAAACGCAAGCTGATCGATGGTCACGATCCAACCTTGGTGTGGAAAACACATCACACAAAAGAGGGAGGAGACAAGCACTCCCATGGCATAAGTATAATCATGGCCCAAGATTAAATTAAAGTCCAAGGGGCTAGGAACAACCATCACATCCATATGGAAATTTTTCCCTCCTAAAGTAATAGGCAACTTCGGAAGGATCCCTAACGGTTGACTAGCTCCTCTGTTAAATGCCAACAGATTCTACGTAACAGGCATAAGGAGTGATGAACCAAAAGATTGCCAAGTATTTGAGGATAAAATACTAACATACACGCCTTCATCTATAATGTGTTTGGTACGACCAAATGGGAGGCCTATACCGTGATCTCAAAGGGCACATAAGAAGGAAGGTGATAACCTACGAATCGACCCCAATCGAAGGAAGCAACCAAAATACTTGGAGGGGATACCATCGAAATGAGATGGTCTTCCCCTGGTGTTACGGGAGAAGAAGGAGCATCCTCCGCCACCTCCATCATGGAGGCAGAAGGAGTATCCCATGGGACCTCCATCATGAGAGGAGGAGGAGTAGCTTTCAGAGGTACAGGGATGGGGGAATCTTTCTCCAAGTCTGAGGAATCTAAAGAAATAAGAAGAACATGAGGGATGTGAGATCCAATCTCAATGGAAAAGGCCTGGTGCACCGCAGACGGGTCCAACTCAACTGATCCCATGACCAATGGTTGGTCAGGGATGGATTCATGATGGTGAATTTCTGGGGGAGCGTGATCAAGCAAGGATTACTCTTGACTAATCATTGAATCAACTAGTGAAGGACTCAAAGAAAGCTGTTTGTAACCAGCCAGAAGGCACAGTGTAGAAACAATCGATTTTTCCAAAAATCTCTTAGCTTCATCCATATACGGACAAAGGTAAATGGGATGATTCCCTTCACACAACTTACAGGGATTCGTAAGCTTACCTTGCCTCTTAGGAGTCTTACCAGCACTAGCACAAGACGTGCCCCCAACTTGACTCGCGGAAGCTAAAGGCAACAGTGGATGACCGTTTGACCATACTTCGAGCACCTTGGGAATGTCAGGGAAATCACGAAGAATATGGTTTTCCTTTCACAACATGAAAGGGAAATTAACTTTACAGAGGGTTGGAAGGTTCATCGAGAGTAGGTTTTTTAGAAGCAATAGCTACAGAATTAGCCTCTCACTTATCTTACTTCTTCTTCTTAGTCTTATTATTCTTCCTCTTAGCCACCTGGGTACTAGAATCTAAACCATCACCAGGCGAAGTAGAAGATGAGGATGAAGAAACAGGCGAAGAAGGGGAGAGGTCCACCTTTGAATCAACATGGCATTGCTCAGGCGGAGGAGTGGATGGTACAGCGGCCGGAACACTAGATACCATAGAGGTTGAAAACAACCAAACACACAACCCAACAGTTAACCCAGGGAGGGATAATGTGGCCATATAAGGAGCACCAATATTTCCTAAAGCAGGAAAGGGACTAGGACTCCCTTCAGAGGGGACTCCTTGATTGGAAAACTCTGGAAAAGTTGCCATCGGAAACGACCTTGAAATAAAACACTAAGGACAAAAATTCTAACCAGGAATATTTCATGGGCGATTTAATTTTTAAGACACTAAAACCAGACTTTGTTGTTTCATATTTTAAAAGTAGAGAAACAATAAAAATGTGACTCTATTGCTTTCAGGTTGGACACGAGCTTGAAAGGACAAGAGCTTGATGATCTTTTCAGTTAAAAGAGTCAGTAAAGATCAAAGTGACTACTCTGGTAATCTAGGCAAATGGGTGTACCAGATATCTGTGAACTACCATATACACCTTGGTAAAAAAGAAAGAGAAATCAACCAATGAATTAATGTACGTGCAGGTAATCTCTCTGAATGCTGTGTCCGGTGTATCACGGGTAAAAGGCGGCAGACTCGGTTTCCATGGATAAAGGATTTGAAACCTAATGGGGTATCCCTTTATATACATGATGGTACGGGGAGCACAAGTCCGTACTAGCGCTATCTGTAGCCAAATGGCGAGCGACAGCTACTAAGCTTAAAGACGCTGTGTTAGTGTCCCGTGATTTGGCCGATTGGCTAGCCAAATGACGATGTAACATCAAACCAAGCTTTGGAGCCCGAGGACCTAGCCTTCCTGGACTCAGAGAGGGCTCTCTCTATATGTGTAGAAGATGTCGATCCCCGGGCGTCATAGACTGCTAGCACCACGGTCGGGCAGGATCTGTGCTGCGGTACCAGCACATGTCACAACGAACGCGATGTGCACGAGCGCACGGAACGGATATATAGGACAAAATGTCGAACCCGAACAGGAACAGAAGTACACATAAAATGCCGAGGAACTAAGACATTTTATTAATGCGAAATACATATAGGGGTACAAGATAATCGAGAATAAGGTGCACCTATCCTTGCCCTACAAACAAGTGGAGACCCTCTCGGAATAAGAAAGGGCACCAATAGGGACGCGTCTATGCTGAAAGAAGCTGGCGTGGAGAAACACTATTGTTTGCAATGCCGGAACAAGGGGCCGGTCCCCTCGATGGAATGGTGGCCGGGAAGGAGTGGGCGGTCTCAATCCTCCAGACAACCCCAGAAATCATGAAGCAGATGCTCCACCTCCGAAGATACACCCAAATAAACCCTCACCAATGAAAACGCTGTCTCTGCCAGTGACAGCGCAGAAGCCAAAGAAAACGCTGGCAAAAGGGGTGAATCTAACCACAAATCCTCTGGATGAGATAACCAAACTCCTCAGGGCTGGAAACACTGAAAAACGCTGCCAAAATCCCACACAACAACCCTGCTCATCAGATCTGCGTCCTCCCTAGCTGGATCTGCGTCCTCCCCCATCCCCGAGAGAATTGGTTTCTCTCTCCAGATGCGTCCTCTGGGCGGATGCGCGTCCTCCCTATCCGAGATCTGCGTCCTCCTATTGAGATGCGTGATCCTTCCATCAGTTCCTGTCGGATACCAATCACTCTCTCCGGATACGCGTCTGCGCCCTGGCACACGCGACCTCCAAGAAAAGGGGTATCTCTCTACCAAACCACAACACGAAAACTACGCAAAATCAACAGAAAGCCGAAGGAGAAAGAAACATCGCTCGGCGAAGACACTCGAAGTCCCCGAGGAGCCAAGGGTGAGATCTCCGACCGGAGACACTCAGTTTGCACTAAACAGTGCTGCAGACCGACTAAACACTCGGCGTGCTGAAGTAGACAGAAGTCTAGCTCTCAATATCAATATCAAATCAACCATGCCAAATGAGGTGAAAACCCCACCTTTTATAGTGCTAAACTCCCTCCAAAACCTTGACTGCGTCCTTCACTCTCCTTGGCCTGCGCAGTTAACCTTGGGTCAGCGTGAGGCCTCCCCTCATACTCGTGTGGACCCCCAAGGCCCCCTCTTTAAGTTATAACGTCAATCAACTAGGAAAAGCACTTTATTTTATAAAGTGAGGTGACCCCTCTTATTACTCACTTTATTTATTATTTCTAGCTAAAGCGGAAAAATTAAACAAAAATGAAATATTCCAATTAGCAATGCTAATTTGGAATATTACAAAAGTAGACATTCCATGTAATGTGGAATCAATATTGGTAAAGGGATGAAGGAATGCAATGGCTCAAGCTGAAGGGTCACTTTAGTGTCATAAAGTTATACGATTGGATAAAATCATGATTGGAATGCATGTTGAAAGTAAACTTTTATAAGATTCATATGTGCATGAATCTTGTGGAAGAAAGTTGGTTATGAAAATATGCTTGAGTATTTATGATGCTAAAAAAGAATAGAATTTGACTTACTTACGAATGTATAAAAGATTAGGACTTTCTCTAGAATATGTAAGATGATAATTAACATCTAATATAATCTTCGGAAAGAAAAGTTGTAACTTGGTAATCAAGTTTGATCCCTGGGCACTCTGATGCATGAAGGAAGTATCAAGTGGAGATGGTCGATGAGGATGTTGATGAAACAAGCAGGTCATCAGGGTAAGGTAAGTTAATTTCATTTATGGTTAGGTTATCTAGTTAACATATTAATTCGCTACCTAAAAGAATGTTGCAAGAATATCTGATAACAGTTGAGGCAAGTTCAATTGTGCAAGAGTATTGAGGAAAACTCAATATTTGATGTCAGACAACTTTGAAGACAAGGTGTGCTCATCTTGAAACTAGAAGGTAGCAATGTGAGAAGATAATGTGAAGATCAAGGAGATCACTTTCATAAGCAAGCCATAATCCAGTTTCAAGATTGGGAAGGCCCAATACAATGCCCTCATGTTGAAGATGAAAGTGATAAGCAAGAGAGATGACCTGGATCCTATCATAAGAACAAGGAGTGGAGATTGCTCCATGATACCTCGAAAGAAAGCAAGAGATGCAAAAAGAAAGAGGGAGCCATCTAGCTATGAAGATCAAGAAGTTGGTAATCTTATGAAGAAAACCATTAAGGCTTGTGGTTTTGACTTCCCAAATAAAAAAGGAAGTTTGGAGTCTCCTTTGTTTTTTTTGGGGGAGCGAAAGGAGTCTCCTTAAATAGGAGTTGGAATCTATTCTCAAGATTAAGGGAGAATAGGGATGTCCTCTCTGGTTGAGGGGGAGTGATGATGGACATCACATGTGCATTCTCTTCTTCAGGTGTTGAAGAGAGAATGTCAGAGGATTGGATAAGCATTTGTGGTTTCCTTGAGGAGATAACATCCATGAAAGGAAAAGTACAGACACTCTTTCAGGATGGGGCAGGAATCCAAGAGAAAAGTGGTCAAAGAGGACCAATATTCTTTGAGGACTCAGGTTTGGAGGTCAAAGATAAGAATAGTCCTATAAGGGCATACCTTGTGGACATCTAGATGGGGTATGTACCTTAGAGAGGTAGTGTGGTATCACACATAAAGCCTCCAACCATAATGCTCTTAAATAAAGAAGAGCTTGTCCATTTAGGCCTTAGGGACAATGTTGGTCATAATGATGATGCTTATAGTATGGCTTATCAATCTGACTCTTCTTGAGGACACTTTAGTTTGAGATATGATGTTGTACTAGTTGTACAATTATGAATACCTCCCTAGTTGAGAGGGAGTGTTGAGAAATGTAACTAGTTTTAGTCTTCATAATTGTTGTACCCATTTCAATATGTATCTTATGTAACCAACAAGAAAAAGAAAATTAATATATTATTTTTAAAGCATGAGTTTCATTTCATTATTGATGGTCTTCTAGGTAAAAGCATGTTCTTCGTGAGTTTAGGGTTTGTTAGGGCTTAGGATTTATTGTCATCAGTCAAAGGAGTCAACATCATGTTTGTATGACCCTTTCGGGCAATTTGTAATTGCAAAAAGAATTATTTTTTAGTCTAGAAAGTCTTGGAATCTCCCAAAGTACAAGTCGGCCTTGGGAACATCAAGTTGACCTCAAGAGGGGAATTTAACCCCTTGAGAAGGCTATAAAAGGAAGCAGTTCGACCGCATTTGAAGACAAACACACTCACAAGTTCGATATCTCAAGAAAGATTTTAAATTGTAGCTAGGAAGTTGGAGAAGGAGAGTGAAGGTCAAGGAGAAGAAAGAAGGACAAGTTTTCTTGGTTTTTGGGCTTCATTTCTCCTACACATGCAAAATTTTGGGGTTTCTGGGTTGCAGGAAGAGGTCGAAGTTGCACGATAGAGTGGCAGTAGGTCGAAGTGCAGCGTCTTGTAATTGGGAGGAAGGAAACTCTGTCTATACCCTGCTAACCTTAAGAAGAGTTGTTTTCCTCTTGGAAGGTCCCAAGAGGAGGCTAAATTAGAGATTCCTCAAGCACTGCAAGGCCGAAATTGGACGGTTGAAGTTGCAGGTCGAGTAGCCGTATTCTAGCTAGCAAATCGAAGTTGCGGTGTGTAGCAGTATTGTGCAGAATGTGAAAATTTCTTAATCTAAGAAACCCTACTGCTAACTATTGATTTACTTCTCCTACTTGACGATTTATACAAGTTATTAATCTGAATATTCAGAAAAACAACGAAGTAAACACAAATAGCAGCCTACACATACAGATCATTTACTAAATATAATGCACATATGACAAAGTGACACAGATTTTTCGAACAAATGTCCCCTGAAAAAACCCAATGCGGGAAAACTAGTGCAGCTAGCTCTGGAGGGTTTTATTATAATGCAAAATCTGAATACAACAATTTTTGGGCACCAGACATGGTTGTCCCTACATAGAAAATCACGGCAGTAATACCTCTTTCACTCGGAGACAGAAAATATGGCTTATTCACACCCTCAAACGAGATTTACAAAACTCGAGCCCTTTTTGGCCAATCAGAAAACCCAGCGCTGCTCCTCAGCCCTCTGCGTCAGCCTTACTAGCCTGCAACGCCCTCCGCGTTGCTCTGGAAGGGCATGTGTGACCCTCTCTGGGCTTACATTGCCGCTGCACTGCCTTGACTGGGTCTGCGTCAGCCCTGAAGGGCTCCTGTTGCCACTACGTTGCCCAGACTGGGCTCTGGCTAAACTGCGTAGCTCTAGCTATCCTCTGCGCTGCTGGATATGCTGTGTCTCTGTTGTTGTTGTATTCTTGGCCTTGGATCAGAATCCCTCGCCAACACTGCCCCTCGTTGCACTACAAACTCACTCTGAAATTCTTAGCAAACCACGACCTAGAATTTCAGCTTAGCTTTAATGCTCTGCCAATGTGTGTCTCCTCCAACTGACCCCAAGCCCTTCTCTTATACTTTTCTCGTTGGCAAACCAATGGTCATGATCTAATCTCTAATCAACAGCTAAGATTAGAAGCTGCTTGATCCACCTCACTTAGAACATTCTCATCACATGTTTAATTCAATTCACTTTAATCTTTTAGTTTTCCTAAGATAGCCTTAGGGTCCTTAATTAAAAAATTAATTATTTGAATAATTCTTAAACCAAATGGAATTTCCCCAAACGCTTTCTGAGCCTTGGAGATCTCATGTACTCCAGCTCCTCCACAAAATTTCATAGCTAGAGCACTTCCGATGCTACCCCCAAATCTCAACACACTCTTACCTAGGAATGTGCTCTATCAATACATCAACACCGAAGTACTACTCTGATCTCTGGCATCGATCCCGCGCTGATGCTTGGCCTGCTACACTTCATCACTGTGTTGTTGCTGCTCTCTGTACTGTTGCCCATGACTCTACCACAGTCACTGCTACATCCATACTGCAGCTCCCTCTTAAATTGTTGCATCGTGCTGCCAACTGTTGCACTACAACTCATTTGTTGAGAAGTAAGCAACTAAAGGACCCCTGCCCAAATACTGACAGACAAGTCAGTCGGGCTGCATCTCATCCCTGAAGCTCCCTTGGCTACTACTTTGCACTGTCCTCCTGAAGCCACTACGTTGCTACAGCACTGCATTGCGTAAGCACTGCGTCCTCTGCGCTGCTTAAGTCCCATCAGCCCCTCTGCGTTGTTGCTTCTATGTTGTTGTTGCCTCCGCACTGCGCTGCTTCCTTTACAACGTCCCAGCTTTTCCCTCTACGTCACTATGATCTTCTACCCCCACTGCTCTAGCCATCCCCACTACTGTCTTAAGGCTCCTATATCACGTATGTGATCCAAGAGTTGGGCTACTCAAGGATCCTACCTCTCATTTGTAGCTGCTCTACAGATCAATATCGCCCCACCTCTTCTCTTGAGGTACATGAGCACTCATAGCCACATCATCATCGGAGCCATCATCCTCTTTAGCTGCCACAGCCTTGGAATCAAAAGCTTCATTGTCCTTCTTTTTTAGAGGACAATTGGTGGCGAAGTGTCCAAGTTCACCACATCTAAAACATTTGATCTTTGATAAATCCCACTTCTTTTTACCCTGTTGCTTCTTAGATGCCAGGGCTGCATCTTCCTCTTCCTCCTTCTTCACTTTGCTTGATATGGTGTTCGTTTGTCTCTTGGTCATCCGAGGGATTTCCTCTTGTCGGACGATAGCCCACATGTCGTCTCATCTTGGAAGGTCCTGTCAGCCCAAGATGCTTTGGACAAACGTTTCCCATTCATCTGTGACTGCATTTAGAGCAGTCTTCACCATGACATCACCATCCACTTTAACCCCCATGGCAATCAGTTGATCCCAAATCGTCTACAACCTGAAGAGGAAAGGATCGATTTCCTCCCCCTTATTCATCATAAACAACCTCATCTGGTTCTCCAAAAGCATCTTCTTCTCCATAGATTTCCCTTGATACATTGTGGTTAACACTTTCCACATATCATTAGCCGTCTTTTTCTTGGCTATGTGTGGGACCACATGATCCTTGACCCCATCCATGATGAAGCGCTTAGCATGCGCCTCTGCTTCATTATGCTTCGCAAGAAGAGCAGCATCGATTGGTGTAGCCAAGACGCTTCCTGCATGCTCCCGTAATGTGTATGCCTCCAAGACCATCAGGATTCTAGCCTTCCAGATAGTAAAGTTGGACAAGTCATCCAACCTATCCTGATCACGCAATTCGTATGGTGTCATCTAGCTCAAAAATAATATGTCGAAACATATGTCCTCTCCCTGTCGCTGCTACTACCCTCAATAGAAACCCGGATCTAGGGTCCTTGGCGAAAAGACACCCTCTATAGCAACTGCTCCCTCTGACAACTGATTTCCCTCCTAGGAAATCTGCCAAATTCTCTGAATCAGCCCTCTTCGGTCACCCTCCTAATCGATCCTCAGATTTCTTTGGCAAAAATCTGCTGAGCGATTGTTCTCCTCCCGCTCTTTGTCAACTTAGGCAGGCACGATTCTGAACCGACATAGTCTCCACCACACCAGCTACTGTTGAAGATCCGAAGCTATGCTTTTAGACTACGACAACTCTGCACAGCAACTCAAAATGGGATTGTGTCCCTCTGGCTAGCCTCTGTGTGAGCAGACTGGCTCAGTGCAGCGACTGCGCAGCGCAGGCTCCTCCTACGTCCCTCTGGAAGGCTCTGCGTTGCCTTTGCGTCACTCAGCAGGGACTGTGTGGCCTCTGTCGCGAATGCGTCCTCCTAGTGCTACGTTGCCCTCTGGATCTCTGCTGCTTCAACTACCTCTCTACAGCAAAATAAATTCTTCAGCTGCTTCGTTGGAGATTCAGCTTGATCTACAATGCTTTGATACCATGTGAAAATTTCTTAATCTAAGAAACCCTACTGCTAGTGCTAACTATTGAATTACTTCTCCTATTTGATGATTTATACAAGTTATTAATCTGAATATTCTGAAAAACAGCGAAGTTAACACAAATAGTAGCCTACACATACAGATTATTTATTGAATATAACGCACATATGACAAAGTGACAGAGTTTTCAAACAAATGTCCCCGAAAACCCCAATGCGAGAAAATCGGTGTAGTTAGCTCTAAAGGATTTTATTATTATGCAGAATCTGAATACAACAATTTCTAGGCACCAAACATGGTGGGCCCTACAAAGAAAATCACGACAGTAATACCTCTTTCACTCGGAGATAGAAAATATGGTTGATTCACACCCTCAAACGAGATTTACAGAACTCAAGCCCTTTCTGGCCCACCAGAAACCCCAGTGCTTCTCCTCAGCCCTTTGCGTCAGCCTCTCCGCTGCTCTGGAAGCGGACTGCATCACCCTCTCTGGGCTTATGCAGCCCCTGCGCTGCCCTGATTGGGTCTGCATCAGTCCTGAAGGGCTCCTGTTGCCTCTGCGTTGCCACTGATTGGGCTCTAGCTGAACTGCGTAGCTCTAGTTGGCCTTTGTGCTGCTAGATATGCTACCTCTCTGTCGTTGTTGTATTCTTGGGCTTGGATCAAAATCCCTCGCCAATACTGCCCCTCGCTACACTGCAGACTCACTCTGAAATTCTTAGCAAACCACACCCTAGAATTGCAGCTTAGCTTCAGTGCTCTGCCAATGTGTGTCTCCTCCAACTGACCCCAAGTCCTTCTCTTACACTTTTCTCATTGGCAAACCAATGACAGTGATCTAATCTCTAATCAACAACTAAGATTAGAAGTTGCTTGATCCATGTCACTTGGAACATTCTCATCACATGTTTAATTTAACTCACTTTAATCTTTTAATTTTCTTAAGTTAGACTTAAGATCCTTAATTAAAAAGATTAATTATTTGAATAATTCTTAAACCAGATGGAATTCCCCCAAATGCTTTCTGGGTCATAGAGATCTCATGTACTCCAGCTCCTCCACAAAATTTCAGGAGCTAGAGCACATCCGTTGCTACCTCAAAATATCAACACAGAATCTGAGAAGGACTTGAGAAAGTGTTGGCTTGATACTGGGAAAAGGACTTGGTCTAGGGATTGGGTCTTTGTATCTCATTTGAAGGAAATTATAAAAAGAGAAGAGTTTATGGTTTTTCCCCTTAGGGGGAGGGGGGTGGGTTTGCCCCAGCTGAGAGCCTATATTTTTGTCCTCTTTTATTGTTGTCGCTCTTGATGAAAAGATCTAACTAAACAGCATATACGAATATAATTAAGATTCACAAGCAAGTATCAATGTTAAAGAAAAGAACAATAATAAGTTGCCACTTCACAATTTTCTAACATTTTGTACCACAGTCAATTTTTTTCCTAGTAAAGTCACTTTAATAAAATAAAGTGTACTTGGTACTTTTCACGTAAAGTGACTTTAAAAACACATGTGGCTTTAACAACTTAAAGTACATTATACAAGTCTCATAAAAAGTACTTTAGCTCTTTGATATTAAAAAACTCATAATACCACTTAGACAAAAGGATCATTAATGTGTCTCCCTAGGCCAAAAGGATAAATGCCTAGGAAACACCTCCTTGGTACCCTTATTTTCAACACTCCCTCTTATCAAGGAAGGTTTTTCTCACGTTTCACCACTCCCATCCTATCTCTAAAGTATACATGATTTCCCCTTGGAAATGACTTGGTGAGAATGTATGCTACCTGTTCATCAGTGGATATATACTCAAGTTTCACGAGTCCCCTCTGAAGTCAGTGTCTGATGAAATGGTATTTGATCTCTATACGCTTTGACCGGCCATGAAATACTAGATTCTCAACCACTTTGATACAACTTTGATTATCAAAGATTATAGTAGTTGGTCTCAACCTCTGACCAAATAAAATATGAAGCATCTTGCCAAAGTGCCTCACAACTAGCTTGACTAACTACCATATACTTTGCCTCTATGTTGCGCAATGTCGTTGAATTGTGTTTCTTGTTGAACCATGACAGAACTTTTGATCCCAACAAGAAACAACACTCGGAACTACTCTTCCTGTCACTAGCACTGTCATCCCAACATGAGTTTGTTCAACCAATCTAACTCCATCACACTTGACATAGTCCATTGTGCCCTGTAAGTACCTCAATACATGTTTTGCAGCCACCAAGTGCACTCTCCTGGGTTCCATCATAAACTAACTCAATGCATTAACTACAAATAAGATATTCAATCTAGTGTTAACTAGGTACATCAAAGGACCTATTACCCATCACTTGTGGGTAGTATGCATAGGAGAAATTCAGAGGACAAGCATTTGCATCATACAGGTGGACTTTTAACAAATGCTGAAATGCAATACAGGATTCATGCAATCATGTTCTTAAAGTCAGTTCCGTGGATTTAATGTCAATCCAGGCAAATTAAATATGGAAATAATTTGATGTTCCTTTGCCTAAACCATGCATTTCAAGTACGAACTGCTGCTGCTTGTTTTTAATAATTTTGTTCTGAAATATCTTCCAGAGAGCTAGCATTCAGTAAATATCAACAAAACTGAAATGTTCCAAATGACAATCAAATTTTTCTAATTTGAAAATTGCAATAAGAATGGGCTAATAATACCTCATCACTTGGGTAGAGAAAAGTTGATGGCCGCAAATTATGGTATTCTTTTAAACAATGTAAGGGCTTAAATCCTAAAAGTCGCAAAGGCACACTAGTGACCTTTTTTATTTCAGATAGCTCATCAAGAGTTAATATAACCTTCTCACTGCAAGCAAAGCAACATTATCATTAGTCCATTGTTATATCGCCACAGACTTGGACATTTGTATTAAATGCCCACTTATATAACACACTTTTACCAAATGAAGTTATAGATAGAAATAGATATCACATTTAATAGAACATGAAAAGGAGCATACTTAAAAAGAAAATGCAGTTAAGTTTTCCAAATCTAGGCAATCATAGTTTAAGGTGTTCTCATTTCCAGGCAATTGTGGTCAAAACTAGAATGTTCCCATAATGCATGATTCATCAATCAAGCATTTCCCACTGATTAGAATTGCAAGAAAAATCTTGACACAGTTAATTTTAATGAGGATTAAAACAACCAACTGCATGCAATAAATTTCCATAAAGCTTCCACATGTTTACATCTCTCTGATTTTTTTCACTATATCTTTTCTGTTGCATAGATTTTAGATATGTGGTAATGCTCGAAACTTTGCACCATTTTAAGCATGTTAGGGCTCTTCTGAAATAAAACAATCAAATTGCCAATAGCCAACGTATAAAATCTTCTTTTTGATGTATATGACCCAGAACTTCAGAATGCTTGACTTGTTAGGCAGAATCTCCTAGCTAGCTGAATAGGGATGTCCGATGCATTGCATGTCATTGGGAGTATATGTATTGGATGTTGGAAGTGTGTTATCATTGATGTCAAAAGAAATTCTGTAGTTTCATTGATGAGAAAGGAAATGTTGTGTTTATGTCAAAGAAAGATCTTGATGCAGGAACAAGAAGATTAGACCAGAAATACATACAAGCATGTATGCTCATTTAAATAACATAGGATCAACCATCCATGAACACAACTCTCTCTGTTTTATCGCACCAATCAATTTTTACAGCACAAGGTCAACTAATACATTCACCCTTTTTTAAAATGAGTTTGGCAATGCTCAACACGATTCAGCCACCATTGATTAGATTCAAATCAATGGTGAAAAATTCCCTTACTTTTCAACCATTCTATTGTCCTTTCCACAGTGACTCATGATCGTTCTTTGTTCAATCTGACGATGAAAAATCGATCTGGCAGAGTTCGTTCCAGCTTGACTTAGCTACAGAATTCTTTAACATCACACATTAAGGTTTTCTTTCAACAATGGAAGTATTTAACATCACATGCTAAGGTTTTCTTTCAACAATGGAATCTAATCAAACTAGGATTCCACAATGGAATCGACCATTAAAATTTACCTTAACAGAAATTTCAAAAACTAGAGGTAACATACAGGTCTTGAAATTCTCTGCACATTTTGTCAAATTCAATCTGAGAATTCTAATATAATTGGATTGATCTGTGCAACGATCAATCAAATTGGATTCAGTAAAAATCGATATAAATAACAGTAGATACATGCAGAGGAAATCGTCATAACAAAAAAGGTTGTCATTTGGAATAACAGAGCAGTTACTTTTCAAACAGAGAATGAATACTCTGTTTCTTATTCCCACAACAACAATTCTGGCTCGATACAATTTGACATTTAAACTAAACAAAATTCTGTTTCATATCCAAACAACTCAGCCTGTTAATTATTAGGACTCTTCAACAAACTCAAATAAATCACTAACTGCTCTCAGAGATTCGAGAGTCTATGTTTGGCATTAATAGGCATTATAACAAACATCCTCTTAGCACTATTTTTAAGGAACTAACTCCTATTCGAAACAAATTCCACCAACCTAAACTTAAACTAAAACACTCAACAAATAGCTTTCAATCCTCTGGATGAACTCAAGCTCCACTTGGCAGTAAAACCATTATTAAAATATAACTAATTTCCAAAAATCTAACTCTTATGCGACACTACTAAACTTCTAGAAGTTAACTAATGATGCCCCTGCATCAGATACGCAGGTCATTGCTACAGTCTTGTGCATCAGTGGACCAAGCAAGAAGTCTAAACTACAAATTTCGAATTAAAATTTAAAAGGGAAAGCCCAAAATTCAGGGGCTAACCAAAAAATTGTTAACAATCACACTAGTTTGAAGGCGCATCACAGGCTAGTCAAGATCAATGGCCATGGATTGTGTCAAAACTCTCAACGTGCTCACTAGTTAATGGGCAATCCCCTAATTCCGAAGTGTTAATAGTAAATACATACCAGTATTGGGTATGATGATACTAGGTACCGGGTGATTGTCTAAGCATTGAAATGGATAGAACTGTAGCTGTGCTCGTTTATTTACAAAAATAAAGGAGATAAAAATTAAAACTATAATCAAAAGATGTTCCTGCAAAAACTATTTTGCTAATCCTGTCTACTAATCATGATTAATTAACTTAATAACCCTTAATTAACACTAAACCTAAGCAATTATTATAGTACCAGGTACCAAATGCTTTGTTGATAGGGCATTTCATAAAATGGCCCGTATTCAGTATGACATGGCAAGAAGATGATGTGGCACTCCCATGTGGATGACACATGTCATATAGAAAAGGCATTTAATGGCGAGCAAAATGGCATAAATAAGTGACACATGTCATCACCTCAGATTCACCACATGTCATAATGGCATGTCAACCATACTTTTAAAAACCAGAACCAGGTTTCGAAGCAGCCACCTATCTAACCATGATTCAAACCAGAACCGGATCAAACAGGATCTAAATTCGAACCAGATTCAATAAATTAAAATAGACAAAATAATTAAATACTAATGAAAAAAAATGTATTTTTAAGATTACAAACCATGACTCCAAACAACTAGTGACAAAATATGGAAAGTCTTCTCATCTATATACACCATGTAAGGGTGTATATATCAAAATGGCACCAAGTGCAATATATATGAATGATATCATCAACAAAATACATAACCAATGAGGCTCTAAATGGCCTCTAGAGTCCAAAAACAATGCTAAAACTCAAGCTACTATGAAACTAGCCTACTACAAATCATTGATCAATATGATCACTAATCAAACTCATCACCACTACTAACATGAGATCATCGACAAGAGCTACATAAACATCATCTAGCTCAGAGTCTAAGGAGTCCTCAAACTCCTCTCCAACCTAAGTAGCATTACTAGGCCTAGCAGAACTAGAAGCACTAGTTAGCCAGTTGCACTACTACTGCTTCCATCGCTAGGTGCCATGCTTGGTCTTGGTGATTCGCTTCCTTTAGCTCCTGGACTTCAATGCGGCCCTTTCTAATTCGATGCCACAAACTGAACTCGACTTTTAGATAAATTTAGCTGGGATTTCAACCTGCATCAAAATTTCATGCTACTAGAACAAATGATGAACCTTCCACTGCTAATTCCCCTAGGCTGGCAGGAAAACTAGCTTTGATACCACTCTAATATCCCCATTTAATTATTTGGATAATTTTCACATAAATTTGCTTTGGAAAAATACACCATAGTAAAATTGCACAAATTTGCCAGCAAAAATAAAATTGTAAATGTAAAAGAAATCAAAAATGTTGCAACTTAAGATAAACACGAGAAATATGTAGCAAAACTCAGCCTTATTATATATGGATCTGAAAATACATGCCAAATATGGTTCTAAGAACTTGTTAAAAACACCAGCAAGATCTTTGTATGGCTGACGATGACTCTTCCAACATTGTGCACCTGTAACAGATCTGATTTACCTCTCCTCGCGATCTCCATGTTAAGCCCAGTGATCGGATCTGAATTGATCCCTCCTTTTTCAAGTGGCTACGATATATACCTCAATACTGAAACCCCTCTAGATTAGATCAACTAGGGTGGATCACATACCATTAAAATTAACGCTCTACATAACATGGGCTCTCACCCAAACAACCTCCAAGAGCTCAACTCAACAATAGTACAATAATCTGAATGCTTGCCTAGGTATTGAGCTCTCATTTCCTTTAATAGTCATGGGCTATCAGAATACCATCAGTCAACAGAATACCGTGGGTCTTTTTGTTCTTTTATTAAAGTGACTTTAATATTATTTTTCGTTAGTCAACTTTTAATTAATTACATCATTACATTTTTAAACTATAGTCTATGGAAATGGCTAGGATACTGATTTAGTTTCTATTTCCAATGCTCTAAAAAAGGGACATTACATGGATATTGCCTACTCCGAAGCCAAGATGATGACTGGTTATACTTGAGATGACATGGGAGGGATTGCACATCACCTTCAGACCCCAACGCTTGAGCATGAGCGATGATGTCATGCTTTTGGAGGCATACTTATTGCACTTTGAGTTTTCCTTGGAGCATGGAGCACTCATGATCCATTTTGAGCATTTATGGAGGATCACGTCATAGTGGAAATCATTATTTCCCACACGTGTGAGCTACTTTATTTTATTTACTTTATGTTTCTAAGCTATATTGAAGTAGGCATGCGACCTCATACTTGTTGAACACTTGAGTAAACCTATTTTAGGGCTTTGCTTGTAAAATTATGAAAATAACGCTTGCTAGACCTCATATAAATATAAGTAGCCTTATTTTGTTTTTCATTGCAAGCATTTATTCACTCTTCTCTCCAAAGAGTGGGAATCACTCTCTTGTCTCTATATTGGCCAAAATTTGGTGTTTTCATACTATGAGTTCTCTTGAAGATGGTTTTTGGCTTGGAGATGTTTTCCAAAGATTGATTCAAGTGTTTCTATTGGAAAATTTGTAAGTTTAATGCCTATTTACTATATTATGCATATTGTACATGTGTCGTAGGATTTCTACTTTGTACCACGATATAATTGCTAAATCTTCTTTGAAATCTTACTCCTTTACGACATGCAAAACAGTTCTTGAAACCTTTAACGAAACACTGTGTGAATTCCTTAAATTTAAAATCTCCCCTCATAGAAAGAATCGCTAGAGTTTTAAAAGTGGACGCCCTAGTCATCCTCCCCCTGCCCCCTCCCACCTTACTCCAACAAGGTCATTCTCATTTAGCATTACCCTAAAAAACTCCATCAAGCCCATTTGGGAGAAGGCATTAGTCATAATTGTGTTAATCAACCCTCTTATTTACTACATTTCTCCTTTTCTTTCTTCCTCCCAAATACCTAGGTTTAGGTATAGGGTTTTATGTGAAAAATTGCTAAGCAAATTTACATTTGATCACTTATGCTTCTTAAAGTAGGAAATGCGTTAACAAACAATATAATAGCAAAATCTAGCATTATTGGATATTAAACCATCCTCCTTAGGGATGATGTCATCATTTATTAGTTGTTTATGCATGTTTTCAATCGTAAATTATATTGAAAACCCTAGATCCTTCATATTTATTTAAAGATCTTGCCTTTGTTGATTATCCATTGAAAGACCTTTTCCTTTGGTTGTTCTATGGTATTGTTTTCCCTATCATTCAAAATCTGCAAAACCATAACTTACAACAGCCCTCTAATTAGTCTAGCGATAGAGTAATTGATCCCTGGCATAGAATACTTGAGCCTTTAAGGGTCCACCACTACTATATCCCATTTAGTAGACCTCATATCAATCACCTTGAGCCATGATCATTGAATATATTTAGGTGATCATTGGGAAGCCTCCCTTGTCGTCAACAACCACTAAAGAGCAGGAGAAAGGTTGTTGAGGTGATAATGACAATCGATCTCTCTTTCCCCTAAGGTTGGGTTTTGCTTTGTGGGGCTTTGCAATAGGCCTATTAGATTTTACAAGAACATTTTTGGCACTACTGTTGCGAAAAGAGTTGAGTCTACCTCCTCCTGATCTGATGTTCGTACTTCAAGATTCATTGATGAGAACATCCCTAAGCATAAACTAGAAGTTCTGATATGATGACTACATTGGAAGAATGAAGCCTTAGTTCTTCATTGATATTCAATGATTCCATGCTTGTAGGCTGAAACATGTTAGAAAATTCAAGTGCAATGCAGTACAAGCAATAATTTTCTTATTTTATGAACTTCAAATAATTATTTGTGAGGTTAGCAATACTTCTATAAATTTATTCTTCCACCAACAAATGATTATGTTTCAGAAATTAAACAACAATAGTAAGGAGAAAGCAGACATCACGATGCATAATAAGGGACACCAGAGATTAGGTCGAGGACCAGGGACAAACCCCACAATGCGAAAACCCCCCAAATTCCTTTCTTAGAGAGATTCTTCAAAATACATCAAGACAAGGGCTATATTGATTCAAGAAGGCTACCACAAGTGGAAAGTATGAATCTTAGAAATCCAACAAAAATTCGCCATAGAGATCAGATTTGCCATAACAGAGATCAGGTCTCCTACCACAGAGATCAGATCTGCCACCACAGAGCTCAAATTTTCCACCATAGAGCTCGGATCTCTCACCACAGATCTCAAATCAGTCACTGTGCTCGGATATATGTTCCAGAGTTTGGATCTACCACTAAGGACCTTGAAACTATGTCACACAGTTTGTATCTGTCACCACAAATCTTGGGTCTACCAACAAGGAACTCAATTTATGTCACAGTTTAGATTTGTCACCACGAAGCTTGGACTTTCCAACATGGAACTTGATTTATGTCACATTGTTTAGATTTGTCACCACAAATCTTGGATCTGCCAACAAGGAACTTGACCTATGTCACATAGTTTAGATTTGTCACCACAAAGCTTGGATTTGCCAACAAGGAAGTCGATCTATGTCACAGTTTAGATTTGTTACCACAAAGCTTGGATTTGCCCACAAGGAACTCGGATCTATGTTACAAAGTTCGGATCTATAGCTATAGAGCTCGAATCTAAGATAAATATACCAGAATTTTTCTAACCATTGATGATCTCAGACATTTGCTATAGAATTTGTATAGGTTCCACGGAGTTCGACTCAACCCTTCATTGAGCTCGAAACTATATGTCAGGATAAGTGCTCGAATAGGTACCACAGAGATAACAATATGATGTAGACTTCAGCGATAATAGAGAGAAAATATTGCTCCTTCAAAGACCTTCGCTTGCTTGGACTTGTCTTGTATACTTGAGAGAGTCGAATGGATATGCTTGAGTGGTGAATACATGGCAAGGTGACTGAGTAGCCTCTATATATAGTCATCAAGGTGATCTGAATGGGTACCAATGAGAGGAAGCTGACTTGACAGTCTAAAAGGGTCAACTTGCACTTGTGGAGCCTTCGTAAGTTACAAAAGTAATTTTCCTTCTTTTAAATGTAATTTTGCTCCTTTCAATTCCATGTAAAATATGGCTTACAAAATTTATTTGGCCATGAAGAACATGCTAGAAGCCAATAATTCGTTTTTCCAGTTACAATGAAAATAAATATTTCATGAACACCGACCATAGCTACATGTTCAACACTCCCTCTTAGCTAGAAAGGTATTCATAGTCATAGTCAAGATGTAATTCAATTTGAAAGGTTCTCTAAGAAAGGGTCACGATTAGATCAGCATCATCAAAGGATTACCAGCATCACTGCCCACTACCAAATCACCATGGAACTCTTGAAGCATACTCTCCCCAAGAGACAACAATCAATTAGTGTCTCATAAGTTCATAGCCATGGTACCATATAAATTAATCCACTAATACTGCAGAACAAGAGTATTGCCTTATCCATGCATGGTAATAACAAGCTCTATAGAGCCAGATGTTGGGAGGCTCATATCCAACCCAGTAGCCTCTAACCCCATCCTCCTATCCAGGTCACTGTACTTGACTCAAGGACTATAGCCCTATCCAAGTCACATTAAAAGACTTGGGAGAATGGTTATTTTCCATTAGGTTACTACTCATAGTGCCAGCTACAGAAAAATGTCCATCTTCCTATCTAGGTCAATGTGTTGACATTTGGATGTTAAGCCCTATACAGGTCAAAGTACAAGACGCAGAAAGATGCTCACAAAACCATTCTCCCTATACAGGTCAATGTACAATACACAGAGAAATAACCCTATACATGTCAGAGTACAAGACACAAGGAAAATGAATGTCCACGATGTTAATCAATCTATCAAACCATTCTTCCTATACATCTCACATTAACACAGGTTCTACAACCCTATACAAGTCAGTGTGACACATAGAGAATAACATGATCTAGCAATATCACTGCACCATCTTAGGCAGAAAGGCAATCTCCATAAGTCACAGCTCATCTCTGAAATAGATAAACATTCCTCTAAAGAGAGGTTATCAGTTGTTTGCTCATCAGTGGATATATAATGGAGCTTAACTAATCCTTTCTATACCATGTCATGAAAGTAGTGATACTAGGTACCATCATGCTTTGACTTGCCATGATACATTGGATTCTTATACAGCATCATAGAATATCACTGCAGTACCCAGAATTACACCAAACAAACCAGCAAGCAACTTCTAACTATTTCATGAGTCACAACACATGCTGCCATACATTCTGCCTCAACAGAACTTCGTGTAACAAAAGACTAATTTATGCTCATTATAGGAAAGAACAAACCACCTTCGGTAATTCATTTCTCATCATCAGTACATCTGGCATAGTCAGAGAACCCTAGTAACCATCAGCAACATACCTCAAGCAGCAGTCAATAGTACCAAAAAAGCATCTAAGCACATGCTTTGCTATAACCCAAAGATCATGCTTCAGTTCCATCTAAATCAATACGTTTACTGCAAAGTAAAAGTCAGATTCAATATTGACCAAAACCATTAATGAACCAATTAGTAGTCTGAACATAACAGAGAATCAGATTCTTTCCTCTTCCTCGTGTTCGTTACCATGGGAGTTGTCATGGCCTTGCATTCCAGCTATCCAAACTGCTGCAGGATCTTGATAACATCCTTCCCTTGCCCAAGAGAAACTTTGTCGTGTTTCTACCAGATTACTTGTCCCAAGAAGTAATGTAAATTGTAATAACCCAAGATCCTATGAAAATTCTACTGTAGTATCATGGTTTACTTCTCCTACTTGATTAAATTATACGAGATATCTTCAGAAATAAGATTCATAAAATACAGAAGTAAACACAAGTAACAGCCTACACAAGCAGATCATTTACTGAATATTACGCTCATTCAAACAAAGTGACACACTGATTTTTGGACATAAGTCCCTAGAAAAACCCAAAGCGGGAAAACCGGTGCAGCAGATATGAGGATTTATTATTATTAAGTATATTCTGAGTACAGCAAATCTGGGTAACAAATCTGGTTCACGTGAGAGAGAAAAAGCAGATCTGCAACTAACGTGTTGTTCTAAGACCAAAATTCTGACCGATCCACACCCTCAAATGGGATTTACAAGACTCAGCTCGGATCTGGCCCTCGAAACCCCAGCGCTGCCACTGAAGGCCCAGTGTCAGCCCTGCTAAGCTTTGCGTGCCTCTGTGCTGCTCAGAGAAGCACTGCGTAACCCCAGAGTGGGTTACGCAGTCCTTGCGAATTTTCAAGAGGAAAATATTTCTGCAATACTTGGTTTATTTCTCCTACTTATTAGATAAGTTATTTACAAATGCTTCAATAAATTTTGAAATAAACACATTTTCAGATCTTCACTATCGTTAAGAGCATAAGAACAGAAAGATAATTTACACCAATAGCACAATAGAAATAACCACATGAACACAGATGTTTTTGAACAATTGTCCCCAGAAAAACCCAATGTGGAAAAACTGGTGCAGCAAATGAGGGTTTTATATTTATCTTAAATCAGAAATTACATTCTAAGATAAGAATACGATAAACAGAAAAAAATTATCAGCTTCTAAATTTGAATTTTCTAGACCTTCCAGCAATTTTCGGACCCTCGGGGTGACCTCTTTCACCCTCTGCATCATCTAGCGTGAATGCTCTGTGCAGTCCCTCTCTAGACTGCGTGATTCTGCGTGGAGGGGTTCTTGCTACTAATCAGCTCACCCTTCCCTTCACCCTTCTTGAATTCTGCTTCCCGATAACTGACTCCTCCCTCCTCCTTCTACTTCTGCAACCCAACCTCTACAAACTCACCCACTGAAATCGATGTCCCTTGCTTCAGAATCGATTTCCTTCGGGTACTGAGAGTGTCCCCGGCTTGATTTCCAAATGGCCCTCAAGTCTCTTCTTATAGTCTTCTCGCTTATGAATCAACGACCAAGTTCACATCTTTAATCAATGGCTCAGATTAAAAGATGACTTGATCTTCGTCTTCTAGAAGATTCAAACTCTACTCTATTAATACCCTTTAATTATTTAATTTCCCTAAGTTTATACTTAGGGTCTGCATTAAAATAATCAATTATTTTAATATAAATTCATATAAATTAATTTCCTAGCATTCATAGTTCTGCAGGATAGCCTCTCTACTAAAGCCAAACTTAGAACACTTTTAAGACCTTTATAAATCAACACTCCCTCTTAGCGGAAAGTGTTTAAGCAAACTCACCATTATCTTACTTTCGACTCTACATCATACGTGTGCGTGATGTCTATTTTACTACCCCCTCATCTACAACTCTTGCTCTGTCTTCTTGCCTTTCACAATTGCTGACATCGTCTTCACTTGGGTCCTTCTTCTTAGAAGATACCTCCTCTAATGGAAGGGGTTCTCGACCATCCCCATCTTCTCTCTGAAGTAAGTGAACTTGATCTTACTTAGAGCCTTTATGAGGATATCTTCCACCTGTTCTCCTATAGGAGTGTATCGCAATTGTACTGCTCCCCTCTAGACATAGTCCCTGATAAAGTGACACCAAATGTCAATGTGTTTCGACCGGTCATGAAACACATGATTTTCAGAGAGCTTAATGCGGCTGCGATTAAAAACAAAGGCTTGCGGAGCCATATGGCCTCGCACGAAGCTGTGCTTGCTGCCATGTACTCTACCTCGACTAGTCTCAGTGATACGAACTTCTGTTTCCTGCTGCACTAGGAGGTCATTCCTGATTCGAGACTGAAACAATACCCTACTTTTCTGATCTATTGTGCTTCCAGCCCAATGTGCATCTGTGAACTCACTCAAATGGATCTCATTACCCCTGGTGTACTTTAGCCCATACTCGACTGTCCCTCTCAAGTAACTGAGAATATGTTTGGTTGCTGCCCAATGAGCCCCCGTTGGTTCCACCATGAACTGACTGAAGGTATTCACTGCATAACAGATGTCTGGTCTCGTGTTGACCAAATACATCAATGATCCGATGAGCTATCTGTACAATGTGGGATCAGCCTCATCATCCTCTGATGTGTCTATCTTCTTCCAGTTAGTAATCATTGGCATGGCCATGGGTCTACAGTCTTCCATCTGAAATCTCTCTAGAATTTCTATCATGTATCTTCCTTGTCCTAGGAAGATTTCCCCTTTCTGCTACCAGACTTCTAAACCGAGAAAATAGTGCATTTGCCCCAGGTCCTGCATGTCGAATTCTATTGCCAGATTCTCCTTGCAGTCTTTGATGAGCTTGGATGACCCGGTCAAAAACTGGTCATCCACATAAAGAACAAGAATAAGCGGCTCATCTCCTACTCTTAAGTAGTATAAATTTGGATCTGTGTCACTCTTGACGAACCCCATCTTCTGCAAGTAGCCATCAATCCAACCATACCATGCCCTGGGGGCTTGTTTTAAGCCATACAAGGCTTTCTTAAGTCTGCAAACATGAGTGTTTTGCTCATGTGTCTCGAAGCCCTCTGGCTGCACTATGTACACTTCCTCCTCTATCACACCGTTCAAGAACGCAGTCTTGACATCCATCTAATGAATCTCCCATCCCATCTGCGCTACTAGAGAGATGATGGATCTGGTAGAAGTGTATCATGGTACTGGAGCAAAAGTTTCTTCATAGTCAATGCCTTCCTTCTGGGCATACCCCTTTGCTACAAATCTTGCCTTGAATTTCTCTATGCTGCTATCTGCAGCATATTTGATCTTGTAGATCCATCTGGATCCTACAATAGATCTGTCCTGTGGTCTAGGGACTATTTCCCAGACATCATTTTTCATGATGGAGCTATACTCCTCCACCATGGCATCCACCTATACCTGATGCTGAGCTACTTCCCGAAAGGTAGAAGGCTCTCCAACCTAAGCTACCAATGCCTGATAACTGTCAGGTTGTTTCCTTATCCTCTTTCCTTCTCTAGGGGCTCCAACAAATCCTTCTGCATCCCTGAGAATCTGTTGGAGTTCTTTGCTCGGTCTCCCATTAGTGGTGGGCCGCGGGCGGTCTCACTTGTTCTTCCACCTGTTCTTCGTCGGAGGAGCTTCCCTCAGAAATATTGTGCCTTGGAGAGGCATTGGACCTCTCCTCCATAGGTCGTTGAGCCTGTGCCAGTGGATCTTCCTCAATCTACGTATCTGTGGCCATCTCTCGAGATTTCCTAAAGGCTCTCTCCTCCAGGAATTTTACATCCCTTCTTACCACGACTTTCCTGCTCTCTGGAATATAGATTCAGTATGCCTATGCATTCTCGCTATAGCCCATCAGAAAACCCTTTTCTACAGTTTGATCCAGCTTCTTCCTCTTTTCATCTGGAACGTGGCAGTATGCTATGCTGCCGAATATCTTGAAGTGGCTCACTTCTGGCTTGCTGCCTGTGAACACACTCTCGGGAGTAACCTTCCCAAAAGCTCTATTGGGAATTCTGTTTTGAATATAAGCTGATGTGTTGCAGGCCTCTGCCCATAAGAATTTGGGCATCTCCTGGTTGTACAACTTTGCCCTTGCAGCTTCTATTATGGTCTGATTCTTCCGTTCTGCAACTCCATTTTGCTCTGGATTGTATGGAGTTGTCCATTCTCTCTTGATGCCTTGTTGTGCACAGAAATTTGTGAAGTCTTTATCGATATATTCTCCACCATTATCTGACTGCAACTTCTTGATCTTCTTCCCTGTAGAGTTCTCCAACAATGCTTTGAAATATTTAAACTGATTAAAGACTTCATCTTTCATCTTCAGAAAATAGATCCAAATTTTCCTGGAATAATCATCAATGAAGGTGGCAAAATACTTTCTGTGATATTCTCATTAATGACGGCCTAATTGGAATCTTCGATTTGTTCAATTTTAAGTCTATAGTTTATTAATAAATAAAAAGGTGAGTAGGGGTCCTTCATAGTGGAATAAAACACACACTCCCTAGTAGCACAACATTGTGACTTAAAAGGGAGCCAAGGAAGACTGACACCAGCAGAAAGGAGAGACCCACATTATTAACCACAGAAGAGAGCGCGGATGAAGATGAGGACGTGGCAAGAGGGAGCTACGTTGAGGGAAGCAAAACAGGGTTTGGAGGAAGATAACGTTATAAAGAGCGAGGGGCCTCCTGTTTCATTCATTCGTTGTTGATGATATTGAGCTGGTCATTTTGACTTCTTGAGCACGCTGGCTGTTTAGCCTGTCTGCAGCACTGTTTAGTGCGTTGAGTGTCTCCGATCGGAGATCTCGCCCTTAGCCCCGAGGGACTTCGAGTGCCTACTCGGGCAAGGTATTTCCTTCAGCATTTTGCGGGAGGTTTTGGTGTTTGGTTTTGCTGCGGAGCTGGGCATTCATAGAGACTGCGCAATCATTGAGAGGGAGGACGCAGTCCATCTAGGAGGAGCTCCGGTTTGGGATTTTGCAGGGGTTTTGTGCCGGGAGATTGAGCAGAGGATCAGCCTTTGCCGTTGGGAGGATTTTGGTGGAGTTTGAGGCGGTATATCATTCATTCCTATTCAGCCTCTGCGCAGAGCCTTAGAGGCCAGCGTAATTCCCCAAGGGGGTGTTTGTCGAGGGTCAGCCATTTCTAATATGGTTTCTGGGTTTTGTCGAGATTGGTGAGTAGAGGAGGATTCCAAATTTTCAGCTCATTCCGGCAAGGGGAACAACCCCTATTCTTCAGATCATTTCAGCAGTAGCAGCTACACGGCAGTTTTCCAGCAGCTGGGACGCAGTTCAGAGAGCAGCCATTTCCTGTGTATTCTGAGAGTATTTCTTCACTTGCCTTGAGCAAGTTTAGGTGCCATCACTCTGATCACCTATTGTACTTCATTATATTTCTCAATTTAATAAAATGGCTTAGCATTCTCTCTCTATATTTCTGGATGATTTGTCGTACATTCTTTCCATGCTATTGTATGTCTGCTGCACTATTATCCTTATATATTTTCGGGCATTCTAGTTCTATACCACTTGGTGTGTTTATCTCCCACTCTTAGACAGAGTCTGGAAAGGGCCAAGTAGCCTCCGGATTTCGTCCTCTTTCAGAGGTGACATTTCCAGTAAATGCCCTCCTAGTCCATCTCTGGTTGGAGTTTGCCGTGTTTTAGAGATATCCCCATAACAGGATATTACAGTGGTATCAGAGCATAGTTCTGGCTCAGCCTGTGGAGCTAGTTGTCTATGACACCAGGGAAGAGGCCATATATTTGTTACAGAGGCAGGAAGTACAGATATCGTGAGCGTAGGTTGGAGAACACCTATGGAGAGAACACCTATGGAGAGGGAGATTGTGTTCGGGTGGTGGACACAGAGCAGGAGGAGCCTGTGACAGACGCAGACCAGGAGGAGCCTGTGTTAGATTCAGAGCAGAGAGAGCCGATGGCAGATGACACTAAGGCCAAATAGTTTGGGGAGGCACTCCTCAAATCGGTGCAGGATTTAGCAAGGTAGATTGAGGTGATGGGTCAGAGGTTCATCGTTGTAGAGGCTAGACAGCATGAGACCCCACGGGTATTCCAGGTAGGTGAGGGATCAGGTACATCCCACCATTTGCCGGAGCATGGTGCTGCTCAGCGTGATACTACTCAGCCGATGGCTTCACGTGCACCTACATGCTCTACCATGCCCACTTTCTTGGGAGCAGACACAGGGGCAGGAGCCCAGCAGGAGGCAGAGCCCAGATACATGGGCAAATATTTTGCAGAGTATCAGGCCTATGGGCAGGAGTTCAGGGATGCTCTCTCATTTCGAGATTTTGTTCAGCTCCAGCGGGATAGCAAACCCCACGACCATCATAGAGGGCACCGACATTATCATGATGGAGATACCCACCGCACATCTAGCAGATTCCATTTGCCCATGTTTGATGGCTCATCAAACAGTTCAGCAAAGTCTTGGGTGGAGAAGTTGGACATCTATTTCCAGCTTAACCAGATGTCAGAGACAGAGGCCATCAAGGTGGCAACATTACATTTGGATGGTGAGGCCCAGGACTGGTGGTTCCATGGGATGGTTACACTCGGACATTCTATAGTGACGACATATGCCGAGTTTACCAGGAGGTTGATGGAGCGATTTGACCGGAGGGATCCGGAACAACACTTTGTTGAGCTGACGAGGCTCAAGCAGACTGGGAGCCCAGAGACATACATTGCAGATTTCTTGAGGGTTTCAGTGATGGTGCCAGATCTATCCGCAGCACGGATGATCTATATGTTTGTGGAGGGGTTAGCAGAGCCACTTCGAGGTTTAGTGAGATCTACTAGACCAGCTACACTCCAAGATGCTATTAGCAGGACACAGGATTTACAGGATGCATTGCCTAGGACTTGTACACCTTATCCCCAGAGACAAGGTTTCCAGCCCAAGGGGAAGGATGTGAGGATTCCACCTCCAAAGGGGAATCCAGGACGGGCACAGATAGATGATGATGCCAAGAGGGAGCTGAGGAAGAAGTGGTTGTGCTTCACTTGTCAGGAGCCGTGGGCACCAGGGCATAGGTGTGCTGCTGGCAAAGCACACTTCATTGAGGTCTTCTCCGATGATAGCATGGAAGAAGATGAGGAGGATGACGAGGAGGCAGGAGATAGTCAGACGGCCCAGGATCAGTTGCCACCTCCACCTCCAGGGACGGGAGGTGCAGTCTTTGCACCCACAGGAGGGACCCTTGCAGCCTTGCGAGGAGTTCCCAAGTATTTGACGCTGCGCATACGAGGGACAATATGTGGCCAGCGAGTATCAGTATTGGTTGACAGTGGGGCAACCCACAACTTCATCGATGCACAGATGGTCGAGAGGAGAGGTATACCGACCGAGAGCTTCGATGGATTTTCAGTCCTAGTTCCAGGAGCTCAGACGATGCAGTGTGCCCGATATGTTCCAGAGTTAGCAATGACGATGGGTACCTACACCGTGACGGACCACTTTTTCGTGGTCAACATACCAGATACCAATGTGGTATTGGGTGTTCAGTGGTTGATTACTCTGGGGAAGGTCACCACTGATTGGGAGGCCTTGGAGATGTATTGGGATGATAAGAAGATCGGGAAGCACGAGAAGATTCACGGGATGCACACTTACCCACCTCAGGCTGTTTCGGCACACCGGATGGTGGCAGATTTCCGGAAGGGAGACATAGAGTGGGCGGTTGAGTTGCGAGCATCAGAGGCAGGGACCACCGGTAAGGCAGTTCATCCTGATATACAGGCCATCCTTGACAGGTATGATGCAGTGTTTGGGGATATACCACCAGGTCGGCCACCGGATCGAGGATTCGAGCACACCATTGAGCTTGAGCAGGGCATTCAGGCAGTGATTACTACCCCCTATAGGCATCCCAAAGCCTATCGGGATGAGATTGAGTGGGCCATCCAGGAGTTGCTGGCTCTTGGGCACATCAGACCGAGCACGAGTCCATTCTCTTCTTTCGTGGTGTTGGTGAAGAAGAAGGATGGCACTTTGAGGATGTGTATTGACTACAGAGCTCTGAACAAGAAGACCCTGAAGAACCGGTATCCTATACCCAGGATCGATGAGTTGATGGATGAGCTGAGAGGAGCTAAGTTCTTCTCGAAGATTGATTTGAGATCAGGGTACCATCAAATTCGCGTGAGGGAACAGGACATTCCCAAGACCGCCTTCAGGTGTCATTATGGGCATTTTGAGTTTCTGGTTATGCCCTTCGGGCTAACCAATGCCCCAGCTACTTTTTAGTCTTGCATGAACCATATCTTCCGCAGTCATCTGAGGAAGTTTGTATTGGTCTTTTTCGATGACATACTCATATATAGCAGGACTTGGGAGGAGCATCTCCAGCATATAGAGGCAGTATTACATATCTTGGAAGAGCAACAGTTCTATGCTAAGCTCTCCAAGTGTGAGTTTGGGATGACGGAGATGTTGTATTTGGGTCACATTATTGGAGTGGACGGAGTCAGAGTCCATGAGGAGAAGATCAGGGCCATCAGAAATTGGCCGGAGCCGAGGAACATGACGGAACTTCGAGGATTCATTGGCATATGTACTTATTACAGGAAGTTCGTCAAGAGTTTCTCACAGCTTGTTGCACCCCTTACAGATTTGATGAAGAAGGGGGCATTCAGTTGGTCGGATACAGCGCAGCGAGCCTTTGACAGGCTCAAGGAGGTGATGAGTAGCTTCCCAGTGCTTGCATTGCCGGATTTTACGCAGCCATTTGTTTTGGAGTGTGATGCGTCGGGAGAGGGGATCGGTGCAGTATTGATGCAGGGAGGACACCCTATAGCCTTTGAGAGCCGGAAGCTCCTTCCACACGAGAGGTTGTATTCTATATATGACAAGGAGATGTTGGCCATTATGCATGCATTGGCCAAATTTCGGCAGTACTTGGTAGGGAACAGGTTTAGGGTGAGGACTGATCACAACAGCGTCAGGTTCTTTTTGGAGCAGAAGCAGCTACAGGAGAGGCAGCAGAAGTGGATCAGTAAGATCCAAGCATATGATTTTGACATTGAGTATGTCAAGGGTAAGAATAACGTGGTAGCAGATGCCCTTTCACGTAGACCAGCCACGTTATCTCTTATGAGTTTGGATACAGATTGGAGGGCTCGACTTTTAGTGGAGTACTCCAAGGACAGATTTGCATGTGAGGTTCTAGATGGACAGGTGGCGGATGACAGGTACAGGGTGGTCGATGAGATCATCTACTACAGGGACAGGATCTTCTTGACTGAGGGATCTCAGCTTAAGAAGAAGATACTCCAGGCATCACATGATTCACCATTGGCGGGCCATCAGGGGTTTACCAAAACCTACAGGGCCATCAGAGAGAGGTTCTCATGGAAGGGCCTCAAGGAGGACGTACTCCAGCACATCAGGGAGTGCGATGTTTGCCAGAGGAACAAGGGGGAGATGAGCCATCCCGCAGGATTATTGCAGCCTCTTCCCATTCCGGAGGGGAAATGGGAGAGTATCTCGATGGACTTCATCACAAGGTTGCCCATGGTGCAGGGCAAGGATTGTATCTTTGTCGTCGTTGATCGACTGACAAAGTATGCGCATTTTTTCGCCATATCCGCGCACTACACAGCAGCACAGGTGGCCGAGCTGTTCTTCAGAGAGGTTTTCAGGCTACATGGTCTTCCTAAGACCATCATCAGTGACAGGGACAGCCGCTTCATGGGCGGATTTTGGCAGGAGCTTTTCCGGTTGGTGGGGATGGAGTTGACACCGAGTACCAGTTATCACCCACAGACGGATGGACAGACTGAGATAGTTAACAAGTGGCTGGAGGGCTACTTGCGTAACTATGTCAGTGGGCAGCAACGAGCATGGTTGAAGTGGTTGCTTCTAGGGGAGTACTGCTATAACACGACACATCACATGTCCATTGGTATGTCACCATTTTATGCTTTGTATGGGTATCATTCTTTATCTTTTGCTGATGTGATGTTCGGTGCTAGCAAGGCTCCTAGAGCCAAGATTTGGATCCAAGAGAGTCGGGACATTCTCCGAGCTCTCAAGGATAATATGGCTACAACACAAAACCAGCAGAAGCTGTATGCTGACAGAGGTCGGGTGGAGAGACAGTTTGAGGTAGGGGACTTGGTCTACCTACGATTACAGCCATACCGACAGTCGTCACTGAAGCAGAAGGGAGCTGAAAAGCTCAAGCCCCGCTTTTACGGGCCATACAGGGTGATACGCAGGATTGGACAAGTTGCATATGAGTTGGAGCTGCCCCAAGGCAGCAAGATTCATAACATTTTTCATGTATCATGCCTGAAGAAGGCACTGGGGCAGCAGGTGACAGTGACAGATGAGCTACCACCCACGGATGATGAGGGGCATTTGGTGTTGTAGCCAGAGGCTATTATTGATACCAAGGAGAGGCAGCTACGGAGCAGGACAGTCCGGGAATTCTTGGTGAGGTGGAAGAATTTGCCGGATGAGGATGCCACTTGGAAGAGTGAGAAGATTTTGCAGCATCCATCACTTCAGTTGCTTGAGGACAAGCAACATTTTGCCGGGGGAGACTGTAATATTCCTAATTAGCAGTGGCTAATTGGAATATTCGATTTTGCTCAATTTTGTCGTCTATAGTTTATTAATAAATAAAAAGGTGAGTGGAGAGGGTCTAACTCACTTAGTGGAATAAAACACACTCCCTAGTAGCACAACGTTGTGACTTAAAGGGAGCCAAGGGGGGCCAAGCACCACGTAGAGAGGGGGCCCATGTATGCTATAGAAGCTACTGTGCAAATGAGGATGAGAACGTGGCAAGAGAGAGAGGCTACGTTGAGGAGATAGGCCTTAGGGTTTTGGAGGAAGGCCAACGTTATAAAAGAGGGAGGAGCCTCCTCATTTCATTCATTCATGGTTGATGATATTGAGCTGGTAGTTTTGACTTCTTGAGCACCCTGGCTGTTTAGCCTGTCTGCAGCACTGTTTAGTGCGTTGAGTGTCTCCGGTTGGAGATCTCGCCCTTAGCCCCGGGGGACTTCGAGTGCCTACTCGGGCAAGGTATTTTCTTCAGCATTTTGCGGGAGGTTTTGATGTTTGGGTTTGCTGCGGAGCCGAGCATTCATAGAGACTGCGCAGTCACTGAGAGGGAGGACGCAGTCCATCTAGGAGGTGTTCTGGATCGGGACTTTGCAGTAGATTTGAGCTGAGATTTTGAGCAGAGGATCAGCCTTTGCCTTGGGAGGATTTTGGTGGAGTTTGAGGCAGTATTTCAGTCATTCCTATTTAGCCTTTGCGCAGAGCCTTGGAGGCCAGCGTAATTCCCCAAGGGGGTGTTTTTCGGAGGTCGGCCATTTCTGATATGGTTTCTGGGTTTTGTCGGGATTGGTGAGTAGAGGAGGATTCTAGATTTTCAGCTCATTCCGGCAAGGGTAACAACCCCTAGTCATCAGTTCATTTCAGTGGTAGTAGCTACACGGCAGTTTTCCAGCAGCTGGGACGCAGTTCAGAGAGTGGCCATTTCCGGTGTATTCTGAGAGTATTTCTTCACTTGCCTTGAGCAAGCTTAGGTGCCATCACTTTGATCACCTATTGTACTTCATTATATTTCTTAGTTTAATAAAATGGCTTAGCATTCTCTCTCTATATTTCTGGATGAGTTGTCGTACATTCTTTCTATGCTATTGTATGTTTGCTGCACTGTTATACATATATATTTTGGGCATTCTAGTTCTATATCACTTGGTGTGTTTGTCTCTCGAAAGGGCCGTAGCTCTCGTACTCGTCCTCTTTCCGCAGGCGCATATCCTAGAATGCCCCGTAATACTCCAAACACAT